>JAXIVD010000204.1:0-205000 GCA_036785275.1 Cancer borealis | reverse complement strand
TCGCTCACTTACCAAACGAATCCTATCAGTGCATGTATCCTTATAATGTGTAGTTCCTTTTAAGAAGTACAGAATGTATCGCGATTTCGATAGTTCTGAGATAGGAAAGTATAATGCTCCTGCAAAGGCGATAAAGAATTATCTACATATAGATTATAATAGCAACTATAGGCACAAATAAAGCAGGTAATAACAATTGGCTAGAAAGGTACGACACATGGTCCATGGATAGGAAAGGTCTATGGAATTATTTTTTAAGTCACTGAGGTTGTTTAATGGAAGTGATTATAATTTAGTTCATTTGAAAGAGTAATTTTTGGAGATTCTAATCTACAATTTAATCCAAATCCACATCTATAGTATATCTGGTAAAGTGATGACGTGTGCGATGCTGCTCCGTGTTAGAACTCGTATTTATCCACTTCTGAATTATAAGAAGTGAATTTTAATACGTCTAAGTGTCTCTAAGGAGTGTTGACCCTGGCATAGCAATGAAATTGTGTAAAGGAAGACTCATATTAAGTGTAAAAATAAGGTCAACTGAGGTGGAGAGGTCATGTCCAATATGGAGGACAATGTGAACAATGCCCACACGAACACCACGGCAGGCAACAATATGGACACATCTGTAATAGAGCAAACCACATATCCATGTAGGATGTGCCAGGGACACTGTGATACAGGTATTAAATGTAACCACTGCAAAATGTGGTTTCACTACTGGTGCACTCAAATACCATGTTCTGATCACCCGCACCAAACCAAACAGAAAATACACATGCCAAGCTTGCACAAAAACAAACCATGCCAACTATGAAGATCTGTATGCTGAAATTGAAAACTGTTAGTCTAAGGAGCAAGTGGTATATAAAATAAGGTCACAAAAAATTAACAGTCATGACAGACTTAAAACCTGGGGAACAAGAGGACTGTTCATGGAAACTTAACTTTTATAAGGCACTGGGCAGATAAAGAAAAGATGAAGGATCTGTTCTGGGAGGTGGACTGGAATGAGCATATGAAGAACAAAACTGCGAGCCAGAAATGGGACATCTTCATAGAACATTATGACAGGGTTGTGAAATTATGTGTCCCCACCCGGAGGAAAAGACAGCAGTCAACCAGATCCAAGTGGATGAATACTGCACTGGAAAGAATAATGAGAAAACTAGACATTTGGAACAGGTACAGGGCGAACAGGACTGATGACAACCGTGAACGTTATAAAAGAGCGAGGAACATCGCAACTTCTGCAACAAAAGCTGCGAAACGTGATTATGAGAGGAAGGTAGCGAATGATGCAACAAGCAACACCAAGCATTGACCGTGGAGCATTGGGGTGGAGCTCTCTCTCCTCCCCTTACTGTACTTTTGCTTATCATCATTGGTGTTGTGTCTCGTCATGCCACCCAAGTCTTTAAAAAACTTTGGTCCTGCTGGCCACTCGTCGAGAACTCCAAAGCAAGATGGTGCAATCACGAGAACAAAAGGACTGGTTGGTACTCTGTCCCAGAAAGGAGGGAACCCCCGATCAGCTGATCATGGCGCCACGCCGGTATCAACTCGTACTGATGGTCTATCTGGTGGGTCTGTTGTGTCTTCTTGTGGTAGCTGTGAGGCTGCTGTTGGTCAAGATGGTATTGGATGTGACAAGTGTGATAATTGGTTTCATCCTAGTCCACTGTGTATGGGGGTATCTGATCGTGTGATTGATGTCATTCGTGAGGCAGGAGGTGCTGGGGTTGAATATGTTTGTACTCAGTGTAGGGCTCGTCCTACGGTTGCAGGAGCTAGTAAGGATTCCCCAAGTGATCCAGCTATAGCTCAACTCTTTGTAATGGTGAGATCCTTGTGCTCAGCTATTGCCAAGCAACAGAAAGGGTGGACTCTCTGGTCTCGCATTCGTCTTCTGCCTCTTTGATTCAGGCTACCTCTGGGGATGAGTTGAGAATGTCTATTCGAGAGGAAATAGTGGAGATGGACGAGAGAAGAAAAAGGAAAGAATCGGTCATATTTAGGGGTGTAAAGGTCGAGTCTAATGAAGATGCAATACCACTCCACCTATATCTGATTTATTTTGTATTGATAGAAACAAAGGTCTTTACAGAGTTAAAATTGATGAGGATGATACACGTAGGAAACTAGTAATGGAAGCAAAAAATCTTAGAAACAACCACGAGTTCAATGGCATTTATATAAATAGGGATTTAACAAACAAACAAAGGAAAGAACTGTATGAGAGGCGACAAAGAAACAGGCTAGCTGGTGCCTCAGCTCAGCCTGCACCCCAGCCTATCAGTTCTGCTGATTCTTCTGGCCAAACTGCCCCTTTACACAACTAAATGTTGGTTTGTGTAATGTAAATAGTCTTATCAATAAGGTTTCGTTTCTTAAGCACTTCTTGTTTTCAAATAATTCACATGTATTAGGAGTTACTGAGACTTGGTTAATTAGTACTATTCCAGATGCTGCAGTTTCAATTCCTAATTACAACATATTCAGAAATGACGTTTCTGGTTTAGTTCATAAACATGGAGTTGGCATTTATGTACATAATTCTTACAGATGTTTCAACATGAACATCAAAATACCTAACGTCTGCTCAGTCTTTCTTCCAGATTACAAAATATTTATTGTAGTTGTTTATAGACCTCCCTTTTACTCTTTACATGACAATATTACACTCAAAGATTTCCTAACAGATTTTTGTATTAACAGGGAAGTAATAGTGATGGATGATTTTAACCTTCCTTCTATTTCTTGGTCACTTGGCGGGGTAAATAATGTAACAGCTAATACTGATAAACTTTTTCTAGACTGTTTCATCTCATTAGGCCTCACCCAGTGGATTGATGAGCCAACAAACATCAGGGCAAGAAATACTTTGGATCTATTTCTCACTACAGAAACTGATCGAGTAGTCTCCTCTAATGTCTTCTCCCCCCATTTCCCAACTGTGATCACTGTTATACTTTGTGGCTATATTTTCCAGTTTAAACCTTTGATGGCAAATGTTAGCGCTGCATCCCCTTTCTGGCCCAAAGCCAATTTCAAGCAAATTAATCAATTCTTGTCCACTATAGACTGGGACTTTGAATTCCAGAATATGAACACTAATGATTCATACAACAAATTTTTGTCCTTTATAACCTATCTTGGAAGAACTTATGCTCCACAAAAAGCTCTTCGCTCCTCATCAAGTGCCCCTTACAAACCGTGGGAATACAAACCTCCTAGAGCTCTTATAAACAGCCGAAAGAATAGTTGGAACCATTACAAAGAGATGAGAGCAGTACATGGTAGAAACTCTGTACTCGCTAGTGAAGCTTTGCGGATGTTTCTTGATGTAAATTACCAGTACAGGAACTATTTCACTCAGAAACAGATTTCTTATGAAGAGGATATCCTTAATAAATACTCGGTTAAGCCCAAAGTATTTCACTCGTACATACGCGGAGAAAAGATAGGCTGTCCTTCCGTTGGCCCTCTCGGTGATGCAGACAAATTAGTATCCGACCCAAAGGAGATGGCTCATCTCTTAGGTACTGCTTTTGCCTCAGTGTTTACCATACCCTCTGGTCTTCCACAGTCACCACACCAAGTACATGATGGCTCCTTTCACCAGATACACTTCACAGTTCATGACGTGGCTAGGGAACTCAGTGCTATTAACCCTTCCTCTGCAATGGGACCTGACTCTGTTCATCCGGCATTACTAAATCACTGCTCCATTAATTTAGCATATCCTCTGTTTAAAATATTCTCTTCATCTATTAATTTGGGGGAGATTCCAGATAAAGTGGTACCTCTTTTTTCGAACACCCTTTGACTCGAACACTTCCCAATCCGAACACAGTTGGCGAACAAAATATGTCCTCCAATCCGAACGCGGTCTTGCAATCCGAACACAAACACACGCGGCGGCCGACGCCGCCTTCCCGCCAATCGGCCAATCTCGCTTGCACTTCTCCGCTCTGAACACCTCTCTCTGTTGTGCTTGATATTTTTGCATATTTTCTTGAAATTAGCCCTCATTATGGCTCCCAAGAAAGTGAAAAGTGACAGTGCAAGTGGTGGAAGGAAGCTGACGCGCTATAGTATTGAAATGAAGAAAGAAATAATAGAAAAACATGAGAGAGGAGTTCGTGTTTCTGACCTGGCCTCACAGTACGGGATGGCCAAGTCTACGATCTGCACATTTTTGAAGCACAAAGAGACAATACAGGCTGCTGATGTGGCTAAAGGAGTGTTTGGTAAATCAATTTAGTGTTTGGTAAATCACTTTTTATTTAGTATTTTTTATTTAAAATAAATGGGAATGGATTAATTGTTTTTACATTAATTTCAATGGTAAAAATTGCTTCCTAATTCGAATTTTTTCAATTCGAACAGCCGAAAAGAACGAATTAAGTTCGAATCAAGAGGCACCACTGTATTTGGGGGGGGAAAGTCTTCAGTAGTACCTATTTTCAAGAAAGGTAAACGAAGTGATCCTCTTAACTATCGTCCAGTAAGTCTCGCTTCCATTAGCTGTAAAATTTTAGAGAGAATAATTGTTGCTGCACTATATAATTATTTGGAAGCCAATTCAATACTGAATGACAACCAGTTTGGTTTTCGCTCTGGCAAGTCTGTGGAGGATCAGCTCGTACTTACTTACAATGCAGTCTCTGAGTGGATGGACATGGGCAATATGGTTGATCTTATTCTCTTTGATTTTTCAAAAGCCTTCGACACTGTTAATCATCAGATTCTATTTACTAAATTTAATTCATTGGGTACTAATGGTGTTATTCTCTCTTGGATCAAGACATTTCTATCTCATAGGACTATGGAAGTTGTAGTTGGTGGACAGAACAGTTCTTCATTTCCAGTGATTAGCGGAGTACCACAGGGTTCTGTGTTAGGTCCTACTCTTTTCCTTATATACATAAATCACATCTCCACTACTTTAGTATCAAACATAAAATTATTTGCTGATGATCTAAAACTATATCTTTTGATAAAGTCTCAGAGTCTCAATACTGTGTTGGAGGGCATTAATATTGTCCAAAAAGACATTGATTCACTAATTAAAATTGCTGAATCTTGGGACTTAAAGATCAATGCAGACAAAACTAAACTCATGAGCTTTGGCGCCAACCTCCGACAGTCTTACGATTTGGGCCCCTATTCATGTTATACTGTTAAAGGCAATCCCCTAAGTCTCAGTTTTATTGCAGTAGATCTCGGCATAACTGTTGATCCATCATTAAGATTCCATCACCATATCCAATCTGTAGTGTGGAAGGCTGCTGGTTTGTCATATTCTTTACTTAAGTCAACCTTGTGCCGCTCTCCTTCCTTTATGGTTAAATTATTCACTACACATGTACATCCACTTCTCGAATTTGCATCTCCAGCATGGAACACAGGTTATATTACTGACTTATTCTGTGAAAGGAAGACTATTGCATGCCGATCTTATTAAATGTTGGAAGATCTTCAATGGTATATCAGCTATAACACCTACAGATCTATTCACCATGGCACCAGCAAGGGATATTACTAGAGGACACAAGTTTAAGATTTTTGTTCCACACAGCACTTGCGAAGCCAGACATAGATTTTTCCCAGTTCGCGTGGTCAGGCTGTGGAATGCACTCCCCCCAGAGGTAGCAGAGTCAACCAACCTAAACTCTTTCAAGAAGGGACTTGCTGTGTTCCTAGGAGACACTTTATTTCAATACTGAGCTCAATATACTTATGATCATTCTAAACAGGCTTTTAGCACACTTTTCAGTCTGATATTTTTGTCTGGGATTACTGTTGTTCCCTATCACAAAAGACTGGCGTGCTATCCACTGTGGGGTTCCCTCCATGGGAGCCCAACCAGGTAAGAACCAGGTAAGCACTTCTGGGCATATGTACGTTCCAAAACCACGGTAAAAGACCGCATTACAAAATTGAAGACCACCGATAAAGAGGATATAGAAGACGACAGAGGGATAGCTCAGGAGATAAACATAGCCTTCACCAAAGTGTTTGTAAGGGAGGACACAACCCTAGATATTCCAGCACCAAGTTAAGTGTTCTAGGGAAACAAATTACAAGACATCGGCATAACCAGGAACGAAGTCAAGAAAAAACTCTCTGAGCTCAATGACGGCAAAGCCTCAGGTCCAGACGGAGTATCGCCGTATGTATTGAAACAGTGTGTTGATATACTCTGTACCCCACTCTTGGAAATATACTCAACATCTCTGAGGACTGGTGATATACCACCTGACTAGAGGAAGGCTAACATCTCGCCCATACATAAGAAAGGGAGCAGGATAAACCCATTTAATTACTGACCAGTGTCGCTGACTAGCATAGTATCCAAAGTTATGGAAAGTATAATCAGGGAACACATTGTGCAGCACCTCACAGACAACACTCTGATAACAGATGCACAGCATGGTTTTAGGAGAAAAAGGAGTTGCTTAACCAATATGTTGCGCTACCTGGACAACCTGGTTAATGCTGTGGACTGCGGGTACTGTGTGGATGTGAACTACCTGAACTGTGAGAAGGCGTTCGACAGAATTTCCCATGAGAGGTTGATGGTCAAGTTGAGGGCCATAGGACTAGACAGCAACGTACTCAGATGGGTTAGAAGCTTTCTCACAGACAGGACTCACCAGGTGTGCATCGGCAAGGAGTGTCCGGGTTGGCTACCAGTACTAAGTGGAGTACCACAGGGATCAGTCCTGGGACCCGTCCTCTTCCTGGTGTACATAAATGACGTTGGTAACAACCTTGAATCAATAGTTAGCCTATTTTCAGATGATGCAAAAGTGTACAGAGTATTGAAGGCAGAGGAGGATGTGGATGCTCTCCAACAGGATATGAAACGCCTGGAAGATTGGAGTGGAAAGTGGCTGTTTACTTTTAATACAAAAAAGTGTAAGACCATGCATATAGGCCGCAGCAACCAACTAGCAGACTATCAGTTGAATGGCAGTACATTGGGTAAATCATCACAGGAAAAAAGACCTTGGAATAGTTGTGGCTAATGACCTCAAGTCCTCAGTACATGTAACAACTGTGGCTGCCAAGGCAAACAACAGATTAGTTATCATCAAGAGGAATTTCAGCGTGCTCACCAAAGACATCTTGTTGTCTCTTTACCTCTCTTTAGTCCGCCCCATCCTGGACTATGGAGCCCAGTCATGGTCTCCATACCTGGTACGGGACATCCAGGCCGACGATATAGAAAAGTTGTTAGACATACTCCGACGAGTTGTCCCCCCGCGTTAGATTACACAACAGATAGACACAGATTGCCAACCGTGGCCCGATAGACACAAACACTCACGACACAGAGTGCCCTGAGTGAACGGTCACTACTCCACCTCTCGACCTGTGATGGGCCGTGTTTGTAGGGGGCCCTGTGAGGCAGTGACCAGCTTCGGGAACAAAGTACCAGGGGTCGCTGCCGCAGGGGGCAGTTTGGGCACGATATCCTTCTAAGGAAAGTGCACATCTGCAGTGGGAAGTACGGAGCTGGGGCCTGATTGACTGCTGCCTTCCTCGAAAGCGCCAGGCAAGGCTACGCTCCACCCCCTTTTACATTCACACTGTGTTCCTAGAGACAGGTACAATCAGACGTAACACATGGATAGACACAGATTGCCAACCGTGGCCCGGTAGACACAAACACGCACTACACAGAGAGCCCTGAGTGAACGGTCACTACTCCTCCTCTCGACCTGTGACGGGCAGTGTTTGTCGGGGGCCCTGTGAGGCAGTGACCAACATCGGGAACAAAGTACCAGGGGTCGCTGCCGCGGGGGGCAGTATGGGCACGGACCTTTCAAGGAAAGTGCACATCTGCAGTGGAAAGTACGGAGCTGGGGTCTGATTGACTGCTGTCTTCCTTGAAAGCGCCAGGCAAGGCTCCTGCCCAACCCCTCTGGCAACCACGCTCTGTGTTCTTAGAGACCAACACTACACCAAGACACACAACAGACCAATTTTTTTTCTTATTTTATTTTATTTATTTATTCATTTATTATTTAGTTTTTATTTATTTACTTATCTATCTATTCATTTATTTTTTTATTTATTTATTTATTTAGTTTTTATTTTATTTAATTATTTATCTACTTATCTATTTATTTATTCATTTATTTATTTATTTATTTCATTTATTTATTTATTTATTTATTTATTTATTTTATTTATTTATTTATTTATTTTTATTTTATTTTATTTTTTTATTTATATATTTTTATTTATCTAATTTATTTAATTATTTATTTTTTTACCTACTAAAATTATTATTTATTTATTTATTTAATTTTATTTTATTTATTTATTTATTTATTTTTATTTTATTTTATTTTATTTTATTTATTTATTTATAAAAAATTCTTTCTTTTTTTGCATGTCTGGTTCTCCGTTCGGTTGTTTGCATGGTTTTTTTTATTTTTTTTATTTTTTAGTTTATTCTATTGTTTGGCTGTCTGGTCGTTTGTCTGGTTGTTTAACTGTCTTTTTATTTATTTATTTATTAATAAATTTATTTATTTATTTATTTATTTATTTATTTATTTTATTTTTTTTGTTATTTTGTTATTCATTCATTTCTTTTTTTTTTTTTTTTTTTTTTTTTTTTTTTTTTTTTTTTTTTTTTTTTTTTTTTTTTTTTTTTTTGTCTGTCTGGTTGTCCATTTGGTTGTTTGCATGTTGTTGTTTTTTTTTTTTTTTTTTTTTTTTTTTTTTTTTTTTTTTTTTTTTTTTTTATCGCATGTTGGCCTGTTTGCTTCTCTACCCTACTACTTTCCTTCCGTGGTTCGGATGAGCCACATTAAATATATGACCCCTCTGCTTTCCAGAGGAAACCTACCATTTATCACTCCTTTTTATACTTTATATCTACCAGAATCCACTCCATTCCGCTCACCTACTACTACTACTATCACGTGGTTCGGAACCCACGCTAAGCCGTAGGCCCCTCCGCTCTACGGAGTACTTCTTCCTCTGTCCACCCTTTAAATAAAATTATAAAACACTGTTATCCTCCAACTTCCTTCATTTAAAATTTCAAGGTAGCAATGCAATTCCTAGGCCAAAAGGGCCAAAACCACCCCGACAAAGTGCCCCAGCCTCCAGGGCTGCGCGCGTACATGGCAGTGACACACATGTACCAAGAAACACAGGCGGGCCACCATAGCCCGCGGGGGTAGCAAGCCCCTCGAAGCAAACAAGTCAAGTCAAGACATCCAGGCCCTGGAGAGGGTGCAGAGAAGGGCAACAAAGTTGGTACCAGGCCTCACCCAACTACACTATGAGTCACGCTGCCAGCGCCTTGGCCTGCAGACATTGGAGGAGAGGAAAGTGAGGAGGAACATGATCCAGACCTTTAAGCTGCTGCATGGCTACGAAGACGTCCACTACACAAGATTCTTTGAATTAAACGCTAACCATCTGCGGAGCCACTCCATGAAACTAAGCAAACCCGAGCACTGGCGCACCACAATGAAGGGAAATTGGTTTGCCCTCAGGGCAGGGTTATCGACCCCTGGAATGCACTACCAGAAAATATAGTAACTGCTCCATCATTAGCCACGTTCAAGACGAGGTATGATAGGCACTTGGGACTGGGACAGGTGGCTGACAGCTCATAGAGGTGGGGATCACCATAAGAAGATCTCTTCTTATTTCCCCACCATCCTTTCATAGATAAGCGATTCATAGGTAAGCGACAAGGGACAGCCAATCAAGCTAGGAAGAAAGACACAGAAGAAGGTTTAGGGAGTTCTCCTGAGGATATTAACCTGAGGGGATTCGTAATTTTAGCTGTGAAAGGAGACTAAAGCTTTTGAAATTACACTCACTGGAGCGACGTAGAGTAAGGGGAGATCTGATTGAAGTATTTAAGTGGGTGAAGGGTTTTAATAAGGAGGATGTAGCAAAAGTTCTTATGATCAGTAGTCAGGATAGAACAAGAAATAATGGATTCAAACTAGAAAAATTTAGATTTAATAAAGAAATGGGCAGAAATTGGTTTACAAATAGGGTGGTAGATGATTGGAACAGACTCAGTCAGCAGGTAGTTAGTGCACAGACAATAGGGAATTTTAAGAGAGGACTAGACGACTTCATGGATGGGGATGGGAGGTTGATGTAGGTAATAAGGGGGTTAGGATTAACAGGAACTACATAGTGTAGGCCTCCAAGCCTTTTGTAGCTTCCTTATATTCTTATGTTCTTATGAGCCAATTAGTCACAAATGCAGACACCCAAAGTACAATTGTTCCTCCTGTCAATAGCAGCACACCGGGTTCCACCCCTGCTACCTCTCACCCAGAAAATTTGGGCACACCCAACCTAAAATTGCAGCAACCTAATACCACAAACAAACCATCAAGACAGGCAGTATGTAAGTACTACAGAAAGAACATCTGTAAATATGGTATAAGTGGAAAAGACTGTTCATTTCAACACCCAAAGGCTTGCCAAAAATTAGTTTAAGCTTGGACTGAACAGTAGGTTAGGGTACAGGCAAATTAAACACTGCAAGGACTTCATCCTAATATGTGTAGGAGCTCGCTGCACAAGAGAATATGCCCACAAGATAATTGTCATTATATAGTATATGTGAAGAGAACAAAATAAACACATAGGAATGAGGCAACATCAACAAGCACACAGAATCCTGAAGCATCAAGGGCAGTGAACCCCAACCATCAAACCCATGACACCTGGTCTACCTTGCACTCGGAAACAAAGGGCCCTGTCAACACTGCAAGGATATAACACCCATGGCCAACCTGATGGCCACTGTATCACACCGAGGAATCCCGCTCCTGCCTCACACCTTGTCACCTTGAGATAAATAGGCCGATGGACAATAACTTAAGTATGTATAACCAGGGTGTATTTTTAGAAAACTCATGGACAAGCTACTGCAAGTAGAAAAACAATCCCAACTAATATTGGTGCAATTTCTGGCCCAAAACGAGGGACAGGATGTGAAATGCAAGGCAAGGTGCAACCACTACTAAGCAATTTCTATGTGGGAAATATCAGGGGATTTTACTCACTGAATAACCAATGTAAAGTTCCCATGCTAGAAGAAACTCTACAAGAAGAGAGCTTAATCTTTTTAGCACTTACAGAAACACACTTAAGCAAGGAAATTGTGGATGCAGAAATCAATATTAGAAAACTTTACCTTATTTAGGGCAGACAGGACAGGCAGAAGTCACGGAGGAGTCGCAGTCTACTTAAGAGAATACATGGCAGGAAATGTAGAAACACTCCTATCCTTCTCCAATGGCACTACGGAAGTACTTGCAGTCAACCTTAAGAAAGCAAAAGTAGTCCTGGTGATCCTATCTCCGGCTCCCAAATGAAGCTGAAGAAAAAAGGTTTTGGAGGTCATATCAAAAGTGAGGGAATTTATGCATAACCTGCCTACTCCATACACAGACGTCATAATTACAGGGGATTTCAATCTTCCTAATATATCCTGGCCTTCAATGAAAATCAATGGCGGATCCAGGGAGGAGAAAATTCAAGCCAAGGAATTGACATCCATTATTGAAAACTGTTATCTGACACAGCTCATTGAGGATCCCACCAGAGGGAATAACACCTTGGACCTGCTATTAAGGAACAACTTTGAACTAATCCACTCCTATGCAACCATCCAAACCACAATGTCAGACCACTGCCTCATTAAAGTCACCACCAACATCCCAAGACCTCAGTCAATACTGAACTGGACCACAACCATCTCTCTCAGTGACTTCAATTTTTATAGTAATGAAATAGACTGGGACAAGTTAAGTAGAGAACTAGAAGCTGACTGGTCATTACTTTTCAAAGAGAAGAACACAAGTAATACTCTCAACATCTTCCTAGAAAGGTGTTTTCAAGTTTGCAAAAATGATATTTCCCCAATAGACCTAAGAATAAGAAGGTAAGAAAACATATACCTCGGGAAAGGAAAGTTTTTAAGCAGAAGAGGTCCATCTTAAGAGCCAAGCTTAAAATGACACTCCACAGCCTCACTATCACCAAACTATAGAAGGAGCTTGAGGAAACAGAGAGAAAGCTCATTATATTACATGAAGAGGAAAGAACTCGGAAAGAACTACAGGCAGTTGAGCATATCCAAGTGAACAGCAAATTATTTTATGCCTATACCAAATAGAAACTCAAACGTGCTTCAACCATTAAAGATAATGGAGAACTTGAGAGTGAACCAGTGGAAAAACCTCATGAGCCAGACCACCTACTTCCATCAGTGACAATAACGGAGGACATAATAGCTATAGCTGCCATTGACAAGGTAGCACTAAATGCAGCTGCAGGGCCAGAAGGATTTCATGCACAGCTACTGAAAAAACTGCAAGCGCCAGTTGGCACTACCACTACAACTTCTTTGCGACATGTACTTTCAAACTGGCTCTGTGCCACGATTGCTAAAGAAAAAAACTGGCACCGTTACTCCCATATATAAAGGGGGTAGCAGAGGCTTGGCAAAAAATTACTAACTTCTCATCTAATAAAAGTTATGGAAAGATCGATCCAAGCTAAACTTGTCATCTATATGGAAGCTATTGGGGCATTCAATGAAGGTCAACATGGCTTCAGACAAGACCGTTCCTGCCTTTCACAATTGTTGACTCACTACGAGAACATTTTACAGGCCTTTCAGGCTGGGCATAACGTGGATATCATATATCTGGACTTCACCACAGCCTTTGATAAAGTAGATCATGGCATTTTATTACACAAGATTAAAGCATTGGGGATATGTGGCAAGCTAGGAGAGTGGCTGCATAGCTTCCACTCTGACCGAGGACAAGTTGTTGTCCAAGGGGAATTATCAGATGTCAGCAGAGTTGTCAGTGGCATTCCTCAGCTTAGCTGCAGCCAGTAATCTGTTAAAGATTATCTAAGTCAACATGTTAATAAACATTAGAAGTGATGATATACTAGACCTTATATTTTCAACTAACGATTGCCTAGTAAGTAACGTTAATGCTGGACCAGAGCTCGTCTCTTTTAATATAAACCTCGAGGTATACTAAGAAAGCGTGAGCAAAGAACAAATTTACATATATCTAGAGACTAGAGAGCCTGTGTCCCCTAGATGGGACAACTACTTGGGCTTGCTTCGCTTGCCTTCCCCCCAAACACCTGCAAACTTGGAGGGGGCCTCTCCAGGATGTTTAAAAAAAAAAAAAAATTGTTTTATACCCATGGCGCCAATAGGCTTCATAGAGGCCTTAGATGATTGGCCTCCACCTATTAGTAGTGCGGCTTAAAGTGACATCTCGTTTCTGTTTTGAGAGGCTCATGATGCCAGCAGAAGCTCCTCGCGCATATAGCTTTGCAGTCCCGTCAAGGATAGTGTTATGGCAGCATGTGGGTGATCTTAGGCCACTTGGTGGTAGTAGCAAAGAAAAGTGGCCGACGCGCACCGGGGCTTGAACGCGGTACCCTGAGCTGGTATGCCCAACCGCTAGCCACTAACCCACTGCCCTCCGGGCCGCCAAATGTCGAGCTGGTCTGGCCACAATGAAAGTAGAACATGTGACCCAGGGAGGATTATAAGACCTGACCTCTAGTCTTGAGGGAGGGAGGGAGGGAAAGACTATACTCTCTCTCTCTCTCTCTCTCTCTCTCTGCGTGTGTGTCTGTGTGTATTATTGTTACGTATTGTGTGTGTGTGTGTGTGTGTTGTATAGGATGTATAGGTAGCCTTCTGCACACAGTTTAGAACCTCCTTTATTGTTCTTGATCTCCATATTAGTTGAAGATAGACCGATTGTTCAGATCACTGCGAAAAAGTTTTTATAAACACTGCAAAGCTCACAACAGTATATCCCCCAAAACAGCAGTTCAAGTGGAACTGATGCCTCATTATGTTGTTATATATAATTTGAGTAATTTATCTTATATCATATATGATTAAATTTACCGAAATAATCATGAAAAAATATTATAAATATTATAGTCTATCTTCTCACCCAAAACTAGCAGTGTAAAGGAAGGCCAATAGTGCAACCAACCGCTAAGGAAAAGTATTGTGATTTTGTCAGGTCACCAGTCAGGGATTACTAGGAGGGGCAGGTCAGGTGTGTGAATATAAGACTGCTATAGATCTAATGTGTGTGTGTGTGTAATAGTAGAAGAAGGCCAGTTTAAGATAGAAGAGATAGAAAGAAGGTAAAATTACAGTAATAGTATAATAATTATGTTTATTGATTCAAAGGAAAGGAATGAGGCTTTAAACTATAGAACAAAATAAAACAATTCTAATTCTAATTTTGATTGAAACAAGTTTTTTGAGAAATTTTCCAGCATTTATTTATGAACCAAGTAATGTACAGTTTACATTTACAGGGTCTGCATGGCGACAAAACCAAGACTTAGAACATTACAGTACAGGTAATATCAACCTAACTACACCTGTACATTGATGACAATTAGGGTATAATTGCTAAGGCGTCTTAAACTAACTACCATAGCTTACAACCCTAGACACAGCCAGTCCTTGTATGGCTGAAATTACATTAATACATTAGTGTTTTAAAGACTTACCGATGAAACATAACAAACCTTTGCTCGGTTAATTTTTTTTCGGCTTTTTACGACCTGCTGCCCTTACATCGACTACCCCAGACACAGGCAGTTCTAGTGTGGCTAAAATTATATTAATATATTAGTTTTAAACAGACTTATTGATATAACATAATATAATTTTTACTCAGTCCTTTTTACAACCTGCTGCCCTTGCATTGACTACCACAGCTTACAGCCACAGACACAGCCAGTCCTTGTGTGGCTAAAAATAACATTAATATATTAGTGTTTTAAACAGACTTATTGATGTAACATAATATAACCTTTGCTCTGTCCTTTTTATGACCTTCCATCTTAACACCGTCCATCACAAGATAACTTAATATATATATATAAACCAAATAAAATTATAATTACATTCATTATAAGGTTAATTTTCTTTTTACATGTGATTGAATAACATAAGTTGGAAAAGTTGGGAATAAATGAATAAATAATAAAATAGAAAAAAAAATTGAGCTAAGACACAATACCATATAGTTGGAAAACTGGGGAAAAAAGATTTTAAAAAAAAAAAAAAAAAAAAAATTTTATTGGAAAAGTTGAAAAAAAAGTGAGTCCCTAATTCTGTTCCTATCCCTGTCTGTAATGGTTCTGTCCCTGGTTCCCCTGTTCCTAGTGGTTCTGTCCCTACCCCTGTCGCTAGGAGTTATGTCCGTGAAAGTTTTGTCTCTAGTGGTTCTGTCCCTATACTGCCGCTGGTAATTTTGGTTGTGTTAAGGGTGCTGTCTCTAGTGGTTCTGTCCTTATCCCTGCCTCTAGTGGTTCTGTCCCTAACCCTGTCGCTAATGGTTCTGCCCCTAACCCTGTTGCTAGTGGTTCTGTCCCTACCCCTGTTGCTAGTGGTTCTGTCCCTATCCCTGTCGCTAGTGGTTCTGTCCCTACCCCTGTCGTTAGTGGTTCTGCCCCTATCCCTGTCGCTAGTGGTTCTGTCCCTAACCCTGTCTCTAGTGGTTCTGTCCCTACCCCTGTCACTAGTGGTTCTGTCCCTAACCCTGTCACTAGTGGTTCTGTCCCTAACCCTGTCGCTAGTGGTTGTCCCTACCCCTGTCTCTAGTGGTTCTACCCCTACCAGTGTCACTAGTGGTTCTGTCCCTACCCCTGTCGCTAGTGGTTCTGTCCCTAACCCTGTCGCTAGTGGTTCTGTCCCTACCCCTGTCTCTAGTGGTTCTACCCCTACCCGTGTCACTAGTGGTTCTGTCCCTACCCTTGTCGCTAGTGGTTCTGTCCCTATCCCTGTCGCTAGTGGTTCTCCCCCTATTACAGGTGCTAAACAAACACATAATTAACTAAACTTCCAGGAAAAAAAAAAAAAAAAAAAAGCCAGTAAAGAGAGTTACAAGAGGAGGAAAACACAAAAACAAGTACAAATACAACACAAAAAGATACAAAAGACTTAAACACATTCTTGGCTATGAATTCATAGTATAACATAATTCTCTTCCTTATATAGTTGGAAAATTGAGGGGGGGGATGAAATCAATAAATAATATAAAAAAAAGTGATTGAATAACATAGTTGGAAAAGTTGGGAGAAAAAATAAATAAATGAAATAAAATAAAACCAAATAAAACATCATCTATTACATTGTTTCCAAAATACATTGCGTTGGTTTGTGTAGTAATTTTTCACGTACAGCATAGACACACAATTTACATTGTGGTAAAAAACAATCTATAATATAAGTACTAAAATTCACGTTACACATTTCAGGATTAAAAGGACAATACCAGTTAGGACACTCTTCTGGTACTACACGTTTTGGGCAAACAAAAATAAAACTAAAATCAAGAAATGAGAAGAGAAAGTTAGGAGAGGAGATAAACACACAACAAGTATAAATGCAACACAGTCACAATCAAAACAATAAAAACCAACACAGTCAAACAAGAAAACAGCACAACACAACCAACTGTGGTGCCCGGGGGGGGGCTGAGGCTGGTTCAGAGGTACGTTATTTATTTAAATGATGTTATTGGTTGATTAATTTCTTTACCTAATTAATTTGTTTTACTTTCACTTCACTGCTGAAGGACCACCAGTGTGATGCCTTGTCATTAAATTAACTTCTAATGGGGAACTCTCATGGCAATTAAAAAGATATTTACTTTGATTAATTAAATTTATTAATGGTCCCTGATGTTGGATATTTCCCTGAATATTAAGAAAAGAAAGCTGCCACCACCCCCAAAGGTTTAATGAGAATTAGGGGATTCTCAGGGAATTTTGTTTCTTCCTAAAGGGAAGTTAAAATATTCGAAAGAGAAAATAATTATTACCAGGGAAATATAGGCGACCAATGAAAAGAAAAGGGGAACTGATTTAACAATTTAGTTATTTGGTAGAGTGGACTGAGTTTCAATAAGGCACATGGATTCGTGGATTTGTTTCATATCCTTTTTCAAGAGTGTTGAGCACTTCCCATATTAACCTTACCACAACAACGGAGGTTATTATAACACGGAATCACTTTCTCAGATTTTACTTGAGTTATTTATTTACTGTATACTTTGAATATCACAGGCTGATCATTGAGTCTTAGAAACACAGCTTAGTTATAGTATCAGACAACTTAATGGCTCAAGGCAGAAAAACATCATCTTCCTCAAAAAGAAAATAAATACAGAGTTGGCAATACTTATCTCACCTCGAGATACCAAACTCTTTACTCATTACAAGTTATACCCTTGACTCCCTTCCCTGAAAAATATCACCTTAAAAATGTTATAATTTTGTAACTGGGCCTGAGAACAGGGGATTTCCGAACGTAAGGTGATCTTAATGTTTCTGTTTAGGCATACATAGTATAATTCTTCCTCACTAAGTAGGAATACGCGATTCCTATTCCTGAATACATGGGCTGAGTCTATCAGATCGTCTTACGTGACACACAGTTTCCTAAAGCTTTACTTGGAAATTTGGCAGTGGCTTTCTAGCCGTTCATTTATCTACAAAATAAAAGAAAGTAAATGAGAAATTGGTGTAACTGTCGTGGAAGCATTCTTTCCCTGTTGATGCGATCAAAAGTTGAAGCTCAATCAGTATAATTCACTTCCTTAACTCAGAAGTTAATACACAGTCACAATAACATAGAAATTACCGTGAAAAATATATATTGTACACTATGAAATATTTTGTAGGGGAATAGGGGACCATGCGGTTTTGAAACCACGTTGTCCTTCTTGAAGAGAAGGAAATTGGTATTATCCACTTATAATAGATCTCAATAGGGGTTTACATATATTGTCAGGCTACTGGGGAAGATTATGGATTATATATTAATGGTGAGAGGCATTGAATTTCACAAATATTGAGGGATTTCGAGAGCGATGTCACTCACCTGTTGATGCGATCAAAAGTTGAAGCTGAATGACGCTCTCTGGGAAAAAGGCGGGAGATGAGAAGGGGGGAAGGGGGGTTTTCGAGGATATTCCTCCTTTGATCTTATTATTAATTGATTATTGAGACGTGAAATAGTTATCACTTTATAGGAAATTAATTTTGACGCTAAATAAGTGACATTTAGATATCTATTGAACCTGATCTCTGGATTACTATATAGGGGAAAATTCTGGTGTACGTGACTTTTTGCACGTCACAGGCCCCGGGGCATGATCGCCTCACATGATGCAATATTACGTCATCCTTAACAAAGTTTTGTGAGAAGATAACTAAGTAGGTTAATTATATTAGACTATGGAGAGCATTTTGACAAGTTAATGACTATTAATAGTGATTAGATTATGATACTAATTTCTTTCCATAGAAAACTGTCTGGTGGGAGGGGTTGACTGCATGCGATTTGAAAGTTTGGAGAAACAATTCTAATATAAACATTAATATAAACATATAGTATAAAATTATGAATGATATGTGAGTAAAAACATTTATATAATACAGTATCCCCTTGGGAATACAGGATCTAAGGGCAGACTAAACAAAACAAAAAGCTACCTTCATTAGGCCTATTTGAGATTAAATTGAAGGATCACACAACTTAAGATATACAAACAAAAAGTAGATCCCACGGGGGGGAAACAAAAAGAGGAAAAAAGGAACAGAATCATGTTATGTTATTTATATGTTTGTGTTATGTTTGTACTTGTTTGTGCGTTTTTCTCTTCTAACTTCCTTTTTTCTGGCCTTGATTTGTTTTTTTTGTTTGTATATCTTTAGTTGGTTATGTTTGTAGTTGTATTGTGTTGTTTTCATGTTTGACTGTTGGTTTTTATTGTTTTGATTGTGACTGTGTTGCATTTATACTTGTTGTGTGTTTCTCTCCTCTCCTAACTTTCTTTTCTCATTTCTTGATTTTAGTTTTATTTTTGTTTGCCCAAAACATGTAGTACCAGAAGAGTGTCCTAACTGGTACCGTCCTTTTAATCCTGAAATGTGTAACGTGAATTGTAGTATTTATATTATACTGTTTTTGACCACACTGTAAACTGTGTGTCTATGCTGTGCGTGAAAAATCACTACATAAACCAACGCAATGTAGTTTGGAAAAATGTAATAGGTGATGTTTTATTTGGTTTTATTTTATTTCATTTATTTATATTTTCTCACAACTTTTCCAACTATGTTATTCAATCACTTTTTTTTTTTTTTTATTATTTATTGATTTCACCCCCCCCTAATTTTCCAACTATATAAGGAAAAGAATTATGTTATACTACTCTGAATTCATAGCCAAGAATGTGTTTAAGTCTTTTGTATCTTTTTGTGTTGTATTTGTACTTGTTTGTGTGTTTTTCTCTTCTTGTAACTCTCTTTTCTGGCCTTAATTTTTTTTTTTTTTGTGTTTCTGGAAGTTTAGTTGATTATGTGTTTGTTTAGCACCTGTAATAGGGGCAGAACACTAGTGACAGGGATAGGGACAGAACCACTAGCGACAAGGGTAGGGACAGAACCACTAGTGACAGGGGTAGGGACAGAACCATTAGAGACAGAGGTAGGGACAGAACCACTAAAGACAGGGGTAGGGACAGAACCACTAGAGACAGGGGTAGGGACAGAATCACTAGCGACAGGGGTAGGGACAGAACCACTAGCAACAGGGGTAGGGACAGAACCACTAGTGACAGGGGTAGGGACAGAACCACTAGAGACAGGGGTAAGGACAGAACCACTAGTGACAGGGGTAGGGACAGAACCACTAGAGACAGGGGTAGGGACAGAACCACTAGAGACAAGGGTAGGGACAGAACCACTAGAGATAGGGGAAGGGACAGCACCCTTAATACAACCAAGATTACCAGCGACAGGGGAACAGAACCATTACGGACAGAACCACTAGCGACAGGAGAAGGGACAGAACCACTACGGACAGCACTTTTACTACAATCAAAATCACAAGCGACAGGGGTAGGGACAGAACCACTAAGAACGGGGGAACCATGGACAGGGACAGAACCAGAACCACTAGGTTCTGTATCAGGGGTCCGAGAAGCACTACTCTTGCCGTGCTGGGAGACACCACATTTCCGAGCCTTCCTTGGCATGATGGTGTTGTACTAGTGGCGGCAGCAGCAGCAGCAGCAGCAGCAGTAGTAGTAGTAGTAGTAGTAGTAGTAGTAGTAGTAGTAGAAGTAGAAGTAGAAGTAGTAGCCGTAGCCGTAGCCGTAGCTGTAGCAGTAGCAGTAGCAGTAGCAGCAGCAGCAGCAGCAGCAGCAGCAGTAGTAGAAGTAGTAGTAGTAGTAGTAGTAGTAGTAGTAGTAGTAGTAGCAGCAGCAGCAGCAGCAGCAGCAGCAGCAGCAGCAGCAGCAGCAGCAGCAGCAGCAGTAGTAGTAGCAGCAGTGTTCAGGTTCAATGGTGGTGTAGTAGGTGTCAGTAGATTTGTAGCAGCAGTAGTAGTGTTGAGGTTGACTGTTGTAGGTGTGTTTAGTGAGTGAACACACCCAACACACCATAAATCAGGGCCAGACTGTTGTAGGTGTGTTTAGTGAGTGAACACACCCAACACACCACAACTCAGGGCCAGACACACACTCCTTTAGTGAGCTCAAGTCTGTGGAAGACAAGGTACAAGGTACTAACACAAAGTATTTACACATTAATTAAATCAATTCAAGTTTGGACATGTACATTATAAACTATGGTCAATTTTTATATCTTCACCATAAGGGCATGTGGCTACGAAAGAAAATGGCGTCTGCACCTCGTCCAACACCTGACTTTTGGTCATAGAAAACATTTGATAGCTTCTAAATTAACCTAACATAACTAAAGTTAACCAAACCTTAACCTATATATAACTTATATTGACAAAAAACAGTATTGACAAAAAACAGTAGTTATGCAGAACCATTTCTGCATAACTACTGCTCGGATGATATCAATATAAATTGGCAGTGTTTACAGGTACTGCAGTCATATCCTCACATTGCTTGGTTATAGATACAGCACATGGCAAACTTTTGGGTAATAAAATAAAAAAAAGCTTATATAACTGAACCAAACTATACCTAGCCAAACCTAACGAATACCATATCCTCATAGTGCTCGCTTATAAATACGGGACATGCCAACTTTTGGGTAAAAAGCTTACATAACCGAACCAAACCATATCTAACCAAATCTAGCATAATATAATCAACCTAACATAACTTGAAAGATGCTTTACTAGGTAAATAATAAGGCACAGGCCGTAGGAATAGTGGATGACAACACGATACGACTGCCGTATCTCTAAGCACTTTGAACATAAAAACATAATCATAACACCTATAGACCTACAGAAACCAGTATTATTCCAGTGTTACATCTGTCTCACTGCTATAGTGAAAAACCTAACTTTAGGGAACATAAGGCATTGCCCTAATCCCCCAAACTAACCTAACCTAATTTGAAATGGTAAATTTGCATAGCTACTGCTCGGACGATATCAATATAAATATGAAGTGGTACATACTATACATAGTGTACTCAACACATCTGTCAAGGTTTCAGGCGGTGCTCACCATTATTTACTTTGCAAAACGTCTTTGAAGTTATGTTATGTTGGTTAGGTCAGTGGTTCTCAAAGTGGGGTCCATGGCACTTTGATAGGGGGTCTGCGAAATCTGGAGTGAAATTAGTGGTATATGCAGCCAATTATCGTGAGAGCCATCTGGCAACATTGATTGAATGTCATTGTGTCAACCACCGGCAGTGTACATCCAGCGGCCGTCAGGAGCGTATGTATCATGAATCATCAGGTAAAAAAGACTTATCAGAGAGGGATAGGCTACTTTGAGTACTGTTACAGGGTTCTATACTGTGTAAATTTTTTGTGTGCCAAGCCTAGGAATGGAAGCGGATCTTGAATGGGATCTCCGATAAGTTCCCACAACTCAACTCAGAGTTTTTGGACACAAACAACTACTATCAGTCGAGTTGCTAAGAAATCACATCTGCTCTCATCTTACCGTACTGAATGTACATTTCAATTTGTACTTCACTGATGTTGACACAGATGCCTGGGACTGAGTTCCAGATCCTTTTGTTGTCTATTCATCAGCACGTGGTCTCAGTGCAAAGACAGAGGAAGAACTGTTGGAACTGTCATGTGATGGGACCCAGAGGATCCAATTCTGACAAAAGGCGTTTACATGTAATGTCAAGACCTCTTGCCAAGATGCAATGACTAGGCAAATTCTGACCAAAATATCGCAAACACTTTCAATATACGAATATCTGCGTTTGCCAATGTTTTGCATCCTCTCATGTAACGAATCACAGCTCACCAACTTCAGAACTTCATCTGTGTAGACACTGAGCGAGATAATATTTCGATTAAATAAGACGAAAGTCTTATTGAAATATATTAGGGAAGTGTTGAAAATTACGAACTGTGGGCCCTCTACGTGGGTGGGGCGAAGCGGATGTGTGTGTTTTCATGAGAAAGAATCTGGGTATATATTTCAAATAAATCAGAAGAAAGTAAGATGTTTGAGACCATTATAGTTGATCGTCTACATAAGATTTATATTATATATATTGTTTTTAATATAGAAGAACGCCAAAGACAAGCAAAAAGCTTGTAATATATTAGAGAAATGTAGAAAATAACAAGATGTGACATTCAAACATGTGTGGGTGTTGATGTTTCAATGCATTTTGTGGTTGTAGCTTCGACTTACAATTGTTCCCTTTTTCCTAATAATAAGTAAAAAGCATATCATATTGTTTACAATTATTTTCATCAAATTAAAGTAAGAAATAAGATTTTTGTATATTGCACAAAAATATGTAAGTCAAAGAAAATTTAGACACTGAAGACAGATCCAGTTTCGAACACAAAAATTTCACTTGGAGCGAGCGCAGATACGAAGGCCGGGCCCCGCGTCATGTGAAGACATCCAGTGCTCACACAGACACACACACTCTCATACACACACACACACACACACACACACACACACACACACACACACACACTCTCATACACACACACTCTCATACACACACACTCTCATACACACACACACACACACACACACACACACACACACACACACACACACACACACACACACACACTCATACACCCACACTCATACACACACTCTCATACACACACACACACACACACACACACACACACACACACACACACACACACACACACACACACACACACACACACATACACACACACACACACTCACTCATACACCCACGCCCACACTCATACACACACTCATACACACACACACACACACACACACACACACACACACACACACACACACACACACACACACACACACATCTTGCTGCTACTGGTAAAGTGATCTGTATACGACGATATTTGGACATGTTGTGGGCTTAGGACGAGTGTGGAGGGTGCTGTAGTTTCAATACAGAATCAGCAGGATATACATTACGAATAAATAAGATGAAAGTAAGATGTTTGAGATCATGACAGTTGTTGAAATACATAATATTTACATTATTAATGTTGTTTTTAATATAACAGAAATCCACAAACAAGCATAATGATTGTAATATATAAGGGAATTTGTATCACGTAGCGAGATGTTGGCCTCTACCTTAGGATGGAAGCGGTGCGAAATATACGGAGAAACCATGATATCTATTTCGAATAAATCTGAAGAAATTAAGATGTTTGAGATCATTTCAGTGCTTATAATTTAAAATATGTATATAATATATGTCGTTTTTAATATAAAAGAAAACTAAAAACAAGCATTAAGATTGAAATATATTAGGAAAATTGTGGCAACACCAACCAAGACATTTCTCCTTAAAATCGTGTTCGTGAAAACAAGGCAAGACGTTACGAAGTTATGCGACACATGTAAACGCTTAAAGTTCATGTATAGACTTTTGGCCTTCTGTTAAAGAGGAGTACCCTGAACTCTGTACTGCAGCTTCAAAAGTTTTGCTTCCTTTTCCAACTACGTATTTCTGCGAAGCATCTTTCTCAGCTCTGACAGTAATGAAAACCAAGTACAGGGCTCGGATGCATGTGGAAGATGACCTAAGAGTATGTCTTTTGTCCATCCCTCCAAGAATAGAGAAGCTGTTCACTGAGAGGCTGGCCCATCCTTCCCATTACTACAGAAGAAAAGACATTTGATATTGATAGTAACCGGGATATTGAGCTGGAGTCACAGGCGTGAGCCTCTTTCAGAACTTCATCCGAGTATCTGTGAGCATCAAAAACCTAATTTTAGGGAACAGGTGTCCTCCTGACACCCCAAACCTAACCTAACCTTATTTGAAAGACGCTTTATATGGTATGTAGGACTAAATATTTATATTGATATTGTACGAACAGTAGTTATAAAAATTAATCGGTTATATAAACAGCCTACACACACACACACATACACACACACTACTCAAATCAACGTAAATAATTCAATAACTCACCAATTTACGATTAAAAACTTTGCAAAACTTGGCGGCTGTCTGTCCATTTTGATCTTGGCGTCACCACTAACGAGTAATGCCTAACGGACGGTTGTTTAAACAAGACACCTCATAACGTGTTCATTAAGGACACCAGAAGTTTGCCGTAAATTTGATCACTGATGTAAACGCCTCGTTTACATCAGTGGCCAACTGAGGCGTTTACATGTAATGTCAAGACCACTTGCCAAGATGCAATGACTAGGCAAATTCTGACCAACATATCGCAAACACTTTCAATATACGAATTTCTGCGTTTGCGAGTGTTTTGCCTCTGGTCATGTAACGAATCACAGCTCATCAAACTTCATAACTTCATCTGTGTAGACAGTGAGCGAGATAATATTTCGATTAAATAAGAGGAAAGTAAGACGTTCAAGACCATAACAGTTGTAGAAATAAATAAGAGTTATAATATATATGTTGTTTTTTATATAAAAGCTAACCAAAAACAAGCATAAAGCTTGAAATATATTAGGGAAGTGTTGAAAATAACGAACTGTGGGCCCTCTACGTGGGTGGAGCGAAGCGGATGTGTGTGTTTTCATGAGAAATAATCTGGGTATATATTTCAAATAAATCAGAGGAAAGTAAGATGTTTGAGACCATTATAGTTGATCGTCTACATAAGATTTATATTATATACATTGTTTTTAATATAGAAGAACGCCATAGACAAGCAAAAAGCTTGTAATATATTAGAGAAATGTAGAACATAACAAGATGTGACATTCAAACCTGTGTGGGTGTTGATGTTTCAATGCATTTTGTGGTTGTAACTTCGACTTACAATTGTTCCCTTTTTCCTAATAATAAGTAAAAAGCATATCATATTGTTTACAATTATTTTCATCAAATTAAAGTAAGAAATAAGATGTTTGTATATTGCACAAAAATATGTAAGTCAAAGAAAATTTAGACACTGAAGACAGATCCAGTTCCGAACACAAAACATCGCCCGCAAACCGCTCTCTGAGGCCCTCGTCAGTCGTCAGTGCTGTACTGTCAATACAGAATCAGCAGGATATACATTTCAAATAAATAAGATGAAAGTAAGATGTTTGAGATCATGACAGTTGTTGAAATACATAACATTTACATTATTAATGTTGTTTTTAATATAACAGAAATCCACAAACAAGCATAATGATTGTAATATATAAGGGAATTTGTATCACATAGCGAGATGTTGGCCTCTACCTTAGGTGGAGTCAAGGATGGAAGCGGTGCGAATATACGGAGAAACCATGATATCTATTTCAAATAAATCTGAAGAAATTAAGATGTTTGAGATAATTTCAGTGCTTATAATTTAAAATATGTATATAATATATGTCGCTTTTAATATAAAAGAAAACTAAAAACAAGCATTAAGATTGAAATATATTAGGAAAATTGTGGCAACACCAACCAAGACATTTCTCCTTAAAATCGTGTTCGTGAAAACAAGGCAAGACGTTACGAAGTTATGCGACACATGTAAACGCTTAAAGTTCATGTATAGACTTTTGGCCTTCTGTTAAAGAGGAGTACCCTGAACTCTGTACTGCAGCTTCAAAAGTTTTGCTTCCTTTTCCAACTACGTATTTCTGCGAAGCATCTTTCTCAGCTCTGACAGTAATGAAAACCAAGTATAGGGCTCGGATGCATGTGGAAGATGACCTAAGAGTATGCCTTTTGTCCATCCCTCCAAGAATAGAGAAGCTGTTCACTGAGAGGCTGGCCCATCCTTCCCATTACTACAGAAGAAAAGACATTTGATATTGATGAGGGATAGGGAATTTCTGGATTTTCATGCCGTTTTCCAAATAGATATGTTTGATTTCTTTATTTTAATTGCTATGTGTATTCATGCGCACCAAGGAAACCAATACAACTGTTGTCACTGGTAGTGAGAGACTACTCAGTACATGTGAAGGAAGTTTATATTTTCCTCTTATTTTTGGATTGTACATTTTTATTTGAATTTTTGTCTAATACATTTCTTTTGTTGTCAACTGAGAGACAGACCCATCCCTCCCATTAATACTGAGCAGAAGACATTTGATATTGATGAGAAGGAGGGAGAGGGAATTTCTGAATTATCAAGCCGTTTACCCAAATAGATATGTTTAATTTCTTTATTTTGATAGCTATAGGTGTTCATGTGGAGAGATTTGAAAAGTCTCACCAACATTTACAACAGTTGTCACTGATAGAGAAAAACTATTCACTACATGTGAAGGATGTTTTTCTTTATTTTTCCTTTTATCTTATTGTACATTTTTATTTGAACTTTTGTCTAATAAATTTCTTTTGATTTCGTTTGTTTGTTCAAATAACGATTACCTACTGGGATATCAAACTATGAGAAACAAGCGTAACAGTAAATACACTATTGAGAGCATAAATATGTTTCAGTTAGGTTCAGTTATATAAGATTTTTACATTTTTTTAACCCAAATCCAGAAAAAATCTAAGTTGCGAACCCTAATTTTTGGGTAATAAAATGTAAAAATCTTATAAAACCCAACTTAACTGAACCAAACCTAACCTAACCCTAACATAACTCAACAACCTTAACCTTACTTAACAACCTTAACCTAACCTAATCAACCTAACAACAAAATAACTTTAAAAAGGAAAGACATGGGAGCTAAAATGGTAAAAGCAGGAAGATGGAAGGAATACGAGTAGTATTTTAAAACGGACGTAGAATCACTCACGATATATAGACGGGAAGTTGAAGAAATTTTAAGAAGCAGAGACACCATTACTATTGAAAATTTAAACAAAATACTGTGGGAAGAAGCAAATAAAACACTCAAGAAGAAATATAGGAGGAAAATAAATGGAGGACACAAACACACCTTAGAACAACCATGGATAACAGACAAAATCAAACAGAACATAAAAAGAAGGAAAGAATACAACCGAGCCAAGAGAAATGCAACACCACCACAAGAAGAGACGTATTATAAACAAAAGTATTTAGTAGCGAAAACAGACACACATAAGGCAGTGAGATCACCAGTGTATGAGTATGAAGATGAAATATCCAGGGAAATAAAAGAAAACATAAATAAGAAAAAGTTATGGGAACTTATTGATAAGTTAAGAAAAAAGACCAAGAAAAATGAGGGAGATTTAAAAGTGTATGATGAGCATGGATCAGACACCCAAAGAGGAAAAGAAAGAAGTGATCAAAGACCATTAGGAGAATATTTATGGAATGCATGAAAATAATATAAAGGAGGTGTGGAATGTAGACAAAAAGAACATATTTAAGAATAAGAGAGGAAAACATGCTCTCTAAAAATTATGTAAGAATACAAGTAGAGAACGAGCAAGGGGAGGACCTGATTGTCTGGGGTAAAGGAACACTGGCATATCTTGACGCAGTGTGTACAGTGAAGCATGTGATAAAGGAGATGGAGTACCCTGCCGTTGAAGAAGAACTAAAAGAGAGTCTACGGAAATTAAAGAACAAAAAGGCAGCAGGACCGGACAAAAGGAAGGTGGAATTCTATAAAAACATTTCAAGATAGTGAGAAACTTATAAAACTATTAACAGAAAGTTTTAGACAAATAATAGAAAGAGGAAAGGTTCCTGAGTCATGGAAAGAGTCAAGGACAGTAATGATACCTAAGAAAAGTAAACCAAAAGTTTCGGAGTTGAGACCAATTGCAGTGACAAATACAAGCCATTTATGTCAGTCACAGTGAAAGAAAACATAGAGACTTAATTAATAACAAATTAGTAAAAGACAATCAGAGTGGATTTACAACAAAAGGAAGAGTGGAAAATAATTTAATGATTTTAAAGTTCTGTATAGACAAGACATTCAAAGATAAGAAGGTATTGTATGTGATGGCAGTGGATTTTGCAAAAGCATATGATTCAGTGAAAAGGGACAGTTTGATTAAAACACTAATGGACTACAAAATTCACCCTAATTTAATAGACATAGTGACTGGCACTTATACAGATGACAGAACAGACATTGTAACAGGAAGAGAGACAGAAATTAAGATGACTGTGTCAAGTGGCATTAGGCAGGGATGTACAGCTTCCACTACCTTGTTTAAATTACTGACTTATGTTATCATAGATATATTACAAAAAGAAGGAGGCTTTCGTGACGAAAACTTCAAGTTAAGAACATCAGAAATGAGGAGACTGCAAGAGGCCAGTTAATGACTTACACGAGGCAGCTCCTTGTCCCCCACCCTTGGAATAATCCAATATTTAGTCATCCCACCTGTCATCCCTATCCATACTCTGATCTAACCTTTTAAAGCTACCTATTGACTCAGCACTTACTACGTGTCTACCCAGCCTATTCCAATCGTTCACGACTCTGTTAGTGAACCAATATCTGTCCTGAATCTAAGTTTTTCTAGCTTGTATCCATTTCCACATGTCCTATCCTGACTACTAAATTCTAAAACCTGATCAATGTTTCCCTTATTAATTCCTTTGACCCATTTGAAAACCTCAATCATATCCCCTCTTGTCCTCCTTCTCTCTAGGGAGTGGAGATTAAGACGTTTTAACCTATCTTTATAGGGTAAATTTCTCAGCCTCTGAATCTTCTTGGTTATTCTTCTCTGGACTGCCTCCAAGGAGCCTATATCCTTCCTATAATAAGGGGACCAAAATTGAGCTGCACAATCTAGGTGGGGTCTAACTAGCGCTAAATACAACCTCAGAACTCCTATTTGTTACACACCTACTAATAAATCCCAGTATCTTGTTGGCCCTATTTCTAGCTTGAGTGCACTAGTTGAGTGCTTTTCTACGCAGATGACGGACTATTGATGGCAAGGACAGAAGAAGAAATGTGCAGGATGATAGACTTACTGACTAATCTAAATAGTTACACAGATCTCAGGATAAATGAAGAGAAAAGCAACATTATAATGTTCAACCAAAAGGAACAGCCTGATCAAATCAAAAGAATTAAAGTAGTAAAAGATAGACATGACAACATGACAATAACAAACAAGAAAAATTGCTTCAAAACTCAGAAAGAATACTCCATTCAGAAGGCCAAGAAACTAGTGAATCTGACATACCAGTAATTGCTCAAAGCTGTAATAAAATTCTCATTGGTCAAACTTTTTGGAAGAGTATTGTTCTGCTGACAGTTCTGTATGCATCCAGTATTTTAGCCTACACCAAAGATGAAACTCAAAAACTCCAGAGGATAGAGCATTCTGTGTATAGGGCAATACTGGGAGCACCCAGTTATGTACAAGTTCCAGTATTGAGAAGAGAGATAGATAGGGTCTAGTGCCATGGAGACTAGAATAAGGCAAAACCAATTAAATTATTTGAGATATGTGGAAGAAAATGAAAGTAATGAGTTGATGAGGATTGTAGAGGAAAAAACCACAATGACGAAAGATTACTGGACAAAGACAACCAAGGACTTTATGAGAGAAATTAATGTAAAACAGTCTGACTTAAGAACAATCAAGCAAGAGAAGTTAAAGAATAAAATCAGGGAATGGGATATTAAGAGATGGCAGAAGGAGGTAGCAGAAAAATCAGGCTTATCATTATATAAAAAACTGGAAAAAGGAGATGTCAGAAGAAAAAATATATGATAATAGACCATCACAATATTAGTTAAAGCCAGGACAAACAACCTAAGACTAAACAACAGAAACAGACATACTGAGGGAGATACTAAATGCATTTTTTGTGATTGGAATTTAGAAAACCTAAACATTTCTTTGTTGTGGTGCCCAGATTATGAAGACATAACGAAAAAGGCAATAATTTTGCAAAGACCTTATACAGAACAAGAAGAAAACAGTATAGGACAGCTACTATTCAGTGAACAAAAGATACAAAAATCCAAAGAAATAGTGTACGAGATGTGGAAGAAAAAAGAAAACCAGCGGAAAAAACTTAATGGACACAACAAAATAAGAACACAAGAAACGGCATCAGGGAAGAGCCGATACAAAGGCCAAGCTTCCCGACTTACACATGACCTGACCTGACTTCAAAGACGTCTTACGAGGTAAATAATGGTTAGCACCGCCTGAAACCTTCACAGATGTGTTGAGTATGCTATGTATAGTATGTACCACTTCATATTTATAATAAAGAGATGGAGCAATAGTTGTAAAGAAATAGCCATCTATCAAGTTAGGTTTGGTTTGGTTAGGTACGGTTACATAACCTTTTTATATTTTATTACCCAAAGTTAAGCATTTCACCCTAGATTTTGTTCCGGATTGCCATAATATGGCCCATAATTGCTTATAAAAACGAGCACCACCTGAAACCTTCACATATGTGTTGAGTACACTATGTATAGTATGTACCACTTCATATTTATATCCATATCGTACCAGTAGTTATGCAGATTTACCGAAACTATTAAAATGGTTAAGGGAACACCTTGGGAAGACGAATTTTTTTTTAGGGTAGGGAAGCAAATATAGGCCGTATATGGCAATACGAAAAAAATATAAAATGAAAAACGACGACTTACCGGAGTGGGTAGTCAATGCGGAGTCAGTTGTTAAATTTGAGTCAAACCTAGATAAAGTATGGAAAAACCAGGAACAGAAGTTTGATTATAGGACACGCATAACCACCATAGCCACCACACGTGCCCAAAGCTATAACAGTAACCGGGATATTGAGCTGGAGTCACAGGCGTGAGCCTCTTTCAGAACTTCATCCGAGTATCTGTGAGCATCAAAAACCTAATTTTAGGGAACAGGTGTCCTCCTGACACCCCAAACCTAACCTAACCTTATTTGAAAGACGCTTTATATGGTATGTAGGACTAAATATTTATATTGATATTGTACGAACAGTAGTTATAAAAATTAATCGGTTATATAAACAGCCTACACACACACACACACACACACACACACACACACACACACACACACACACACACACACACACACTACTCAAATCAACGTAAATAATTCAATAACTCACCAATTTACGATTAAAAACTTTGCAAAACTTGGCGGCTGTCTGTCCATTTTGATCTTGGCGTCACCACTAACGAGTAATGCCTAACGGACGGTTGTTTAAACAAGACACCTCATAACGTGTTCATTAAGGACACCAGAAGTTTGCCGTAAATTTGATCACTGATGTAAACGCCTCGTTTACATCAGTGGCCAACTGAGGCGTTTACATGTAATGTCAAGACCACTTGCCAAGATGCAATGACTAGGCAAATTCTGACCAACATATCGCAAACACTTTCAATATACGAATTTCTGCGTTTGCGAGTGTTTTGCCTCTGGTCATGTAACGAATCACAGCTCATCAAACTTCATAACTTCATCTGTGTAGACAGTGAGCGAGATAATATTTCGATTAAATAAGAGGAAAGTAAGACGTTCAAGACCATAACAGTTGTAGAAATAAATAAGATTTATAATATATATGTTGTTTTTTATATAAAAGCTAACCAAAAACAAGCATAAAGCTTGAAATATATTAGGGAAGTGTTGAAAATAACGAACTGTGGGCCCTCTACGTGGGTGGAGCGAAGCGGATGTGTGTGTTTTCATGAGAAATAATCTGGGTATATATTTCAAATAAATCAGAGGAAAGTAAGATGTTTGAGACCATTATAGTTGATCGTCTACATAAGATTTATATTATATACATTGTTTTTAATATAGAAGAACGCCATAGACAAGCAAAAAGCTTGTAATATATTAGAGAAATGTAGAACATAACAAGATGTGACATTCAAACCTGTGTGGGTGTTGATGTTTCAATGCATTTTGTGGTTGTAACTTCGACTTACAATTGTTCCCTTTTTCCTAATAATAAGTAAAAAGCATATCATATTGTTTACAATTATTTTCATCAAATTAAAGTAAGAAATAAGATGTTTGTATATTGCACAAAAATATGTAAGTCAAAGAAAATTTAGACACTGAAGACAGATCCAGTTCCGAACACAAAACATCGCCCGCAAACCGCTCTCTGAGGCCCTCGTCAGTCGTCAGTGCTGTACTGTCAATACAGAATCAGCAGGATATACATTTCAAATAAATAAGATGAAAGTAAGATGTTTGAGATCATGACAGTTGTTGAAATACATAACATTTACATTATTAATGTTGTTTTTAATATAACAGAAATCCACAAACAAGCATAATGATTGTAATATATAAGGGAATTTGTATCACATAGCGAGATGTTGGCCTCTACCTTAGATGGAGTCAAGGATGGAAGCGGTGCGAATATACGGAGAAACCATGATATCTATTTCAAATAAATCTGAAGAAATTAAGATGTTTGAGATAATTTCAGTGCTTATAATTTAAAATATGTATATAATATATGTCGCTTTTAATATAAAAGAAAACTAAAAACAAGCATTAAGATTGAAATATATTAGGAAAATTGTGGCAACACCAACCAAGAAATTTCTCCTTAAAATCGTGTTCGTGAAAACAAGGCAAGACGTTACGAAGTTATGCGACACATGTAAACGCTTAAAGTTCATGTATAGACTTTTGGCCTTCTGTTAAAGAGGAGTACCCTGAACTCTGTACTGCAGCTTCAAAAGTTTTGCTTCCTTTTCCAACTACGTATTTCTGCGAAGCATCTTTCTCAGCTCTGACAGTAATGAAAACCAAGTATAGGGCTCGGATGCATGTGGAAGATGACCTAAGAGTATGCCTTTTGTCCATCCCTCCAAGAATAGAGAAGCTGTTCACTGAGAGGCTGGCCCATCCTTCCCATTACTACAGAAGAAAAGACATTTGATATTGATGAGGGATAGGGAATTTCTGGATTTTCATGCCGTTTTCCAAATAGATATGTTTGATTTCTTTATTTTAATTGCTATGTGTATTCATGCGCACCAAGAAAACCAATACAACTGTTGTCACTGGTAGTGAGAGACTACTCAGTACATGTGAAGGAAGTTTATATTTTCCTCTTATTTTTGGATTGTACATTTTTATTTGAATTTTTGTCTAATACATTTCTTTTGTTGTCAACTGAGAGACAGACCCATCCCTCCCATTAATACTGAGCAGAAGACATTTGATATTGATGAGAAGGAGGGAGAGGGAATTTCTGAATGATCAAGCCGTTTACCCAAATAGATAAGTTTAATTTCTTTATTTTGATAGCTATAGGTGTTCATGTGGAGAGATTTGAAAAGTCTCACCAACATTTACAACAGTTGTCACTGATAGAGAAAAACTATTCACTACATGTGAAGGATGTTTTTCTTTATTTTTCCTTTTATCTTATTGTACATTTTTATTTGAACTTTTGTCTAATAAATTTCTTTTGATTTCGTTTGTTTGTTCAAATAACGATTACCTACCGGGATATCAAACTATGAGAAACAAGCGTAACAGTAAATACACTATTGAGAGCATAAATATGTTTCAGTTAGGTTCAGTTATATAAGATTTTTACATTTTTTTAACCCAAACCCAGAAAAAATCTAAGTTGCGAACCCTAATTTTTGGGTAATAAAATGTAAAAATCTTATAAAACCCAACTTAACTGAACCAAACCTAACCTAACCCTAACATAACTCAACAACCTTAACCTTACTTAACAACCTTAACCTAACCTAATCAACCTAACAACAAAATAACTTTAAAAAGGAAAGACATGGGAGCTAAAATGGTAAAAGCAGGAAGATGGAAGGAATACGAGTAGTATTTTAAAACGGACGTAGAATCACTCACGATATATAGACGGGAAGTTGAAGAAATTTTAAGAAGCAGAGACACCATTACTATTGAAAATTTAAACAAAATACTGTGGGAAGAAGCAAATAAAACACTCAAGAAGAAATATAGGAGGAAAATAAATGGAGGACACAAACACACCTTAGAACAACCATGGATAACAGACAAAATCAAACAGAACATAAAAAGAAGGAAAGAATACAACCGAGCCAAGAGAAATGCAACACCACCACAAGAAGAGACGTATTATAAACAAAAGTATTTAGTAGCGAAAACAGACACACATAAGGCAGTGAGATCACCAGTGTATGAGTATGAAGATGAAATATCCAGGGAAATAAAAGAAAACATAAATAAGAAAAAGTTATGGGAACTTATTGATAAGTTAAGAAAAAAGACCAAGAAAAATGAGGGAGATTTAAAAGTGTATGATGAGCATGGATCAGACACCCAAAGAGGAAAAGAAAGAAGTGATCAAAGACCATTAGGAGAATATTTATGGAATGCATGAAAATAATATAAAGGAGGTGTGGAATGTAGACAAAAAGAACATATTTAAGAATAAGAGAGGAAAACATGCTCTCTAAAAATTATGTAAGAATACAAGTAGAGAACGAGCAAGGGGAGGACCTGATTGTCTGGGGTAAAGGAACACTGGCATATCTTGACGCAGTGTGTACAGTGAAGCATGTGATAAAGGAGATGGAGTACCCTGCCGTTGAAGAAGAACTAAAAGAGAGTCTACGGAAATTAAAGAACAAAAAGGCAGCAGGACCGGACAAAAGGAAGGTGGAATTCTATAAAAACATTTCAAGATAGTGAGAAACTTATAAAACTATTAACAGAAAGTTTTAGACAAATAATAGAAAGAGGAAAGGTTCCTGAGTCATGGAAAGAGTCAAGGACAGTAATGATACCTAAGAAAAGTAAACCAAAAGTTTCGGAGTTGAGACCAATTGCAGTGACAAATACAAGCCATTTATGTCAGTCACAGTGAAAGAAAACATAGAGACTTAATTAATAACAAATTAGTAAAAGACAATCAGAGTGGATTTACAACAAAAGGAAGAGTGGAAAATAATTTAATGATTTTAAAGTTCTGTATAGACAAGACATTCAAAGATAAGAAGGTATTGTATGTGATGGCAGTGGATTTTGCAAAAGCATATGATTCAGTGAAAAGGGACAGTTTGATTAAAACACTAATGGACTACAAAATTCACCCTAATTTAATAGACATAGTGACTGGCACTTATACAGATGACAGAACAGACATTGTAACAGGAAGAGAGACAGAAATTAAGATGACTGTGTCAAGTGGCATTAGGCAGGGATGTACAGCTTCCACTACCTTGTTTAAATTACTGACTTATGTTATCATAGATATATTACAAAAAGAAGGAGGCTTTCGTGACGAAAACTTCAAGTTAAGAACATCAGAAATGAGGAGACTGCAAGAGGCCAGTTAATGACTTACACGAGGCAGCTCCTTGTCCCCCACCCTTGGAATAATCCAATATTTAGTCATCCCACCTGTCATCCCTATCCATACTCTGATCTAACCTTTTAAAGCTACCTATTGACTCAGCACTTACTACGTGTCTACCCAGCCTATTCCAATCGTTCACGACTCTGTTAGTGAACCAATATCTGTCCTGAATCTAAGTTTTTCTAGCTTGTATCCATTTCCACATGTCCTATCCTGACTACTAAATTCTAAAACCTGATCAATGTTTCCCTTATTAATTCCTTTGACCCATTTGAAAACCTCAATCATATCCCCTCTTGTCCTCCTTCTCTCTAGGGAGTGGAGATTAAGACGTTTTAACCTATCTTTATAGGGTAAATTTCTCAGCCTCTGAATCTTCTTGGTTATTCTTCTCTGGACTGCCTCCAAGGAGCCTATATCCTTCCTATAATAAGGGGACCAAAATTGAGCTGCACAATCTAGGTGGGGTCTAACTAGCGCTAAATACAACCTCAGAACTCCTATTTGTTACACACCTACTAATAAATCCCAGTATCTTGTTGGCCCTATTTCTAGCTTGAGTGCACTAGTTGAGTGCTTTTCTACGCAGATGACGGACTATTGATGGCAAGGACAGAAGAAGAAATGTGCAGGATGATAGACTTACTGACTAATCTAAATAGTTACACAGATCTCAGGATAAATGAAGAGAAAAGCAACATTATAATGTTCAACCAAAAGGAACAGCCTGATCAAATCAAAAGAATTAAAGTAGTAAAAGATAGACATGACAACATGACAATAACAAACAAGAAAAATTGCTTCAAAACTCAGAAAGAATACTCCATTCAGAAGGCCAAGAAACTAGTGAATCTGACATACCAGTAATTGCTCAAAGCTGTAATAAAATTCTCATTGGTCAAACTTTTTGGAAGAGTATTGTTCTGCTGACAGTTCTGTATGCATCCAGTATTTTAGCCTACACCAAAGATGAAACTCAAAAACTCCAGAGGATAGAGCATTCTGTGTATAGGGCAATACTGGGAGCACCCAGTTATGTACAAGTTCCAGTATTGAGAAGAGAGATAGATAGGGTCTAGTGCCATGGAGACTAGAATAAGGCAAAACCAATTAAATTATTTGAGATATGTGGAAGAAAATGAAAGTAATGAGTTGATGAGGATTGTAGAGGAAAAAATCACAATGACGAAAGATTACTGGACAAAGACAACCAAGGACTTTATGAGAGAAATTAATGTAAAACAGTCTGACTTAAGAACAATCAAGCAAGAGAAGTTAAAGAATAAAATCAGGGAATGGGATATTAAGAGATGGCAGAAGGAGGTAGCAGAAAAATCAGGCTTATCATTATATAAAAAACTGGAAAAAGGAGATGTCAGAAGAAAAAATATATGATAATAGACCATCACAATATTAGTTAAAGCCAGGACAAACAACCTAAGACTAAACAACAGAAACAGACATACTGAGGGAGATACTAAATGCATTTTTTGTGATTGGAATTTAGAAAACCTAAACATTTCTTTGTTGTGGTGTCCAGATTATGAAGACATAACGAAAAAGGCAATAATTTTGCAAAGACCTTATACAGAACAAGAAGAAAACAGTATAGGACAGCTACTATTCAGTGAACAAAAGATACAAAAATCCAAAGAAATAGTGTACGAGATGTGGAAGAAAAAAGAAAACCAGCGGAAAAAACTTAATGGACACAACAAAATAAGAACACAAGAAACGGCATCAGGGAAGAGCCGATACAAAGGCCAAGCTTCCCGACTTACACATGACCTGACCTGACTTCAAAGACGTCTTACGAGGTAAATAATGGTTAGCACCGCCTGAAACCTTCACAGATGTGTTGAGTATGCTATGTATAGTATGTACCACTTCATATTTATAATAAAGAGATGGAGCAATAGTTGTAAAGAAATAGCCATCTATCAAGTTAGGTTTGGTTTGGTTAGGTACGGTTACATAACCTTTTTATATTTTATTACCCAAAGTTAAGCATTTCACCCTAGATTTTGTTCCGGATTGCCATAATATGGCCCATAATTGCATATAAAAACGAGCACCACCTGAAACCTTCACATATGTGTTGAGTACACTATGTATAGATGTATAGTATGTACCACTTCATATTTATATCCATATCGTACCAGTAGTTATGCAGATTTACCGAAACTATTAAAATGGTTAAGGGAACACCTTGGGAAGACGAATTTTTTTTTTAGGGTAGGGAAGCAAATATAGGCCGTATATGGCAATACGAAAAAAATATAAAATGAAAAACGACGACTTACCGGAGTGGGTAGTCAATGCGGAGTCAGTTGTTAAATTTGAGTCAAACCTAGATAAAGTATGGAAAAACCAGAAACAGAAGTTTGATTATAGGACACGCATAACCACCATAGCCACCACACGTGCCCAAAGCTATAACAGTAACCGGGATATTGAGCTGGAGTCACAGGCGTGAGCCTCTTTCAGAACTTCATCCGAGTATCTGTGAGCATCAAAAACCTAATTTTAGGGAACAGGTGTCCTCCTGACACCCCAAACCTAACCTAACCTTATTTGAAAGACGCTTTATATGGTATGTAAGACTAAATATTTATATTGATATTGTACGAACAGTAGTTATAAAAATTAATCTGTTATATAAACAGCCTACACACACACACACACACACACACACACACACACACACACACACACACACACACACACACACACACTACTCAAATCAACGTAAATAATTCAATAACTCACCAATTTACGATTAAAAACTTTGCAAAACTTGGCGGCTGTCTGTCCATTTTGATCTTGGCGTCACCACTAACGAGTAATGCCTAACGGACGGTTGTTTAAACAAGACACCTCATAACGTGTTCATTAAGGACACCAGAAGTTTGCCGTAAATTTGATCACTGATGTAAACGCCTCGTTTACATCAGTGGCCAACTGAGGCGTTTACATGTAATGTCAAGACCACTTGCCAAGATGCAATGACTAGGCAAATTCTGACCAACATATCGCAAACACTTTCAATATACGAATTTCTGCGTTTGCGAATGTTTTGCCTCTGGTCATGTAACGAATCACAGCTCATCAAACTTCATAACTTCATCTGTGTAGACAGTGAGCGAGATAATATTTCGATTAAATAAGAGGAAAGTAAGACGTTCAAGACCATAACAGTTGTAGAAATAAATAAGATTTATAATATATATGTTGTTTTTTATATAAAAGCTAACCAAAAACAAGCATAAAGCTTGAAATATATTAGGGAAGTGTTGAAAATAACGAACTGTGGGCCCTCTACGTGGGTGGAGCGAAGCGGATGTGTGTGTTTTCATGAGAAATAATCTGGGTATATATTTCAAATAAATCAGAGGAAAGTAAGATGTTTGAGACCATTATAGTTGATCGTCTACATAAGATTTATATTATATACATTGTTTTTAATATAGAAGAACGCCATAGACAAGCAAAAAGCTTGTAATATATTAGAGAAATGTAGAACATAACAAGATGTGACATTCAAACCTGTGTGGGTGTTGATGTTTCAATGCATTTTGTGGTTGTAACTTCGACTTACAATTGTTCCCTTTTTCCTAATAATAAGTAAAAAGCATATCATATTGTTTACAATTATTTTCATCAAATTAAAGTAAGAAATAAGATGTTTGTATATTGCACAAAAATATGTAAGTCAAAGAAAATTTAGACACTGAAGACAGATCCAGTTCCGAACACAAAACATCGCCCGCAAACCGCTCTCTGAGGCCCTCGTCAGTCGTCAGTGCTGTACTGTCAATACAGAATCAGCAGGATATACATTTCAAATAAATAAGATGAAAGTAAGATGTTTGAGATCATGACAGTTGTTGAAATACATAACATTTACATTATTAATGTTGTTTTTAATATAACAGAAATCCACAAACAAGCATAATGATTGTAATATATAAGGGAATTTGTATCACATAGCGAGATGTTGGCCTCTACCTTAGATGGAGTCAAGGATGGAAGCGGTGCGAATATACGGAGAAACCATGATATCTATTTCAAATAAATCTGAAGAAATTAAGATGTTTGAGATAATTTCAGTGCTTATAATTTAAAATATGTATATAATATATGTCGCTTTTAATATAAAAGAAAACTAAAAACAAGCATTAAGATTGAAATATATTAGGAAAATTGTGGCAACACCAACCAAGAAATTTCTCCTTAAAATCGTGTTCGTGAAAACAAGGCAAGACGTTACGAAGTTATGCGACACATGTAAACGCTTAAAGTTCATGTATAGACTTTTGGCCTTCTGTTAAAGAGGAGTACCCTGAACTCTGTACTGCAGCTTCAAAAGTTTTGCTTCCTTTTCCAACTACGTATTTCTGCGAAGCATCTTTCTCAGCTCTGACAGTAATGAAAACCAAGTATAGGGCTCGGATGCATGTGGAAGATGACCTAAGAGTATGCCTTTTGTCCATCCCTCCAAGAATAGAGAAGCTGTTCACTGAGAGGCTGGCCCATCCTTCCCATTACTACAGAAGAAAAGACATTTGATATTGATGAGGGATAGGGAATTTCTGGATTTTCATGCCGTTTTCCAAATAGATATGTTTGATTTCTTTATTTTAATTGCTATGTGTATTCATGCGCACCAAGAAAACCAATACAACTGTTGTCACTGGTAGTGAGAGACCACTCAGTACATGTGAAGGAAGTTTATATTTTCCTCTTATTTTTGGATTGTACATTTTTATTTGAATTTTTGTCTAATACATTTCTTTTGTTGTCAACTGAGAGACAGACCCATCCCTCCCATTAATACTGAGCAGAAGACATTTGATATTGATGAGAAGGAGGGAGAGGGAATTTCTGAATGATCAAGCCGTTTCCCAAATAGATATGTTTAATTTCTTTATTTTGATAGCTATAGGTGTTCATGTGGAGAGATTTGAAAAGTCTCACCAACATTTACAACAGTTGTCACTGATAGAGAAAAACTATTCACTACATGTGAAGGATGTTTTTCTTTATTTTTCCTTTTATCTTATTGTACATTTTTATTTGAACTTTTGTCTAATAAATTTCTTTTGATTTCGTTTGTTTGTTCAAATAACGATTACCTACCGGGATATCAAACTATGAGAAACAAGCGTAACAGTAAATACACTATTGAGAGCATAAATATGTTTCAGTTAGGTTCAGTTATATAAGATTTTTACATTTTTTTAACCCAAATCCAGAAAAAATCTAAGTTGCGAACCCTAATTTTTGGGTAATAAAATGTAAAAATCTTATATAACCCAACTTAACTGAACCAAACCTAACCTAACCCTAACATAACTCAACAACCTTAACCTTACTTAACAACCTTAACCTAACCTAATCAACCTAACAACAAAATAACTTTAAAAAGGAAAGACATGGGAGCTAAAATGGTAAAAGCAGGAAGATGGAAGGAATACGAGTAGTATTTTAAAACGGACGTAGAATCACTCACGATATATAGACGGGAAGTTGAAGAAATTTTAAGAAGCAGAGACACCATTACTATTGAAAATTTAAACAAAATACTGTGGGAAGAAGCAAATAAAACACTCAAGAAGAAATATAGGAGGAAAATAAATGGAGGACACAAACACACCTTAGAACAACCATGGATAACAGACAAAATCAAACAGAACATAAAAAGAAGGAAAGAATACAACCGAGCCAAGAGAAATGCAACACCACCACAAGAAGAGACGTATTATAAACAAAAGTATTTAGTAGCGAAAACAGACACACATAAGGCAGTGAGATCACCAGTGTATGAGTATGAAGATGAAATATCCAGGGAAATAAAAGAAAACATAAATAAGAAAAAGTTATGGGAACTTATTGATAAGTTAAGAAAAAAGACCAAGAAAAATGAGGGAGATTTAAAAGTGTATGATGAGCATGGATCAGACACCCAAAGAGGAAAAGAAAGAAGTGATCAAAGACCATTAGGAGAATATTTATGGAATGCATGAAAATAATATAAAGGAGGTGTGGAATGTAGACAAAAAGAACATATTTAAGAATAAGAGAGGAAAACATGCTCTCTAAAAATTATGTAAGAATACAAGTAGAGAACGAGCAAGGGGAGGACCTGATTGTCTGGGGTAAAGGAACACTGGCATATCTTGACGCAGTGTGTACAGTGAAGCATGTGATAAAGGAGATGGAGTACCCTGCCGTTGAAGAAGAACTAAAAGAGAGTCTACGGAAATTAAAGAACAAAAAGGCAGCAGGACCGGACAAAAGGAAGGTGGAATTCTATAAAAACATTTCAAGATAGTGAGAAACTTATAAAACTATTAACAGAAAGTTTTAGACAAATAATAGAAAGAGGAAAGGTTCCTGAGTCATGGAAAGAGTCAAGGACAGTAATGATACCTAAGAAAAGTAAACCAAAAGTTTCGGAGTTGAGACCAATTGCAGTGACAAATACAAGCCATTTATGTCAGTCACAGTGAAAGAAAACATAGAGACTTAATTAATAACAAATTAGTAAAAGACAATCAGAGTGGATTTACAACAAAAGGAAGAGTGGAAAATAATTTAATGATTTTAAAGTTCTGTATAGACAAGACATTCAAAGATAAGAAGGTATTGTATGTGATGGCAGTGGATTTTGCAAAAACATATGATTCAGTGAAAAGGGACAGTTTGATTAAAACACTAATGGACTACAAAATTCACCCTAATTTAATAGACATAGTGACTGGCACTTATACAGATGACAGAACAGACATTGTAACAGGAAGAGAGACAGAAATTAAGATGACTGTGTCAAGTGGCATTAGGCAGGGATGTACAGCTTCCACTACCTTGTTTAAATTACTGACTTATGTTATCATAGATATATTACAAAAAGAAGGAGGCTTTCGTGACGAAAACTTCAAGTTAAGAACATCAGAAATGAGGAGACTGCAAGAGGCCAGTTAATGACTTACACGAGGCAGCTCCTTGTCCCCCACCCTTGGAATAATCCAATATTTAGTCATCCCACCTGTCATCCCTATCCATACTCTGATCTAACCTTTTAAAGCTACCTATTGACTCAGCACTTACTACGTGTCTACCCAGCCTATTCCAATCGTTCACGACTCTGTTAGTGAACCAATATCTGTCCTGAATCTAAGTTTTTCTAGCTTGTATCCATTTCCACATGTCCTATCCTGACTACTAAATTCTAAAACCTGATCAATGTTTCCCTTATTAATTCCTTTGACCCATTTGAAAACCTCAATCATATCCCCTCTTGTCCTCCTTCTCTCTAGGGAGTGGAGATTAAGACGTTTTAACTTATCTTTATAGGGTAAATTTCTCAGCCTCTGAATCTTCTTGGTTATTCTTCTCTGGACTGCCTCCAAGGAGCCTATATCCTTCCTATAATAAGGGGACCAAAATTGAGCTGCACAATCTAGGTGGGGTCTAACTAGCGCTAAATACAACCTCAGAACTCCTATTTGTTACACACCTACTAATAAATCCCAGTATCTTGTTGGCCCTATTTCTAGCTTGAGTGCACTAGTTGAGTGCTTTTCTACGCAGATGACGGACTATTGATGGCAAGGACAGAAGAAGAAATGTGCAGGATGATAGACTTACTGACTAATCTAAATAGTTACACAGATCTCAGGATAAATGAAGAGAAAAGCAACATTATAATGTTCAACCAAAAGGAACAGCCTGATCAAATCAAAAGAATTAAAGTAGTAAAAGATAGACATGACAACATGACAATAACAAACAAGAAAAACTGCTTCAAAACTCAGAAAGAATACTCCATTCAGAAGGCCAAGAAACTAGTGAATCTGACATACCAGTAATTGCTCAAAGCTGTAATAAAATTCTCATTGGTCAAACTTTTTGGAAGAGTATTGTTCTGCTGACAGTTCTGTATGCATCCAGTATTTTAGCCTACACCAAAGATGAAACTCAAAAACTCCAGAGGATAGAGCATTCTGTGTATAGGGCAATACTGGGAGCACCCAGTTATGTACAAGTTCCAGTATTGAGAAGAGAGATAGATAGGGTCTAGTGCCATGGAGACTAGAATAAGGCAAAACCAATTAAATTATTTGAGATATGTGGAAGAAAATGAAAGTAATGAGTTGATGAGGATTGTAGAGGAAAAAACCACAATGACGAAAGATTACTGGACAAAGACAACCAAGGACTTTATGAGAGAAATTAATGTAAAACAGTCTGACTTAAGAACAATCAAGCAAGAGAAGTTAAAGAATAAAATCAGGGAATGGGATATTAAGAGATGGCAGAAGGAGGTAGCAGAAAAATCAGGCTTATCATTATATAAAAAACTGGAAAAAGGAGATGTCAGAAGAAAAAATATATGATAATAGACCATCACAATATTAGTTAAAGCCAGGACAAACAACCTAAGACTAAACAACAGAAACAGACATACTGAGGGAGATACTAAATGCATTTTTTGTGATTGGAATTTAGAAAACCTAAACATTTCTTTGTTGTGGTGCCCAGATTATGAAGACATAACGAAAAAGGCAATAATTTTGCAAAGACCTTATACAGAACAAGAAGAAAACAGTATAGGACAGCTACTATTCAGTGAACAAAAGATACAAAAATCCAAAGAAATAGTGTACGAGATGTGGAAGAAAAAAGAAAACCAGCGGAAAAAACTTAATGGACACAACAAAATAAGAACACAAGAAACGGCATCAGGGAAGAGCCGATACAAAGGCCAAGCTTCCCGACTTACACATGACCTGACCTGACTTCAAAGACGTCTTACGAGGTAAATAATGGTTAGCACCGCCTGAAACCTTCACAGATGTGTTGAGTATGCTATGTATAGTATGTACCACTTCATATTTATAATAAAGAGATGGAGCAATAGTTGTAAAGAAATAGCCATCTATCAAGTTAGGTTTGGTTTGGTTAGGTACGGTTACATAACCTTTTTATATTTTATTACCCAAAGTTAAGCATTTCACCCTAGATTTTGTTCCGGATTGCCATAATATGGCCCATAATTGCATATAAAAACGAGCACCACCTGAAACCTTCACATATGTGTTGAGTACACTATGTATAGATGTATAGTATGTACCACTTCATATTTATATCCATATCGTACCAGTAGTTATGCAGATTTACCGAAACTATTAAAATGGTTAAGGGAACACCTTGGGAAGACGAATTTTTTTTTTAGGGTAGGGAAGCAAATATAGGCCGTATATGGCAATACGAAAAAAATATAAAATGAAAAACGACGACTTACCGGAGTGGGTAGTCAATGCGGAGTCAGTTGTTAAATTTGAGTCAAACCTAGATAAAGTATGGAAAAACCAGAAACAGAAGTTTGATTATAGGACACGCATAACCACCATAGCCACCACACGTGCCCAAAGCTATAACAGTAACCGGGATATTGAGCTGGAGTCACAGGCGTGAGCCTCTTTCAGAACTTCATCCGAGTATCTGTGAGCATCAAAAACCTAATTTTAGGGAACAGGTGTCCTCCTGACACCCCAAACCTAACCTAACCTTATTTGAAAGACGCTTTATATGGTATGTAAGACTAAATATTTATATTGATATTGTACGAACAGTAGTTATAAAAATTAATCTGTTATATAAACAGCCTACACACACACACACACACACACACACACACACACACACACACACACACACACACACACACACACACACACACTACTCAAATCAACGTAAATAATTCAATAACTCACCAATTTACGATTAAAAACTTTGCAAAACTTGGCGGCTGTCTGTCCATTTTGATCTTGGCGTCACCACTAACGAGTAATGCCTAACGGACGGTTGTTTAAACAAGACACCTCATAACGTGTTCATTAAGGACACCAGAAGTTTGCCGTAAATTTGATCACTGATGTAAACGCCTCGTTTACATCAGTGGCCAACTGAGGCGTTTACATGTAATGTCAAGACCACTTGCCAAGATGCAATGACTAGGCAAATTCTGACCAACATATCGCAAACACTTTCAATATACGAATTTCTGCGTTTGCGAATGTTTTGCCTCTGGTCATGTAACGAATCACAGCTCATCAAACTTCATAACTTCATCTGTGTAGACAGTGAGCGAGATAATATTTCGATTAAATAAGAGGAAAGTAAGACGTTCAAGACCATAACAGTTGTAGAAATAAATAAGATTTATAATATATATGTTGTTTTTTATATAAAAGCTAACCAAAAACAAGCATAAAGCTTGAAATATATTAGGGAAGTGTTGAAAATAACGAACTGTGGGCCCTCTACGTGGGTGGAGCGAAGCGGATGTGTGTGTTTTCATGAGAAATAATCTGGGTATATATTTCAAATAAATCAGAGGAAAGTAAGATGTTTGAGACCATTATAGTTGATCGTCTACATAAGATTTATATTATATACATTGTTTTTAATATAGAAGAACGCCATAGACAAGCAAAAAGCTTGTAATATATTAGAGAAATGTAGAACATAACAAGATGTGACATTCAAACCTGTGTGGGTGTTGATGTTTCAATGCATTTTGTGGTTGTAACTTCGACTTACAATTGTTCCCTTTTTCCTAATAATAAGTAAAAAGCATATCATATTGTTTACAATTATTTTCATCAAATTAAAGTAAGAAATAAGATGTTTGTATATTGCACAAAAATATGTAAGTCAAAGAAAATTTAGACACTGAAGACAGATCCAGTTCCGAACACAAAACATCGCCCGCAAACCGCTCTCTGAGGCCCTCGTCAGTCGTCAGTGCTGTACTGTCAATACAGAATCAGCAGGATATACATTTCAAATAAATAAGATGAAAGTAAGATGTTTGAGATCATGACAGTTGTTGAAATACATAACATTTACATTATTAATGTTGTTTTTAATATAACAGAAATCCACAAACAAGCATAATGATTGTAATATATAAGGGAATTTGTATCACATAGCGAGATGTTGGCCTCTACCTTAGATGGAGTCAAGGATGGAAGCGGTGCGAATATACGGAGAAACCATGATATCTATTTCAAATAAATCTGAAGAAATTAAGATGTTTGAGATAATTTCAGTGCTTATAATTTAAAATATGTATATAATATATGTCGCTTTTAATATAAAAGAAAACTAAAAACAAGCATTAAGATTGAAATATATTAGGAAAATTGTGGCAACACCAACCAAGAAATTTCTCCTTAAAATCGTGTTCGTGAAAACAAGGCAAGACGTTACGAAGTTATGCGACACATGTAAACGCTTAAAGTTCATGTATAGACTTTTGGCCTTCTGTTAAAGAGGAGTACCCTGAACTCTGTACTGCAGCTTCAAAAGTTTTGCTTCCTTTTCCAACTACGTATTTCTGCGAAGCATCTTTCTCAGCTCTGACAGTAATGAAAACCAAGTATAGGGCTCGGATGCATGTGGAAGATGACCTAAGAGTATGCCTTTTGTCCATCCCTCCAAGAATAGAGAAGCTGTTCACTGAGAGGCTGGCCCATCCTTCCCATTACTACAGAAGAAAAGACATTTGATATTGATGAGGGATAGGGAATTTCTGGATTTTCATGCCGTTTTCCAAATAGATATGTTTGATTTCTTTATTTTAATTGCTATGTGTATTCATGCGCACCAAGAAAACCAATACAACTGTTGTCACTGGTAGTGAGAGACCACTCAGTACATGTGAAGGAAGTTTATATTTTCCTCTTATTTTTGGATTGTACATTTTTATTTGAATTTTTGTCTAATACATTTCTTTTGTTGTCAACTGAGAGACAGACCCATCCCTCCCATTAATACTGAGCAGAAGACATTTGATATTGATGAGAAGGAGGGAGAGGGAATTTCTGAATGATCAAGCCGTTTCCCAAATAGATATGTTTAATTTCTTTATTTTGATAGCTATAGGTGTTCATGTGGAGAGATTTGAAAAGTCTCACCAACATTTACAACAGTTGTCACTGATAGAGAAAAACTATTCACTACATGTGAAGGATGTTTTTCTTTATTTTTCCTTTTATCTTATTGTACATTTTTATTTGAACTTTTGTCTAATAAATTTCTTTTGATTTCGTTTGTTTGTTCAAATAACGATTACCTACCGGGATATCAAACTATGAGAAACAAGCGTAACAGTAAATACACTATTGAGAGCATAAATATGTTTCAGTTAGGTTCAGTTATATAAGATTTTTACATTTTTTTAACCCAAATCCAGAAAAAATCTAAGTTGCGAACCCTAATTTTTGGGTAATAAAATGTAAAAATCTTATATAACCCAACTTAACTGAACCAAACCTAACCTAACCCTAACATAACTCAACAACCTTAACCTTACTTAACAACCTTAACCTAACCTAATCAACCTAACAACAAAATAACTTTAAAAAGGAAAGACATGGGAGCTAAAATGGTAAAAGCAGGAAGATGGAAGGAATACGAGTAGTATTTTAAAACGGACGTAGAATCACTCACGATATATAGACGGGAAGTTGAAGAAATTTTAAGAAGCAGAGACACCATTACTATTGAAAATTTAAACAAAATACTGTGGGAAGAAGCAAATAAAACACTCAAGAAGAAATATAGGAGGAAAATAAATGGAGGACACAAACACACCTTAGAACAACCATGGATAACAGACAAAATCAAACAGAACATAAAAAGAAGGAAAGAATACAACCGAGCCAAGAGAAATGCAACACCACCACAAGAAGAGACGTATTATAAACAAAAGTATTTAGTAGCGAAAACAGACACACATAAGGCAGTGAGATCACCAGTGTATGAGTATGAAGATGAAATATCCAGGGAAATAAAAGAAAACATAAATAAGAAAAAGTTATGGGAACTTATTGATAAGTTAAGAAAAAAGACCAAGAAAAATGAGGGAGATTTAAAAGTGTATGATGAGCATGGATCAGACACCCAAAGAGGAAAAGAAAGAAGTGATCAAAGACCATTAGGAGAATATTTATGGAATGCATGAAAATAATATAAAGGAGGTGTGGAATGTAGACAAAAAGAACATATTTAAGAATAAGAGAGGAAAACATGCTCTCTAAAAATTATGTAAGAATACAAGTAGAGAACGAGCAAGGGGAGGACCTGATTGTCTGGGGTAAAGGAACACTGGCATATCTTGACGCAGTGTGTACAGTGAAGCATGTGATAAAGGAGATGGAGTACCCTGCCGTTGAAGAAGAACTAAAAGAGAGTCTACGGAAATTAAAGAACAAAAAGGCAGCAGGACCGGACAAAAGGAAGGTGGAATTCTATAAAAACATTTCAAGATAGTGAGAAACTTATAAAACTATTAACAGAAAGTTTTAGACAAATAATAGAAAGAGGAAAGGTTCCTGAGTCATGGAAAGAGTCAAGGACAGTAATGATACCTAAGAAAAGTAAACCAAAAGTTTCGGAGTTGAGACCAATTGCAGTGACAAATACAAGCCATTTATGTCAGTCACAGTGAAAGAAAACATAGAGACTTAATTAATAACAAATTAGTAAAAGACAATCAGAGTGGATTTACAACAAAAGGAAGAGTGGAAAATAATTTAATGATTTTAAAGTTCTGTATAGACAAGACATTCAAAGATAAGAAGGTATTGTATGTGATGGCAGTGGATTTTGCAAAAACATATGATTCAGTGAAAAGGGACAGTTTGATTAAAACACTAATGGACTACAAAATTCACCCTAATTTAATAGACATAGTGACTGGCACTTATACAGATGACAGAACAGACATTGTAACAGGAAGAGAGACAGAAATTAAGATGACTGTGTCAAGTGGCATTAGGCAGGGATGTACAGCTTCCACTACCTTGTTTAAATTACTGACTTATGTTATCATAGATATATTACAAAAAGAAGGAGGCTTTCGTGACGAAAACTTCAAGTTAAGAACATCAGAAATGAGGAGACTGCAAGAGGCCAGTTAATGACTTACACGAGGCAGCTCCTTGTCCCCCACCCTTGGAATAATCCAATATTTAGTCATCCCACCTGTCATCCCTATCCATACTCTGATCTAACCTTTTAAAGCTACCTATTGACTCAGCACTTACTACGTGTCTACCCAGCCTATTCCAATCGTTCACGACTCTGTTAGTGAACCAATATCTGTCCTGAATCTAAGTTTTTCTAGCTTGTATCCATTTCCACATGTCCTATCCTGACTACTAAATTCTAAAACCTGATCAATGTTTCCCTTATTAATTCCTTTGATCCATTTGAAAACCTCAATCATATCCCCTCTTGTCCTCCTTCTCTCTAGGGAGTGGAGATTAAGACGTTTTAACCTATCTTTATAGGGTAAATTTCTCAGCCTCTGAATCTTCTTGGTTATTCTTCTCTGGACTGCCTCCAAGGAGCCTATATCCTTCCTATAATAAGGGGACCAAAATTGAGCTGCACAATCTAGGTGGGGTCTAACTAGCGCTAAATACAACCTCAGAACTCCTATTTGTTACACACCTACTAATAAATCCCAGTATCTTGTTGGCCCTATTTCTAGCTTGAGTGCACTAGTTGAGTGCTTTTCTACGCAGATGACGGACTATTGATGGCAAGGACAGAAGAAGAAATGTGCAGGATGATAGACTTACTGACTAATCTAAATAGTTACACAGATCTCAGGATAAATGAAGAGAAAAGCAACATTATAATGTTCAACCAAAAGGAACAGCCTGATCAAATCAAAAGAATTAAAGTAGTAAAAGATAGACATGACAACATGACAATAACAAACAAGAAAAATTGCTTCAAAACTCAGAAAGAATACTCCATTCAGAAGGCCAAGAAACTAGTGAATCTGACATACCAGTAATTGCTCAAAGCTGTAATAAAATTCTCATTGGTCAAACTTTTTGGAAGAGTATTGTTCTGCTGACAGTTCTGTATGCATCCAGTATTTTAGCCTACACCAAAGATGAAACTCAAAAACTCCAGAGGATAGAGCATTCTGTGTATAGGGCAATACTGGGAGCACCCAGTTATGTACAAGTTCCAGTATTGAGAAGAGAGATAGATAGGGTCTAGTGCCATGGAGACTAGAATAAGGCAAAACCAATTAAATTATTTGAGATATGTGGAAGAAAATGAAAGTAATGAGTTGATGAGGATTGTAGAGGAAAAAACCACAATGACGAAAGATTACTGGACAAAGACAACCAAGGACTTTATGAGAGAAATTAATGTAAAACAGTCTGACTTAAGAACAATCAAGCAAGAGAAGTTAAAGAATAAAATCAGGGAATGGGATATTAAGAGATGGCAGAAGGAGGTAGCAGAAAAATCAGGCTTATCATTATATAAAAAACTGGAAAAAGGAGATGTCAGAAGAAAAAATATATGATAATAGACCATCACAATATTAGTTAAAGCCAGGACAAACAACCTAAGACTAAACAACAGAAACAGACATACTGAGGGAGATACTAAATGCATTTTTTGTGATTGGAATTTAGAAAACCTAAACATTTCTTTGTTGTGGTGCCCAGATTATGAAGACATAACGAAAAAGGCAATAATTTTGCAAAGACCTTATACAGAACAAGAAGAAAACAGTATAGGACAGCTACTATTCAGTGAACAAAAGATACAAAAATCCAAAGAAATAGTGTACGAGATGTGGAAGAAAAAAGAAAACCAGCGGAAAAAACTTAATGGACACAACAAAATAAGAACACAAGAAACGGCATCAGGGAAGAGCCGATACAAAGGCCAAGCTTCCCGACTTACACATGACCTGACCTGACTTCAAAGACGTCTTACGAGGTAAATAATGGTTAGCACCGCCTGAAACCTTCACAGATGTGTTGAGTATGCTATGTATAGTATGTACCACTTCATATTTATAATAAAGAGATGGAGCAATAGTTGTAAAGAAATAGCCATCTATCAAGTTAGGTTTGGTTTGGTTAGGTACGGTTACATAACCTTTTTATATTTTATTACCCAAAGTTAAGCATTTCACCCTAGATTTTGTTCCGGATTGCCATAATATGGCCCATAATTGCATATAAAAACGAGCACCACCTGAAACCTTCACATATGTGTTGAGTACACTATGTATAGATGTATAGTATGTACCACTTCATATTTATATCCATATCGTACCAGTAGTTATGCAGATTTACCGAAACTATTAAAATGGTTAAGGGAACACCTTGGGAAGACGAATTTTTTTTTTAGGGTAGGGAAGCAAATATAGGCCGTATATGGCAATACGAAAAAAATATAAAATGAAAAACGACGACTTACCGGAGTGGGTAGTCAATGCGGAGTCAGTTGTTAAATTTGAGTCAAACCTAGATAAAGTATGGAAAAACCAGAAACAGAAGTTTGATTATAGGACACGCATAACCACCATAGCCACCACACGTGCCCAAAGCTATAACAGTAACCGGGATATTGAGCTGGAGTCACAGGCGTGAGCCTCTTTCAGAACTTCATCCGAGTATCTGTGAGCATCAAAAACCTAATTTTAGGGAACAGGTGTCCTCCTGACACCCCAAACCTAACCTAACCTTATTTGAAAGACGCTTTATATGGTATGTAAGACTAAATATTTATATTGATATTGTACGAACAGTAGTTATAAAAATTAATCGGTTATATAAACAGCCTACACACACACACACACACACACACACACACACACACACACACACACACACACACACACACTACTCAAATCAACGTAAATAATTCAATAACTCACCAATTTACGATTAAAAACTTTGCAAAACTTGGCGGCTGTCTGTCTGTGGTGCCCGGGGGGGGGGACGGGGGCGTTATTTTTATATTTATTTATTTTGTTAATTGTTGTTCTGTTATTCTATTCTTTATTTAATTAATTTGTTTTACTTTCACTTCACTGCTGAAGGACCACCAGTGTGGTGCCTTGTCATTAAATTAACTTCGAATGGGGAACTCTCATGGCAATTAAAAATATATTTACTTTGATTAATTATATTAATTAATGGTTCCTGATGTTGGATATTTCCCTGGATATTAAGGAAAGAAAGCTGCCACCACCCCCAAAGGTTTAGTGAGAATTAGGGGATTCTCAGGGAATTTAATTTCTTCCTAAAGGGAAGTTAAAATATTCGAAAGAGAAAATAATTACTACCAGGGAAATATAGGCGACCAATGAAAAGAAAGGGGGAACTGATTTAACAATTTAGTTATTTGGTAGAGTGGACTGAGTTTCAATAAGGCACATGGATTCGTGGATTTGTTTCATATCCTTTTTCAAGAGTGTTGAGCACCTCCCTATTAACATTACCACACCAAACGGAGGTTAGTATTAACACAGAATCACTTTCTCAGATTTTACTTGAGTTATTTATTTAATGTATACTTTGAATATCACAGGCTGATCACTGAGTCTTAGAAACACGGCTTAGTTATAGTATCAGACAACTTAATGGCTCATGGCAGAAAAACTTCACCTTCCTCAAAAAGAAAATAAATACAGAGTTGGCAATACACATCTCACCTCGAGATACCAAGCTCTTCACACATTATACATTATACCCTTGACTCCCTTCCCTGAAAAATATCACCTAAAAAAATGTTATAATTTTGTAACTGGGCCTGAGAACAGTTAAAGAACCTTTTCTCAGGGGATTTCCGAAAGTAAGGTGATCTCAATGTTTCTGTTTATGCATACATAGTATAACTCTTCCTCACTAAGTAGGAATACGCGATTCCTATTCCTGGATACATGGGCTGGGTCTATCAGACCGTCTTACGTGACACATAGTTTCCTAAAGCTTAACTTGGAAATTTGGCAGTGGCTTTCTAGCCGTTCATTTAACTACAAAAACAAAAGAAAGTAAATGAGAAATTGGTGTAACTGTCGTGGAGGCATTCTTTCCCTGCGAACACAATGGAGGGTGAGCCACGAATTCATAATTCACTTCCTTAACTCAGAAGTTAATACACAGTCACAATAACATAGAAATTACCATAAAAAATATATATTATACACCATGAAATATTATTTTGAAGGGGAACAGGAGACACAGGAGGCCATGCGGTTTTGAAACCACGTTGTCCTTCTTTAAGAGAAGGAAATTGATATTATCCACTTATAATAGATCTCAATAGGAGTTTACATGTATTGTCAGACTACTGGGGAAGATTGTGGACTATATAATAATGGCGAGAGGTATTGGATTTCACAAATATTGAGGGATTTCGAGAGCGATGTCACTCACCTGCGAACACAATGGAGGGTGAGCCACGAATGACGCTGTCTGGGAAAAAGGCGGGAGATGAGAAGGGGGAAGGGGGGGTTTCGAGGATATTCCTCCTTTGATCTTATTATTAATTGATTATTGAGACGTGAAATAGTTATCAATTTATAGGAAATTAATCTTTACGCTAAATAAGTGACATTTAGATATCTATTGAACCTGATCTCTGGATTACTATATAGGGGAACATTTTTGTCTACGTGACTTTCCTCAGGGACAGGCCCTGGGGTGTGGGATCACATCACATGGTGCAATATTACGTCATTCTTAACAAAATTTTGTGGGAAGATAACTAAGTAGGTTAATTATATTAGACTATGGAGAGCATTTTGACAAGTTAATAACTATTAATAATGATAAGATTATGATATTAATTTCTTTCCATAGAAAACTGTCTTGTGGGAGGGGTTGACTGCATAGGATTTGAAAGTTTGGAGAAACAATCCTAATATAAACCTTAATATAAACATATAGTATGAAAGTATGAATGATGTGAGTAAAAACATTTATATAATGCAGTATCCCCTTGGGAATACAAGATCTAAGGGCAGACTAAACATAACAAAAAAAAAGGTACATTCAGTAGGCCTATTTGAAATTAAATTGGAAGCATCACATGTCCATTTTGATCTTGGCGTCACCACTAACGAGTAATGCCTAACGGACGGTTGTTTAAACAAGACACCTCATAACGTGTTCATTAAGGACACCAGAAGTTTGCCGTAAATTTGATCACTGATGTAAACGCCTCGTTTACATCAGTGGCCAACTGAGGCGTTTACATGTAATGTCAAGACCACTTGCCAAGATGCAATGACTAGGCAAATTCTGACCAACATATCGCAAACACTTTCAATATACGAATTTCTGCGTTTGCGAATGTTTTGCCTCTGGTCATGTAACGAATCACAGCTCATCAAACTTCATAACTTCATCTGTGTAGACAGTGAGCGAGATAATATTTCGATTAAATAAGAGGAAAGTAAGACGTTCAAGACCATAACAGTTGTAGAAATAAATAAGATTTATAATATATATGTTGTTTTTTATATAAAAGCTAACCAAAAACAAGCATAAAGCTTGAAATATATTAGGGAAGTGTTGAAAATAACGAACTGTGGGCCCTCTACGTGGGTGGAGCGAAGCGGATGTGTGTGTTTTCATGAGAAATAATCTGGGTATATATTTCAAATAAATCAGAGGAAAGTAAGATGTTTGAGACCATTATAGTTGATCGTCTACATAAGATTTATATTATATACATTGTTTTTAATATAGAAGAACGCCATAGACAAGCAAAAAGCTTGTAATATATTAGAGAAATGTAGAACATAACAAGATGTGACATTCAAACCTGTGTGGGTGTTGATGTTTCAATGCATTTTGTGGTTGTAACTTCGACTTACAATTGTTCCCTTTTTCCTAATAATAAGTAAAAAGCATATCATATTGTTTACAATTATTTTCATCAAATTAAAGTAAGAAATAAGATGTTTGTATATTGCACAAAAATATGTAAGTCAAAGAAAATTTAGACACTGAAGACAGATCCAGTTCCGAACACAAAACATCGCCCGCAAACCGCTCTCTGAGGCCCTCGTCAGTCGTCAGTGCTGTACTGTCAATACAGAATCAGCAGGATATACATTTCAAATAAATAAGATGAAAGTAAGATGTTTGAGATCATGACAGTTGTTGAAATACATAACATTTACATTATTAATGTTGTTTTTAATATAACAGAAATCCACAAACAAGCATAATGATTGTAATATATAAGGGAATTTGTATCACATAGCGAGATGTTGGCCTCTACCTTAGATGGAGTCAAGGATGGAAGCGGTGCGAATATACGGAGAAACCATGATATCTATTTCAAATAAATCTGAAGAAATTAAGATGTTTGAGATAATTTCAGTGCTTATAATTTAAAATATGTATATAATATATGTCGCTTTTAATATAAAAGAAAACTAAAAACAAGCATTAAGATTGAAATATATTAGGAAAATTGTGGCAACACCAACCAAGACATTTCTCCTTAAAATCGTGTTCGTGAAAACAAGGCAAGACGTTACGAAGTTATGCGACACATGTAAACGCTTAAAGTTCATGTATAGACTTTTGGCCTTCTGTTAAAGAGGAGTACCCTGAACTCTGTACTGCAGCTTCAAAAGTTTTGCTTCCTTTTCCAACTACGTATTTCTGCGAAGCATCTTTCTCAGCTCTGACAGTAATGAAAACCAAGTATAGGGCTCGGATGCATGTGGAAGATGACCTAAGAGTATGCCTTTTGTCCATCCCTCCAAGAATAGAGAAGCTGTTCACTGAGAGGCTGGCCCATCCTTCCCATTACTACAGAAGAAAAGACATTTGATATTGATGAGGGATAGGGAATTTCTGGATTTTCATGCCGTTTTCCAAATAGATATGTTTGATTTCTTTATTTTAATTGCTATGTGTATTCATGCGCACCAAGAAAACCAATACAACTGTTGTCACTGGTAGTGAGAGACCACTCAGTACATGTGAAGGAAGTTTATATTTTCCTCTTATTTTTGGATTGTACATTTTTATTTGAATTTTTGTCTAATACATTTCTTTTGTTGTCAACTGAGAGACAGACCCATCCCTCCCATTAATACTGAGCAGAAGACATTTGATATTGATGAGAAGGAGGGAGAGGGAATTTCTGAATGATCAAGCCGTTTCCCAAATAGATATGTTTAATTTCTTTATTTTGATAGCTATAGGTGTTCATGTGGAGAGATTTGAAAAGTCTCACCAACATTTACAACAGTTGTCACTGATAGAGAAAAACTATTCACTACATGTGAAGGATGTTTTTCTTTATTTTTCCTTTTATCTTATTGTACATTTTTATTTGAACTTTTGTCTAATAAATTTCTTTTGATTTCGTTTGTTTGTTCAAATAACGATTACCTACCGGGATATCAAACTATGAGAAACAAGCGTAACAGTAAATACACTATTGAGAGCATAAATATGTTTCAGTTAGGTTCAGTTATATAAGATTTTTACATTTTTTTAACCCAAATCCAGAAAAAATCTAAGTTGCGAACCCTAATTTTTGGGTAATAAAATGTAAAAATCTTATATAACCCAACTTAACTGAACCAAACCTAACCTAACCCTAACATAACTCAACAACCTTAACCTTACTTAACAACCTTAACCTAACCTAATCAACCTAACAACAAAATAACTTTAAAAAGGAAAGACATGGGAGCTAAAATGGTAAAAGCAGGAAGATGGAAGGAATACGAGTAGTATTTTAAAACGGACGTAGAATCACTCACGATATATAGACGGGAAGTTGAAGAAATTTTAAGAAGCAGAGACACCATTACTATTGAAAATTTAAACAAAATACTGTGGGAAGAAGCAAATAAAACACTCAAGAAGAAATATAGGAGGAAAATAAATGGAGGACACAAACACACCTTAGAACAACCATGGATAACAGACAAAATCAAACAGAACATAAAAAGAAGGAAAGAATACAACCGAGCCAAGAGAAATGCAACACCACCACAAGAAGAGACGTATTATAAACAAAAGTATTTAGTAGCGAAAACAGACACACATAAGGCAGTGAGATCACCAGTGTATGAGTATGAAGATGAAATATCCAGGGAAATAAAAGAAAACATAAATAAGAAAAAGTTATGGGAACTTATTGATAAGTTAAGAAAAAAGACCAAGAAAAATGAGGGAGATTTAAAAGTGTATGATGAGCATGGATCAGACACCCAAAGAGGAAAAGAAAGAAGTGATCAAAGACCATTAGGAGAATATTTATGGAATGCATGAAAATAATATAAAGGAGGTGTGGAATGTAGACAAAAAGAACATATTTAAGAATAAGAGAGGAAAACATGCTCTCTAAAAATTATGTAAGAATACAAGTAGAGAACGAGCAAGGGGAGGACCTGATTGTCTGGGGTAAAGGAACACTGGCATATCTTGACGCAGTGTGTACAGTGAAGCATGTGATAAAGGAGATGGAGTACCCTGCCGTTGAAGAAGAACTAAAAGAGAGTCTACGGAAATTAAAGAACAAAAAGGCAGCAGGACCGGACAAAAGGAAGGTGGAATTCTATAAAAACATTTCAAGATAGTGAGAAACTTATAAAACTATTAACAGAAAGTTTTAGACAAATAATAGAAAGAGGAAAGGTTCCTGAGTCATGGAAAGAGTCAAGGACAGTAATGATACCTAAGAAAAGTAAACCAAAAGTTTCGGAGTTGAGACCAATTGCAGTGACAAATACAAGCCATTTATGTCAGTCACAGTGAAAGAAAACATAGAGACTTAATTAATAACAAATTAGTAAAAGACAATCAGAGTGGATTTACAACAAAAGGAAGAGTGGAAAATAATTTAATGATTTTAAAGTTCTGTATAGACAAGACATTCAAAGATAAGAAGGTATTGTATGTGATGGCAGTGGATTTTGCAAAAACATATGATTCAGTGAAAAGGGACAGTTTGATTAAAACACTAATGGACTACAAAATTCACCCTAATTTAATAGACATAGTGACTGGCACTTATACAGATGACAGAACAGACATTGTAACAGGAAGAGAGACAGAAATTAATATGACTGTGTCAAGTGGCATTAGGCAGGGATGTACAGCTTCCACTACCTTGTTTAAATTACTGACTTATGTTATCATAGATATATTACAAAAAGAAGGAGGCTTTCGTGACGAAAACTTCAAGTTAAGAACATCAGAAATGAGGAGACTGCAAGAGGCCAGTTAATGACTTACACGAGGCAGCTCCTTGTCCCCCACCCTTGGAATAATCCAATATTTAGTCATCCCACCTGTCATCCCTATCCATACTCTGATCTAACCTTTTAAAGCTACCTATTGACTCAGCACTTACTACGTGTCTACCCAGCCTATTCCAATCGTTCACGACTCTGTTAGTGAACCAATATCTGTCCTGAATCTAAGTTTTTCTAGCTTGTATCCATTTCCACATGTCCTATCCTGACTACTAAATTCTAAAACCTGATCAATGTTTCCCTTATTAATTCCTTTGACCCATTTGAAAACCTCAATCATATCCCCTCTTGTCCTCCTTCTCTCTAGGGAGTGGAGATTAAGACGTTTTAACTTATCTTTATAGGGTAAATTTCTCAGCCTCTGAATCTTCTTGGTTATTCTTCTCTGGACTGCCTCCAAGGAGCCTATATCCTTCCTATAATAAGGGGACCAAAATTGAGCTGCACAATCTAGGTGGGGTCTAACTAGCGCTAAATACAACCTCAGAACTCCTATTTGTTACACACCTACTAATAAATCCCAGTATCTTGTTGGCCCTATTTCTAGCTTGAGTGCACTAGTTGAGTGCTTTTCTACGCAGATGACGGACTATTGATGGCAAGGACAGAAGAAGAAATGTGCAGGATGATAGACTTACTGACTAATCTAAATAGTTACACAGATCTCAGGATAAATGAAGAGAAAAGCAACATTATAATGTTCAACCAAAAGGAACAGCCTGATCAAATCAAAAGAATTAAAGTAGTAAAAGATAGACATGACAACATGACAATAACAAACAAGAAAAACTGCTTCAAAACTCAGAAAGAATACTCCATTCAGAAGGCCAAGAAACTAGTGAATCTGACATACCAGTAATTGCTCAAAGCTGTAATAAAATTCTCATTGGTCAAACTTTTTGGAAGAGTATTGTTCTGCTGACAGTTCTGTATGCATCCAGTATTTTAGCCTACACCAAAGATGAAACTCAAAAACTCCAGAGGATAGAGCATTCTGTGTATAGGGCAATACTGGGAGCACCCAGTTATGTACAAGTTCCAGTATTGAGAAGAGAGATAGATAGGGTCTAGTGCCATGGAGACTAGAATAAGGCAAAACCAATTAAATTATTTGAGATATGTGGAAGAAAATGAAAGTAATGAGTTGATGAGGATTGTAGAGGAAAAAACCACAATGACGAAAGATTACTGGACAAAGACAACCAAGGACTTTATGAGAGAAATTAATGTAAAACAGTCTGACTTAAGAACAATCAAGCAAGAGAAGTTAAAGAATAAAATCAGGGAATGGGATATTAAGAGATGGCAGAAGGAGGTAGCAGAAAAATCAGGCTTATCATTATATAAAAAACTGGAAAAAGGAGATGTCAGAAGAAAAAATATATGATAATAGACCATCACAATATTAGTTAAAGCCAGGACAAACAACCTAAGACTAAACAACAGAAACAGACATACTGAGGGAGATACTAAATGCATTTTTTGTGATTGGAATTTAGAAAACCTAAACATTTCTTTGTTGTGGTGCCCAGATTATGAAGACATAACGAAAAAGGCAATAATTTTGCAAAGACCTTATACAGAACAAGAAGAAAACAGTATAGGACAGCTACTATTCAGTGAACAAAAGATACAAAAATCCAAAGAAATAGTGTACGAGATGTGGAAGAAAAAAGAAAACCAGCGGAAAAAACTTAATGGACACAACAAAATAAGAACACAAGAAACGGCATCAGGGAAGAGCCGATACAAAGGCCAAGCTTCCCGACTTACACATGACCTGACCTGACTTCAAAGACGTCTTACGAGGTAAATAATGGTTAGCACCGCCTGAAACCTTCACAGATGTGTTGAGTATGCTATGTATAGTATGTACCACTTCATATTTATAATAAAGAGATGGAGCAATAGTTGTAAAGAAATAGCCATCTATCAAGTTAGGTTTGGTTTGGTTAGGTACGGTTACATAACCTTTTTATATTTTATTACCCAAAGTTAAGCATTTCACCCTAGATTTTGTTCCGGATTGCCATAATATGGCCCATAATTGCTTATAAAAACGAGCACCACCTGAAACCTTCACATATGTGTTGAGTACACTATGTATAGATGTATAGTATGTACCACTTCATATTTATATCCATATCGTACCAGTAGTTATGCAGATTTACCGAAACTATTAAAATGGTTAAGGGAACACCTTGGGAAGACGAATTTTTTTTTTAGGGTAGGGAAGCAAATATAGGCCGTATATGGCAATACGAAAAAAATATAAAATGAAAAACGACGACTTACCGGAGTGGGTAGTCAATGCGGAGTCAGTTGTTAAATTTGAGTCAAACCTAGATAAAGTATGGAAAAACCAGAAACAGAAGTTTGATTATAGGACACGCATAACCACCATAGCCACCACACGTGCCCAAAGCTATAACAGTAACCGGGATATTGAGCTGGAGTCACAGGCGTGAGCCTCTTTCAGAACTTCATCCGAGTATCTGTGAGCATCAAAAACCTAATTTTAGGGAACAGGTGTCCTCCTGACACCCCAAACCTAACCTAACCTTATTTGAAAGACGCTTTATATGGTATGTAAGACTAAATATTTATATTGATATTGTACGAACAGTAGTTATAAAAATTAATCGGTTATATAAACAGCCTACACACACACACACACACACACACACACACACACACACACACACACACACACACACACACACACACACTACTCAAATCAACGTAAATAATTCAATAACTCACCAATTTACGATTAAAAACTTTGCAAAACTTGGCGGCTGTCTGTCCATTTTGATCTTGGCGTCACCACTAACGAGTAATGCCTAACGGACGGTTGTTTAAACAAGACACCTCATAACGTGTTCATTAAGGACACCAGAAGTTTGCCGTAAATTTGATCACTGATGTAAACGCCTCGTTTACATCAGTGGCCAACTGAGGCGTTTACATGTAATGTCAAGACCACTTGCCAAGATGCAATGACTAGGCAAATTCTGACCAACATATCGCAAACACTTTCAATATACGAATTTCTGCGTTTGCGAGTGTTTTGCCTCTGGTCATGTAACGAATCACAGCTCATCAAACTTCATAACTTCATCTGTGTAGACAGTGAGCGAGATAATATTTCGATTAAATAAGAGGAAAGTAAGACGTTCAAGACCATAACAGTTGTAGAAATAAATAAGATTTATAATATATATGTTGTTTTTTATATAAAAGCTAACCAAAAACAAGCATAAAGCTTGAAATATATTAGGGAAGTGTTGAAAATAACGAACTGTGGGCCCTCTACGTGGGTGGAGCGAAGCGGATGTGTGTGTTTTCATGAGAAATAATCTGGGTATATATTTCAAATAAATCAGAGGAAAGTAAGATGTTTGAGACCATTATAGTTGATCGTCTACATAAGATTTATATTATATACATTGTTTTTAATATAGAAGAACGCCATAGACAAGCAAAAAGCTTGTAATATATTAGAGAAATGTAGAACATAACAAGATGTGACATTCAAACCTGTGTGGGTGTTGATGTTTCAATGCATTTTGTGGTTGTAACTTCGACTTACAATTGTTCCCTTTTTCTTAATAATAAGTAAAAAGCATATCATATTGTTTACAATTATTTTCATCAAATTAAAGTAAGAAATAAGATGTTTGTATATTGCACAAAAATATGTAAGTCAAAGAAAATTTAGACACTGAAGACAGATCCAGTTCCGAACACAAAACATCGCCCGCAAACCGCTCTCTGAGGCCCTCGTCAGTCGTCAGTGCTGTACTGTCAATACAGAATCAGCAGGATATACATTTCAAATAAATAAGATGAAAGTAAGATGTTTGAGATCATGACAGTTGTTGAAATACATAACATTTACATTATTAATGTTGTTTTTAATATAACAGAAATCCACAAACAAGCATAATGATTGTAATATATAAGGGAATTTGTATCACATAGCGAGATGTTGGCCTCTACCTTAGGTGGAGTCAAGGATGGAAGCGGTGCGAATATACGGAGAAACCATGATATCTATTTCAAATAAATCTGAAGAAATTAAGATGTTTGAGATAATTTCAGTGCTTATAATTTAAAATATGTATATAATATATGTCACTTTTAATATAAAAGAAAACTAAAAACAAGCATTAAGATTGAAATATATTAGGAAAATTGTGGCAACACCAACCAAGACATTTCTCCTTAAAATCGTGTTCGTGAAAACAAGGCAAGACGTTACGAAGTTATGCGACACATGTAAACGCTTAAAGTTCATGTATAGACTTTTGGCCTTCTGTTAAAGAGGAGTACCCTGAACTCTGTACTGCAGCTTCAAAAGTTTTGCTTCCTTTTCCAACTACGTATTTCTGCGAAGCATCTTTCTCAGCTCTGACAGTAATGAAAACCAAGTATAGGGCTCGGATGCATGTGGAAGATGACCTAAGAGTATGCCTTTTGTCCATCCCTCCAAGAATAGAGAAGCTGTTCACTGAGAGGCTGGCCCATCCTTCCCATTACTACAGAAGAAAAGACATTTGATATTGATGAGGGATAGGGAATTTCTGGATTTTCATGCCGTTTTCCAAATAGATATGTTTGATTTCTTTATTTTAATTGCTATGTGTATTCATGCGCACCAAGAAAACCAATACAACTGTTGTCACTGGTAGTGAGAGACTACTCAGTACATGTGAAGGAAGTTTATATTTTCCTCTTATTTTTGGATTGTACATTTTTATTTGAATTTTTGTCTAATACATTTCTTTTGTTGTCAACTGAGAGACAGACCCATCCCTCCCATTAATACTGAGCAGAAGACATTTGATATTGATGAGAAGGAGGGAGAGGGAATTTCTGAATGATCAAGCCGTTTCCCAAATAGATATGTTTAATTTCTTTATTTTGATAGCTATAGGTGTTCATGTGGAGAGATTTGAAAAGTCTCACCAACATTTACAACAGTTGTCACTGATAGAGAAAAACTATTCACTACATGTGAAGGATGTTTTTCTTTATTTTTCCTTTTATCTTATTGTACATTTTTATTTGAACTTTTGTCTAATAAATTTCTTTTGATTTCGTTTGTTTGTTCAAATAACGATTACCTACCGGAATATCAAGCTATGAGAAACAAGCGTAACAGTAAATACACTATTGAGAGCATAAATATGTTTCAGTTAGGTTCAGTTATATAAGATTTTTACATTTTTTTAACCCAAATCCAGAAAAAATCTAAGTTGCGAACCCTAATTTTTGGGTAATAAAATGTAAAAATCTTATATAACCCAACTTAACTGAACCAAACCTAACCTAACCCTAACATAACTCAACAACCTTAACCTTACTTAACAACCTTAACCTAACCTAATCAACCTAACAACAAAATAACTTTAAAAAGGAAAGACATGGGAGCTAAAATGGTAAAAGCAGGAAGATGGAAGGAATACGAGTAGTATTTTAAAACGGACGTAGAATCACTCACGATATATAGACGGGAAGTTGAAGAAATTTTAAGAAGCAGAGACACCATTACTATTGAAAATTTAAACAAAATACTGTGGGAAGAAGCAAATAAAACACTCAAGAAGAAATATAGGAGGAAAATAAATGGAGGACACAAACACACCTTAGAACAACCATGGATAACAGACAAAATCAAACAGAACATAAAAAGAAGGAAAGAATACAACCGAGCCAAGAGAAATGCAACACCACCACAAGAAGAGACGTATTATAAACAAAAGTATTTAGTAGCGAAAACAGACACACATAAGGCAGTGAGATCACCAGTGTATGAGTATGAAGATGAAATATCCAGGGAAATAAAAGAAAACATAAATAAGAAAAAGTTATGGGAACTTATTGATAAGTTAAGAAAAAAGACCAAGAAAAATGAGGGAGATTTAAAAGTGTATGATGAGCATGGATCAGACACCCAAAGAGGAAAAGAAAGAAGTGATCAAAGACCATTAGGAGAATATTTATGGAATGCATGAAAATAATATAAAGGAGGTGTGGAATGTAGACAAAAAGAACATATTTAAGAATAAGAGAGGAAAACATGCTCTCTAAAAATTATGTAAGAATACAAGTAGAGAACGAGCAAGGGGAGGACCTGATTGTCTGGGGTAAAGGAACACTGGCATATCTTGACGCAGTGTGTACAGTGAAGCATGTGATAAAGGAGATGGAGTACCCTGCCGTTGAAGAAGAACTAAAAGAGAGTCTACGGAAATTAAAGAACAAAAAGGCAGCAGGACCGGACAAAAGGAAGGTGGAATTCTATAAAAACATTTCAAGATAGTGAGAAACTTATAAAACTATTAACAGAAAGTTTTAGACAAATAATAGAAAGAGGAAAGGTTCCTGAGTCATGGAAAGAGTCAAGGACAGTAATGATACCTAAGAAAAGTAAACCAAAAGTTTCGGAGTTGAGACCAATTGCAGTGACAAATACAAGCCATTTATGTCAGTCACAGTGAAAGAAAACATAGAGACTTAATTAATAACAAATTAGTAAAAGACAATCAGAGTGGATTTACAACAAAAGGAAGAGTGGAAAATAATTTAATGATTTTAAAGTTCTGTATAGACAAGACATTCAAAGATAAGAAGGTATTGTATGTGATGGCAGTGGATTTTGCAAAAGCATATGATTCAGTGAAAAGGGACAGTTTGATTAAAACACTAATGGACTACAAAATTCACCCTAATTTAATAGACATAGTGACTGGCACTTATACAGATGACAGAACAGACATTGTAACAGGAAGAGAGACAGAAATTAAGATGACTGTGTCAAGTGGCATTAGGCAGGGATGTACAGCTTCCACTACCTTGTTTAAATTACTGACTTATGTTATCATAGATATATTACAAAAAGAAGGAGGCTTTCGTGACGAAAACTTCAAGTTAAGAACATCAGAAATGAGGAGACTGCAAGAAGCCAGTTAATGACTTACACGAGGCAGCTCCTTGTCCCCCACCCTTGGAATAATCCAATATTTAGTCATCCCACCTGTCATCCCTATCCATACTCTGATCTAACCTTTTAAAGCTACCTATTGACTCAGCACTTACTACGTGTCTACCCAGCCTATTCCAATCGTTCACGACTCTGTTAGTGAACCAATATCTGTCCTGAATCTAAGTTTTTCTAGCTTGTATCCATTTCCACATGTCCTATCCTGACTACTAAATTCTAAAACCTGATCAATGTTTCCCTTATTAATTCCTTTGACCCATTTGAAAACCTCAATCATATCCCCTCTTGTCCTCCTTCTCTCTAGGGAGTGGAGATTAAGACGTTTTAACCTATCTTTATAGGGTAAATTTCTCAGCCTCTGAATCTTCTTGGTTATTCTTCTCTGGACTGCCTCCAAGGAGCCTATATCCTTCCTATAATAAGGGGACCAAAATTGAGCTGCACAATCTAGGTGGGGTCTAACTAGCGCTAAATACAACCTCAGAACTCCTATTTGTTACACACCTACTAATAAATCCCAGTATCTTGTTGGCCCTATTTCTAGCTTGAGTGCACTAGTTGAGTGCTTTTCTACGCAGATGACGGACTATTGATGGCAAGGACAGAAGAAGAAATGTGCAGGATGATAGACTTACTGACTAATCTAAATAGTTACACAGATCTCAGGATAAATGAAGAGAAAAGCAACATTATAATGTTCAACCAAAAGGAACAGCCTGATCAAATCAAAAGAATTAAAGTAGTAAAAGATAGACATGACAACATGACAATAACAAACAAGAAAAATTGCTTCAAAACTCAGAAAGAATACTCCATTCAGAAGGCCAAGAAACTAGTGAATCTGACATACCAGTAATTGCTCAAAGCTGTAATAAAATTCTCATTGGTCAAACTTTTTGGAAGAGTATTGTTCTGCTGACAGTTCTGTATGCATCCAGTATTTTAGCCTACACCAAAGATGAAACTCAAAAACTCCAGAGGATAGAGCATTCTGTGTATAGGGCAATACTGGGAGCACCCAGTTATGTACAAGTTCCAGTATTGAGAAGAGAGATAGATAGGGTCTAGTGCCATGGAGACTAGAATAAGGCAAAACCAATTAAATTATTTGAGATATGTGGAAGAAAATGAAAGTAATGAGTTGATGAGGATTGTAGAGGAAAAAACCACAATGACGAAAGATTACTGGACAAAGACAACCAAGGACTTTATGAGAGAAATTAATGTAAAACAGTCTGACTTAAGAACAATCAAGCAAGAGAAGTTAAAGAATAAAATCAGGGAATGGGATATTAAGAGATGGCAGAAGGAGGTAGCAGAAAAATCAGGCTTATCATTATATAAAAAACAGGAAAAAGGAGATGTCAGAAGAAAAAATATATGATAATAGACCATCACAATATTAGTTAAAGCCAGGACAAACAACCTAAGACTAAACAACAGAAACAGACATACTGAGGGAGATACTAAATGCATTTTTTGTGATTGGAATTTAGAAAACCTAAACATTTCTTTGTTGTGGTGCCCAGATTATGAAGACATAACGAAAAAGGCAATAATTTTGCAAAGACCTTATACAGAACAAGAAGAAAACAGTATAGGACAGCTACTATTCAGTGAACAAAAGATACAAAAATCCAAAGAAATAGTGTACGAGATGTGGAAGAAAAAAGAAAACCAGCGGAAAAAACTTAATGGACACAACAAAATAAGAACACAAGAAACGGCATCAGGGAAGAGCCGATACAAAGGCCAAGCTTCCCGACTTACACATGACCTGACCTGACTTCAAAGACGTCTTACGAGGTAAATAATGGTTAGCACCGCCTGAAACCTTCACAGATGTGTTGAGTATGCTATGTATAGTATGTACCACTTCATATTTATAATAAAGAGATGGAGCAATAGTTGTAAAGAAATAGCCATCTATCAAGTTAGGTTTGGTTTGGTTAGGTACGGTTACATAACCTTTTTATATTTTATTACCCAAAGTTAAGCATTTCACCCTAGATTTTGTTCCGGATTGCCATAATATGGCCCATAATTGCTTATAAAAACGAGCACCACCTGAAACCTTCACATATGTGTTGAGTACACTATGTATAGTATGTACCACTTCATATTTATATCCATATCGTACCAGTAGTTATGCAGATTTACCGAAACTATTAAAATGGTTAAGGGAACACCTTGGGAAGACGAATTTTTTTTTTAGGGTAGGGAAGCAAATATAGGCCGTATATGGCAATACGAAAAAAATATAAAATGAAAAACGACGACTTACCGGAGTGGGTAGTCAATGCGGAGTCAGTTGTTAAATTTGAGTCAAACCTAGATAAAGTATGGAAAAACCAGGAACAGAAGTTTGATTATAGGACACGCATAACCACCATAGCCACCACACGTGCCCAAAGCTATAACAGTAACCGGGATATTGAGCTGGAGTCACAGGCGTGAGCCTCTTTCAGAACTTCATCCGAGTATCTGTGAGCATCAAAAACCTAATTTTAGGGAACAGGTGTCCTCCTGACACCCCAAACCTAACCTAACCTTATTTGAAAGACGCTTTATATGGTATGTAGGACTAAATATTTATATTGATATTGTACGAACAGTAGTTATAAAAATTAATCGGTTATATAAACAGCCTACACACACACACACACACACACACACACACACACACACACACACACACACACACACACTACTCAAATCAACGTAAATAATTCAATAACTCACCAATTTACGATTAAAAACTTTGCAAAACTTGGCGGCTGTCTGTCCATTTTGATCTTGGCGTCACCACTAACGAGTAATGCCTAACGGACGGTTGTTTAAACAAGACACCTCATAACGTGTTCATTAAGGACACCAGAAGTTTGCCGTAAATTTGATCACTGATGTAAACGCCTCGTTTACATCAGTGGCCAACTGAGGCGTTTACATGTAATGTCAAGATCACTTGCCAAGATGCAATGACTAGGCAAATTCTGACCAACATATCGCAAACACTTTCAATATACGAATTTCTGCGTTTGCGAGAGTTTTGCCTCTGGTCATGTAACGAATCACAGCTCATCAAACTTCATAACTTCATCTGTGTAGACAGTGAGCGAGATAATATTTCGATTAAATAAGAGGAAAGTAAGACGTTCAAGACCATAACAGTTGTAGAAATAAATAAGATTTATAATATATATGTTGTTTTTTATATAAAAGCTAACCAAAAACAAGCATAAAGCTTGAAATATATTAGGGAAGTATTGAAAATAACGAACTGTGGGCCCTCTACGTGGGTGGAGCGAAGCGGATGTGTGTGTTTTCATGAGAAATAATCTGGGTATATATTTCAAATAAATCAGAGGAAAGTAAGATGTTTTTGACCATTATAGTTGATCGTCTACATAAGATTTATATTATATACATTGTTTTTAATATAGAAGAACGCCATAGACAAGCAAAAAGCTTGTAATATATTAGAGAAATGTAGAACATAACAAGATGTGACATTCAAACCTGTGTGGGTGTTGATGTTTCAATGCATTTTGTGGTTGTAACTTCGACTTACAATTGTTCCCTTTTTCCTAATAATAAGTAAAAAGCATATCATATTGTTTACAATTATTTTCATCAAATTAAAGTAAGAAATAAGATGTTTGTATATTGCACAAAAATATGTAAGTCAAAGAAAATTTAGACACTGAAGACAGATCCAGTTCCGAACACAAAACATCGCCCGCAAACCGCTCTCTGAGGCCCTCGTCAGTCGTCAGTGCTGTACTGTCAATACAGAATCAGCAGGATATACATTTCAAATAAATAAGATGAAAGTAAGATGTTTGAGATCATGACAGTTGTTGAAATACATAACATTTACATTATTAATGTTGTTTTTAATATAACAGAAATCCACAAACAAGCATAATGATTGTAATATATAAGGGAATTTGTATCACATTGCGAGATGTTGGCCTCTACCTTAGGTGGAGTCAAGGATGGAAGCGGTGCGAATATACGGAGAAACCATGATATCTATTTCAAATAAATCTGAAGAAATTAAGATGTTTAAGATAATTTCAGTGCTTATAATTTAAAATATGTATATAATATATGTCGCTTTTAATATAAAAGAAAACTAAAAACAAGCATTAAGATTGAAATATATTAGGAAAATTGTGGCAACACCAACCAAGACATTTCTCCTTAAAATCGTGTTCGTGAAAACAAGGCAAGACGTTACGAAGTTATGCGACACATGTAAACGCTTAAAGTTCATGTATAGACTTTTGGCCTTCTGTTAAAGAGGAGTACCCTGAACTCTGTACTGCAGCTTCAAAAGTTTTGCTTCCTTTTCCAACTACGTATTTCTGCGAAGCATCTTTCTCAGCTCTGACAGTAATGAAAACCAAGTATAGGGCTCGGATGCATGTGGAAGATGACCTAAGAGTATGCCTTTTGTCCATCCCTCCAAGAATAGAGAAGCTGTTCACTGAGAGGCTGGCCCATCCTTCCCATTACTACAGAAGAAAAGACATTTGATATTGATGAGGGATAGGGAATTTCTGGATTTTCATGCCGTTTTCCAAATAGATATGTTTGATTTCTTTATTTTAATTGCTATGTGTATTCATGCGCACCAAGAAAACCAATACAACTGTTGTCACTGGTAGTGAGAGACTACTCAGTACATGTGAAGGAAGTTTATATTTTCCTCTTATTTTTGGATTGTACATTTTTATTTGAATTTTTGTCTAATACATTTCTTTTGTTGTCAACTGAGAGACAGACCCATCCCTCCCATTAATACTGAGCAGAAGACATTTGATATTGATGAGAAGGAGGGAGAGGGAATTTCTGAATGATCAAGCCGTTTCCCAAATAGATATGTTTAATTTCTTTATTTTGATAGCTATAGGTGTTCATGTGGAGAGATTTGAAAAGTCTCACCAACATTTACAACAGTTGTCACTGATAGAGAAAAACTATTCACTACATGTGAATGATGTTTTTCTTTATTTTTCCTTTTATCTTATTGTACATTTTTATTTGAACTTTTGTCTAATAAATTTCTTTTGATTTCGTTTGTTTGTTCAAATAACGATTACCTACCGGAATATCAAGCTATGAGAAACAAGCGTAACAGTAAATACACTATTGAGAGCATAAATATGTTTCAGTTAGGTTCAGTTATATAAGATTTTTACATTTTTTTAACCCAAATCCAGAAAAAATCTAAGTTGCGAACCCTAATTTTTGGGTAATAAAATGTAAAAATCTTATATAACCCAACTTAACTGAACCAAACCTAACCTAACCCTAACATAACTCAACAACCTTAACCTTACTTAACAACCTTAACCTAACCTAATCAACCTAACAACAAAATAACTTTAAAAAGGAAAGACATGGGAGCTAAAATGGTAAAAGCAGGAAGATGGAAGGAATACGAGTAGTATTTTAAAACGGACGTAGAATCACTCACGATATATAGACGGGAAGTTGAAGAAATTTTAAGAAGCAGAGACACCATTACTATTGAAAATTTAAACAAAATACTGTGGGAAGAAGCAAATAAAACACTCAAGAAGAAATATAGGAGGAAAATAAATGGAGGACACAAACACACCTTAGAACAACCATGGATAACAGACAAAATCAAACAGAACATAAAAAGAAGGAAAGAATACAACCGAGCCAAGAGAAATGCAACACCACCACAAGAAGAGACGTATTATAAACAAAAGTATTTAGTAGCGAAAACAGACACACATAAGGCAGTGAGATCACCAGTGTATGAGTATGAAGATGAAATATCCAGGGAAATAAAAGAAAACATAAATAAGAAAAAGTTATGGGAACTTATTGATAAGTTAAGAAAAAAGACCAAGAAAAATGAGGGAGATTTAAAAGTGTATGATGAGCATGGATCAGACACCCAAAGAGGAAAAGAAAGAAGTGATCAAAGACCATTAGGAGAATATTTATGGAATGCATGAAAATAATATAAAGGAGGTGTGGAATGTAGACAAAAAGAACATATTTAAGAATAAGAGAGGAAAACATGCTCTCTAAAAATTATGTAAGAATACAAGTAGAGAACGAGCAAGGGGAGGACCTGATTGTCTGGGGTAAAGGAACACTGGCATATCTTGACGCAGTGTGTACAGTGAAGCATGTGATAAAGGAGATGGAGTACCCTGCCGTTGAAGAAGAACTAAAAGAGAGTCTACGGAAATTAAAGAACAAAAAGGCAGCAGGACCGGACAAAAGGAAGGTGGAATTCTATAAAAACATTTCAAGATAGTGAGAAACTTATAAAACTATTAACAGAAAGTTTTAGACAAATAATAGAAAGAGGAAAGGTTCCTGAGTCATGGAAAGAGTCAAGGACAGTAATGATACCTAAGAAAAGTAAACCAAAAGTTTCGGAGTTGAGACCAATTGCAGTGACAAATACAAGCCATTTATGTCAGTCACAGTGAAAGAAAACATAGAGACTTAATTAATAACAAATTAGTAAAAGACAATCAGAGTGGATTTACAACAAAAGGAAGAGTGGAAAATAATTTAATGATTTTAAAGTTCTGTATAGACAAGACATTCAAAGATAAGAAGGTATTGTATGTGATGGCAGTGGATTTTGCAAAAGCATATGATTCAGTGAAAAGGGACAGTTTGATTAAAACACTAATGGACTACAAAATTCACCCTAATTTAATAGACATAGTGACTGGCACTTATACAGATGACAGAACAGACATTGTAACAGGAAGAGAGACAGAAATTAAGATGACTGTGTCAAGTGGCATTAGGCAGGGATGTACAGCTTCCACTACCTTGTTTAAATTACTGACTTATGTTATCATAGATATATTACAAAAAGAAGGAGGCTTTCGTGACGAAAACTTCAAGTTAAGAACATCAGAAATGAGGAGACTGCAAGAGGCCAGTTAATGACTTACACGAGGCAGCTCCTTGTCCCCCACCCTTGGAATAATCCAATATTTAGTCATCCCACCTGTCATCCCTATCCATACTCTGATCTAACCTTTTAAAGCTACCTATTGACTCAGCACTTACTACGTGTCTACCCAGCCTATTCCAATCGTTCACGACTCTGTTAGTGAACCAATATCTGTCCTGAATCTAAGTTTTTCTAGCTTGTATCCATTTCCACATGTCCTATCCTGACTACTAAATTCTAAAACCTGATCAATGTTTCCCTTATTAATTCCTTTGACCCATTTGAAAACCTCAATCATATCCCCTCTTGTCCTCCTTCTCTCTAGGGAGTGGAGATTAAGACGTTTTAACCTATCTTTATAGGGTAAATTTCTCAGCCTCTGAATCTTCTTGGTTATTCTTCTCTGGACTGCCTCCAAGGAGCCTATATCCTTCCTATAATAAGGGGACCAAAATTGAGCTGCACAATCTAGGTGGGGTCTAACTAGCGCTAAATACAACCTCAGAACTCCTATTTGTTACACACCTACTAATAAATCCCAGTATCTTGTTGGCCCTATTTCTAGCTTGAGTGCACTAGTTGAGTGCTTTTCTACGCAGATGACGGACTATTGATGGCAAGGACAGAAGAAGAAATGTGCAGGATGATAGACTTACTGACTAATCTAAATAGTTACACAGATCTCAGGATAAATGAAGAGAAAAGCAACATTATAATGTTCAACCAAAAGGAACAGCCTGATCAAATCAAAAGAATTAAAGTAGTAAAAGATAGACATGACAACATGACAATAACAAACAAGAAAAATTGCTTCAAAACTCAGAAAGAATACTCCATTCAGAAGGCCAAGAAACTAGTGAATCTGACATACCAGTAATTGCTCAAAGCTGTAATAAAATTCTCATTGGTCAAACTTTTTGGAAGAGTATTGTTCTGCTGACAGTTCTGTATGCATCCAGTATTTTAGCCTACACCAAAGATGAAACTCAAAAACTCCAGAGGATAGAGCATTCTGTGTATAGGGCAATACTGGGAGCACCCAGTTATGTACAAGTTCCAGTATTGAGAAGAGAGATAGATAGGGTCTAGTGCCATGGAGACTAGAATAAGGCAAAACCAATTAAATTATTTGAGATATGTGGAAGAAAATGAAAGTAATGAGTTGATGAGGATTGTAGAGGAAAAAACCACAATGACGAAAGATTACTGGACAAAGACAACCAAGGACTTTATGAGAGAAATTAATGTAAAACAGTCTGACTTAAGAACAATCAAGCAAGAGAAGTTAAAGAATAAAATCAGGGAATGGGATATTAAGAGATGGCAGAAGGAGGTAGCAGAAAAATCAGGCTTATCATTATATAAAAAACTGGAAAAAGGAGATGTCAGAAGAAAAAATATATGATAATAGACCATCACAATATTAGTTAAAGCCAGGACAAACAACCTAAGACTAAACAACAGAAACAGACATACTGAGGGAGATACTAAATGCATTTTTTGTGATTGGAATTTAGAAAACCTAAACATTTCTTTGTTGTGGTGTCCAGATTATGAAGACATAACGAAAAAGGCAATAATTTTGCAAAGACCTTATACAGAACAAGAAGAAAACAGTATAGGACAGCTACTATTCAGTGAACAAAAGATACAAAAATCCAAAGAAATAGTGTACGAGATGTGGAAGAAAAAAGAAAACCAGCGGAAAAAACTTAATGGACACAACAAAATAAGAACACAAGAAACGGCATCAGGGAAGAGCCGATACAAAGGCCAAGCTTCCCGACTTACACATGACCTGACCTGACTTCAAAGACGTCTTACGAGGTAAATAATGGTTAGCACCGCCTGAAACCTTCACAGATGTGTTGAGTATGCTATGTATAGTATGTACCACTTCATATTTATAATAAAGAGATGGAGCAATAGTTGTAAAGAAATAGCCATCTATCAAGTTAGGTTTGGTTTGGTTAGGTACGGTTACATAACCTTTTTATATTTTATTACCCAAAGTTAAGCATTTCACCCTAGATTTTGTTCCGGATTGCCATAATATGGCCCATAATTGCATATAAAAACGAGCACCACCTGAAACCTTCACATATGTGTTGAGTACACTATGTATAGATGTATAGTATGTACCACTTCATATTTATATCCATATCGTACCAGTAGTTATGCAGATTTACCGAAACTATTAAAATGGTTAAGGGAACACCTTGGGAAGACGAATTTTTTTTTTAGGGTAGGGAAGCAAATATAGGCCGTATATGGCAATACGAAAAAAATATAAAATGAAAAACGACGACTTACCGGAGTGGGTAGTCAATGCGGAGTCAGTTGTTAAATTTGAGTCAAACCTAGATAAAGTATGGAAAAACCAGGAACAGAAGTTTGATTATAGGACACGCATAACCACCATAGCCACCACACGTGCCCAAAGCTATAACAGTAACCGGGATATTGAGCTGGAGTCACAGGCGTGAGCCTCTTTCAGAACTTCATCCGAGTATCTGTGAGCATCAAAAACCTAATTTTAGGGAACAGGTGTCCTCCTGACACCCCAAACCTAACCTAACCTTATTTGAAAGACGCTTTATATGGTATGTAGGACTAAATATTTATATTGATATTGTACGAACAGTAGTTATAAAAATTAATCGGTTATATAAACAGCCTACACACACACACACACACACACACACACACACACACACACACACACACACACACACACACACTACTCAAATCAACGTAAATAATTCAATAACTCACCAATTTACGATTAAAAACTTTGCAAAACTTGGCGGCTGTCTGTCCATTTTGATCTTGGCGTCACCACTAACGAGTAATGCCTAACGGACGGTTGTTTAAACAAGACACCTCATAACGTGTTCATTAAGGACACCAGAAGTTTGCCGTAAATTTGATCACTGATGTAAACGCCTCGTTTACATCAGTGGCCAACTGAGGCGTTTACATGTAATGTCAAGATCACTTGCCAAGATGCAATGACTAGGCAAATTCTGACCAACATATCGCAAACACTTTCAATATACGAATTTCTGCGTTTGCGAGAGTTTTGCCTCTGGTCATGTAACGAATCACAGCTCATCAAACTTCATAACTTCATCTGTGTAGACAGTGAGCGAGATAATATTTCGATTAAATAAGAGGAAAGTAAGACGTTCAAGACCATAACAGTTGTAGAAATAAATAAGATTTATAATATATATGTTGTTTTTTATATAAAAGCTAACCAAAAACAAGCATAAAGCTTGAAATATATTAGGGAAGTATTGAAAATAACGAACTGTGGGCCCTCTACGTGGGTGGAGCGAAGCGGATGTGTGTGTTTTCATGAGAAATAATCTGGGTATATATTTCAAATAAATCAGAGGAAAGTAAGATGTTTTTGACCATTATAGTTGATCGTCTACATAAGATTTATATTATATACATTGTTTTTAATATAGAAGAACGCCATAGACAAGCAAAAAGCTTGTAATATATTAGAGAAATGTAGAACATAACAAGATGTGACATTCAAACCTGTGTGGGTGTTGATGTTTCAATGCATTTTGTGGTTGTAACTTCGACTTACAATTGTTCCCTTTTTCCTAATAATAAGTAAAAAGCATATCATATTGTTTACAATTATTTTCATCAAATTAAAGTAAGAAATAAGATGTTTGTATATTGCACAAAAATATGTAAGTCAAAGAAAATTTAGACACTGAAGACAGATCCAGTTCCGAACACAAAACATCGCCCGCAAACCGCTCTCTGAGGCCCTCGTCAGTCGTCAGTGCTGTACTGTCAATACAGAATCAGCAGGATATACATTTCAAATAAATAAGATGAAAGTAAGATGTTTGAGATCATGACAGTTGTTGAAATACATAACATTTACATTATTAATGTTGTTTTTAATATAACAGAAATCCACAAACAAGCATAATGATTGTAATATATAAGGGAATTTGTATCACATAGCGAGATGTTGGCCTCTACCTTAGGTGGAGTCAAGGATGGAAGCGGTGCGAATATACGGAGAAACCATGATATCTATTTCAAATAAATCTGAAGAAATTAAGATGTTTAAGATAATTTCAGTGCTTATAATTTAAAATATGTATATAATATATGTCGCTTTTAATATAAAAGAAAACTAAAAACAAGCATTAAGATTGAAATATATTAGGAAAATTGTGGCAACACCAACCAAGACATTTCTCCTTAAAATCGTGTTCGTGAAAACAAGGCAAGACGTTACGAAGTTATGCGACACATGTAAACGCTTAAAGTTCATGTATAGACTTTTGGCCTTCTGTTAAAGAGGAGTACCCTGAACTCTGTACTGCAGCTTCAAAAGTTTTGCTTCCTTTTCCAACTACGTATTTCTGCGAAGCATCTTTCTCAGCTCTGACAGTAATGAAAACCAAGTATAGGGCTCGGATGCATGTGGAAGATGACCTAAGAGTATGCCTTTTGTCCATCCCTCCAAGAATAGAGAAGCTGTTCACTGAGAGGCTGGCCCATCCTTCCCATTACTACAGAAGAAAAGACATTTGATATTGATGAGGGATAGGGAATTTCTGGATTTTCATGCCGTTTTCCAAATAGATATGTTTGATTTCTTTATTTTAATTGCTATGTGTATTCATGCGCACCAAGAAAACCAATACAACTGTTGTCACTGGTAGTGAGAGACTACTCAGTACATGTGAAGGAAGTTTATATTTTCCTCTTATTTTTGGATTGTACATTTTTATTTGAATTTTTGTCTAATACATTTCTTTTGTTGTCAACTGAGAGACAGACCCATCCCTCCCATTAATACTGAGCAGAAGACATTTGATATTGATGAGAAGGAGGGAGAGGGAATTTCTGAATGATCAAGCCGTTTCCCAAATAGATATGTTTAATTTCTTTATTTTGATAGCTATAGGTGTTCATGTGGAGAGATTTGAAAAGTCTCACCAACATTTACAACAGTTGTCACTGATAGAGAAAAACTATTCACTACATGTGAATGATGTTTTTCTTTATTTTTCCTTTTATCTTATTGTACATTTTTATTTGAACTTTTGTCTAATAAATTTCTTTTGATTTCGTTTGTTTGTTCAAATAACGATTACCTACCGGAATATCAAGCTATGAGAAACAAGCGTAACAGTAAATACACTATTGAGAGCATAAATATGTTTCAGTTAGGTTCAGTTATATAAGATTTTTACATTTTTTTAACCCAAATCCAGAAAAAATCTAAGTTGCGAACCCTAATTTTTGGGTAATAAAATGTAAAAATCTTATATAACCCAACTTAACTGAACCAAACCTAACCTAACCCTAACATAACTCAACAACCTTAACCTTACTTAACAACCTTAACCTAACCTAATCAACCTAACAACAAAATAACTTTAAAAAGGAAAGACATGGGAGCTAAAATGGTAAAAGCAGGAAGATGGAAGGAATACGAGTAGTATTTTAAAACGGACGTAGAATCACTCACGATATATAGACGGGAAGTTGAAGAAATTTTAAGAAGCAGAGACACCATTACTATTGAAAATTTAAACAAAATACTGTGGGAAGAAGCAAATAAAACACTCAAGAAGAAATATAGGAGGAAAATAAATGGAGGACACAAACACACCTTAGAACAACCATGGATAACAGACAAAATCAAACAGAACATAAAAAGAAGGAAAGAATACAACCGAGCCAAGAGAAATGCAACACCACCACAAGAAGAGACGTATTATAAACAAAAGTATTTAGTAGCGAAAACAGACACACATAAGGCAGTGAGATCACCAGTGTATGAGTATGAAGATGAAATATCCAGGGAAATAAAAGAAAACATAAATAAGAAAAAGTTATGGGAACTTATTGATAAGTTAAGAAAAAAGACCAAGAAAAATGAGGGAGATTTAAAAGTGTATGATGAGCATGGATCAGACACCCAAAGAGGAAAAGAAAGAAGTGATCAAAGACCATTAGGAGAATATTTATGGAATGCATGAAAATAATATAAAGGAGGTGTGGAATGTAGACAAAAAGAACATATTTAAGAATAAGAGAGGAAAACATGCTCTCTAAAAATTATGTAAGAATACAAGTAGAGAACGAGCAAGGGGAGGACCTGATTGTCTGGGGTAAAGGAACACTGGCATATCTTGACGCAGTGTGTACAGTGAAGCATGTGATAAAGGAGATGGAGTACCCTGCCGTTGAAGAAGAACTAAAAGAGAGTCTACGGAAATTAAAGAACAAAAAGGCAGCAGGACCGGACAAAAGGAAGGTGGAATTCTATAAAAACATTTCAAGATAGTGAGAAACTTATAAAACTATTAACAGAAAGTTTTAGACAAATAATAGAAAGAGGAAAGGTTCCTGAGTCATGGAAAGAGTCAAGGACAGTAATGATACCTAAGAAAAGTAAACCAAAAGTTTCGGAGTTGAGACCAATTGCAGTGACAAATACAAGCCATTTATGTCAGTCACAGTGAAAGAAAACATAGAGACTTAATTAATAACAAATTAGTAAAAGACAATCAGAGTGGATTTACAACAAAAGGAAGAGTGGAAAATAATTTAATGATTTTAAAGTTCTGTATAGACAAGACATTCAAAGATAAGAAGGTATTGTATGTGATGGCAGTGGATTTTGCAAAAGCATATGATTCAGTGAAAAGGGACAGTTTGATTAAAACACTAATGGACTACAAAATTCACCCTAATTTAATAGACATAGTGACTGGCACTTATACAGATGACAGAACAGACATTGTAACAGGAAGAGAGACAGAAATTAAGATGACTGTGTCAAGTGGCATTAGGCAGGGATGTACAGCTTCCACTACCTTGTTTAAATTACTGACTTATGTTATCATAGATATATTACAAAAAGAAGGAGGCTTTCGTGACGAAAACTTCAAGTTAAGAACATCAGAAATGAGGAGACTGCAAGAGGCCAGTTAATGACTTACACGAGGCAGCTCCTTGTCCCCCACCCTTGGAATAATCCAATATTTAGTCATCCCACCTGTCATCCCTATCCATACTCTGATCTAACCTTTTAAAGCTACCTATTGACTCAGCACTTACTACGTGTCTACCCAGCCTATTCCAATCGTTCACGACTCTGTTAGTGAACCAATATCTGTCCTGAATCTAAGTTTTTCTAGCTTGTATCCATTTCCACATGTCCTATCCTGACTACTAAATTCTAAAACCTGATCAATGTTTCCCTTATTAATTCCTTTGACCCATTTGAAAACCTCAATCATATCCCCTCTTGTCCTCCTTCTCTCTAGGGAGTGGAGATTAAGACGTTTTAACCTATCTTTATAGGGTAAATTTCTCAGCCTCTGAATCTTCTTGGTTATTCTTCTCTGGACTGCCTCCAAGGAGCCTATATCCTTCCTATAATAAGGGGACCAAAATTGAGCTGCACAATCTAGGTGGGGTCTAACTAGCGCTAAATACAACCTCAGAACTCCTATTTGTTACACACCTACTAATAAATCCCAGTATCTTGTTGGCCCTATTTCTAGCTTGAGTGCACTAGTTGAGTGCTTTTCTACGCAGATGACGGACTATTGATGGCAAGGACAGAAGAAGAAATGTGCAGGATGATAGACTTACTGACTAATCTAAATAGTTACACAGATCTCAGGATAAATGAAGAGAAAAGCAACATTATAATGTTCAACCAAAAGGAACAGCCTGATCAAATCAAAAGAATTAAAGTAGTAAAAGATAGACATGACAACATGACAATAACAAACAAGAAAAATTGCTTCAAAACTCAGAAAGAATACTCCATTCAGAAGGCCAAGAAACTAGTGAATCTGACATACCAGTAATTGCTCAAAGCTGTAATAAAATTCTCATTGGTCAAACTTTTTGGAAGAGTATTGTTCTGCTGACAGTTCTGTATGCATCCAGTATTTTAGCCTACACCAAAGATGAAACTCAAAAACTCCAGAGGATAGAGCATTCTGTGTATAGGGCAATACTGGGAGCACCCAGTTATGTACAAGTTCCAGTATTGAGAAGAGAGATAGATAGGGTCTAGTGCCATGGAGACTAGAATAAGGCAAAACCAATTAAATTATTTGAGATATGTGGAAGAAAATGAAAGTAATGAGTTGATGAGGATTGTAGAGGAAAAAACCACAATGACGAAAGATTACTGGACAAAGACAACCAAGGACTTTATGAGAGAAATTAATGTAAAACAGTCTGACTTAAGAACAATCAAGCAAGAGAAGTTAAAGAATAAAATCAGGGAATGGGATATTAAGAGATGGCAGAAGGAGGTAGCAGAAAAATCAGGCTTATCATTATATAAAAAACTGGAAAAAGGAGATGTCAGAAGAAAAAATATATGATAATAGACCATCACAATATTAGTTAAAGCCAGGACAAACAACCTAAGACTAAACAACAGAAACAGACATACTGAGGGAGATACTAAATGCATTTTTTGTGATTGGAATTTAGAAAACCTAAACATTTCTTTGTTGTGGTGCCCAGATTATGAAGACATAACGAAAAAGGCAATAATTTTGCAAAGACCTTATACAGAACAAGAAGAAAACAGTATAGGACAGCTACTATTCAGTGAACAAAAGATACAAAAATCCAAAGAAATAGTGTACGAGATGTGGAAGAAAAAAGAAAACCAGCGGAAAAAACTTAATGGACACAACAAAATAAGAACACAAGAAACGGCATCAGGGAAGAGCCGATACAAAGGCCAAGCTTCCCGACTTACACATGACCTGACCTGACTTCAAAGACGTCTTACGAGGTAAATAATGGTTAGCACCGCCTGAAACCTTCACAGATGTGTTGAGTATGCTATGTATAGTATGTACCACTTCATATTTATAATAAAGAGATGGAGCAATAGTTGTAAAGAAATAGCCATCTATCAAGTTAGGTTTGGTTTGGTTAGGTACGGTTACATAACCTTTTTATATTTTATTACCCAAAGTTAAGCATTTCACCCTAGATTTTGTTCCGGATTGCCATAATATGGCCCATAATTGCTTATAAAAACGAGCACCACCTGAAACCTTCACATATGTGTTGAGTACACTATGTATAGTATGTACCACTTCATATTTATATCCATATCGTACCAGTAGTTATGCAGATTTACCGAAACTATTAAAATGGTTAAGGGAACACCTTGGGAAGACGAATTTTTTTTTTAGGGTAGGGAAGCAAATATAGGCCGTATATGGCAATACGAAAAAAATATAAAATGAAAAACGACGACTTACCGGAGTGGGTAGTCAATGCGGAGTCAGTTGTTAAATTTGAGTCAAACCTAGATAAAGTATGGAAAAACCAGAAACAGAAGTTTGATTATAGGACACGCATAACCACCATAGCCACCACACGTGCCCAAAGCTATAACAGTAACCGGGATATTGAGCTGGAGTCACAGGCGTGAGCCTCTTTCAGAACTTCATCCGAGTATCTGTGAGCATCAAAAACCTAATTTTAGGGAACAGGTGTCCTCCTGACACCCCAAACCTAACCTAACCTTATTTGAAAGACGCTTTATATGGTATGTAAGACTAAATATTTATATTGATATTGTACGAACAGTAGTTATAAAAATTAATCGGTTATATAAACAGCCTACACACACACACACACACACACACACACACACACACACACACACACACACACACACACACACACACACACACACACACTACTCAAATCAACGTAAATAATTCAATAACTCACCAATTTACGATTAAAAACTTTGCAAAACTTGGCGGCTGTCTGTCCATTTTGATCTTGGCGTCACCACTAACGAGTAATGCCTAACGGACGGTTGTTTAAACAAGACACCTCATAACGTGTTCATTAAGGACACCAGAAGTTTGCCGTAAATTTGATCACTGATGTAAACGCCTCGTTTACATCAGTGGCCAACTGAGGCGTTTACATGTAATGTCAAGACCACTTGCCAAGATGCAATGACTAGGCAAATTCTGACCAACATATCGCAAACACTTTCAATATACGAATTTCTGCGTTTGCGAATGTTTTGCCTCTGGTCATGTAACGAATCACAGCTCATCAAACTTCATAACTTCATCTGTGTAGACAGTGAGCGAGATAATATTTCGATTAAATAAGAGGAAAGTAAGACGTTCAAGACCATAACAGTTGTAGAAATAAATAAGATTTATAATATATATGTTGTTTTTTATATAAAAGCTAACCAAAAACAAGCATAAAGCTTGAAATATATTAGGGAAGTGTTGAAAATAACGAACTGTGGGCCCTCTACGTGGGTGGAGCGAAGCGGATGTGTGTGTTTTCATGAGAAATAATCTGGGTATATATTTCAAATAAATCAGAGGAAAGTAAGATGTTTGAGACCATTATAGTTGATCGTCTACATAAGATTTATATTATATACATTGTTTTTAATATAGAAGAACGCCATAGACAAGCAAAAAGCTTGTAATATATTAGAGAAATGTAGAACATAACAAGATGTGACATTCAAACCTGTGTGGGTGTTGATGTTTCAATGCATTTTGTGGTTGTAACTTCGACTTACAATTGTTCCCTTTTTCCTAATAATAAGTAAAAAGCATATCATATTGTTTACAATTATTTTCATCAAATTAAAGTAAGAAATAAGATGTTTGTATATTGCACAAAAATATGTAAGTCAAAGAAAATTTAGACACTGAAGACAGATCCAGTTCCGAACACAAAACATCGCCCGCAAACCGCTCTCTGAGGCCCTCGTCAGTCGTCAGTGCTGTACTGTCAATACAGAATCAGCAGGATATACATTTCAAATAAATAAGATGAAAGTAAGATGTTTGAGATCATGACAGTTGTTGAAATACATAACATTTACATTATTAATGTTGTTTTTAATATAACAGAAATCCACAAACAAGCATAATGATTGTAATATATAAGGGAATTTGTATCACATAGCGAGATGTTGGCCTCTACCTTAGATGGAGTCAAGGATGGAAGCGGTGCGAATATACGGAGAAACCATGATATCTATTTCAAATAAATCTGAAGAAATTAAGATGTTTGAGATAATTTCAGTGCTTATAATTTAAAATATGTATATAATATATGTCGCTTTTAATATAAAAGAAAACTAAAAACAAGCATTAAGATTGAAATATATTAGGAAAATTGTGGCAACACCAACCAAGAAATTTCTCCTTAAAATCGTGTTCGTGAAAACAAGGCAAGACGTTACGAAGTTATGCGACACATGTAAACGCTTAAAGTTCATGTATAGACTTTTGGCCTTCTGTTAAAGAGGAGTACCCTGAACTCTGTACTGCAGCTTCAAAAGTTTTGCTTCCTTTTCCAACTACGTATTTCTGCGAAGCATCTTTCTCAGCTCTGACAGTAATGAAAACCAAGTATAGGGCTCGGATGCATGTGGAAGATGACCTAAGAGTATGCCTTTTGTCCATCCCTCCAAGAATAGAGAAGCTGTTCACTGAGAGGCTGGCCCATCCTTCCCATTACTACAGAAGAAAAGACATTTGATATTGATGAGGGATAGGGAATTTCTGGATTTTCATGCCGTTTTCCAAATAGATATGTTTGATTTCTTTATTTTAATTGCTATGTGTATTCATGCGCACCAAGAAAACCAATACAACTGTTGTCACTGGTAGTGAGAGACTACTCAGTACATGTGAAGGAAGTTTATATTTTTCTCTTATTTTTGGATTGTACATTTTTATTTGAATTTTTGTCTAATACATTTCTTTTGTTGTCAACTGAGAGACAGACCCATCCCTCCCATTAATACTGAGCAGAAGACATTTGATATTGATGAGAAGGAGGGAGAGGGAATTTCTGAATGATCAAGCCGTTTCCCAAATAGATATGTTTAATTTCTTTATTTTGATAGCTATAGGTGTTCATGTGGAGAGATTTGAAAAGTCTCACCAACATTTACAACAGTTGTCACTGATAGAGAAAAACTATTCACTACATGTGAATGATGTTTTTCTTTATTTTTCCTTTTATCTTATTGTACATTTTTATTTGAACTTTTGTCTAATAAATTTCTTTTGATTTCGTTTGTTTGTTCAAATAACGATTACCTACCGGAATATCAAGCTATGAGAAACAAGCGTAACAGTAAATACACTATTGAGAGCATAAATATGTTTCAGTTAGGTTCAGTTATATAAGATTTTTACATTTTTTTAACCCAAATCCAGAAAAAATCTAAGTTGCGAACCCTAATTTTTGGGTAATAAAATGTAAAAATCTTATATAACCCAACTTAACTGAACCAAACCTAACCTAACCCTAACATAACTCAACAACCTTAACCTTACTTAACAACCTTAACCTAACCTAATCAACCTAACAACAAAATAACTTTAAAAAGGAAAGACATGGGAGCTAAAATGGTAAAAGCAGGAAGATGGAAGGAATACGAGTAGTATTTTAAAACGGACGTAGAATCACTCACGATATATAGACGGGAAGTTGAAGAAATTTTAAGAAGCAGAGACACCATTACTATTGAAAATTTAAACAAAATACTGTGGGAAGAAGCAAATAAAACACTCAAGAAGAAATATAGGAGGAAAATAAATGGAGGACACAAACACACCTTAGAACAACCATGGATAACAGACAAAATCAAACAGAACATAAAAAGAAGGAAAGAATACAACCGAGCCAAGAGAAATGCAACACCACCACAAGAAGAGACGTATTATAAACAAAAGTATTTAGTAGCGAAAACAGACACACATAAGGCAGTGAGATCACCAGTGTATGAGTATGAAGATGAAATATCCAGGGAAATAAAAGAAAACATAAATAAGAAAAAGTTATGGGAACTTATTGATAAGTTAAGAAAAAAGACCAAGAAAAATGAGGGAGATTTAAAAGTGTATGATGAGCATGGATCAGACACCCAAAGAGGAAAAGAAAGAAGTGATCAAAGACCATTAGGAGAATATTTATGGAATGCATGAAAATAATATAAAGGAGGTGTGGAATGTAGACAAAAAGAACATATTTAAGAATAAGAGAGGAAAACATGCTCTCTAAAAATTATGTAAGAATACAAGTAGAGAACGAGCAAGGGGAGGACCTGATTGTCTGGGGTAAAGGAACACTGGCATATCTTGACGCAGTGTGTACAGTGAAGCATGTGATAAAGGAGATGGAGTACCCTGCCGTTGAAGAAGAACTAAAAGAGAGTCTACGGAAATTAAAGAACAAAAAGGCAGCAGGACCGGACAAAAGGAAGGTGGAATTCTATAAAAACATTTCAAGATAGTGAGAAACTTATAAAACTATTAACAGAAAGTTTTAGACAAATAATAGAAAGAGGAAAGGTTCCTGAGTCATGGAAAGAGTCAAGGACAGTAATGATACCTAAGAAAAGTAAACCAAAAGTTTCGGAGTTGAGACCAATTGCAGTGACAAATACAAGCCATTTATGTCAGTCACAGTGAAAGAAAACATAGAGACTTAATTAATAACAAATTAGTAAAAGACAATCAGAGTGGATTTACAACAAAAGGAAGAGTGGAAAATAATTTAATGATTTTAAAGTTCTGTATAGACAAGACATTCAAAGATAAGAAGGTATTGTATGTGATGGCAGTGGATTTTGCAAAAGCATATGATTCAGTGAAAAGGGACAGTTTGATTAAAACACTAATGGACTACAAAATTCACCCTAATTTAATAGACATAGTGACTGGCACTTATACAGATGACAGAACAGACATTGTAACAGGAAGAGAGACAGAAATTAAGATGACTGTGTCAAGTGGCATTAGGCAGGGATGTACAGCTTCCACTACCTTGTTTAAATTACTGACTTATGTTATCATAGATATATTACAAAAAGAAGGAGGCTTTCGTGACAAAAACTTCAAGTTAAGAACATCAGAAATGAGGAGACTGCAAGAAGCCAGTTAATGACTTACACGAGGCAGCTCCTTGTCCCCCACCCTTGGAATAATCCAATATTTAGTCATCCCACCTGTCATCCCTATCCATACTCTGATCTAACCTTTTAAAGCTACCTATTGACTCAGCACTTACTACGTGTCTACCCAGCCTATTCCAATCGTTCACGACTCTGTTAGTGAACCAATATCTGTCCTGAATCTAAGTTTTTCTAGCTTGTATCCATTTCCACATGTCCTATCCTGACTACTAAATTCTAAAACCTGATCAATGTTTCCCTTATTAATTCCTTTGACCCATTTGAAAACCTCAATCATATCCCCTCTTGTCCTCCTTCTCTCTAGGGAGTGGAGATTAAGACGTTTTAACCTATCTTTATAGGGTAAATTTCTCAGCCTCTGAATCTTCTTGGTTATTCTTCTCTGGACTGCCTCCAAGGAGCCTATATCCTTCCTATAATAAGGGGACCAAAATTGAGCTGCACAATCTAGGTGGGGTCTAACTAGCGCTAAATACAACCTCAGAACTCCTATTTGTTACACACCTACTAATAAATCCCAGTATCTTGTTGGCCCTATTTCTAGCTTGAGTGCACTAGTTGAGTGCTTTTCTACGCAGATGACGGACTATTGATGGCAAGGACAGAAGAAGAAATGTGCAGGATGATAGACTTACTGACTAATCTAAATAGTTACACAGATCTCAGGATAAATGAAGAGAAAAGCAACATTATAATGTTCAACCAAAAGGAACAGCCTGATCAAATCAAAAGAATTAAAGTAGTAAAAGATAGACATGACAACATGACAATAACAAACAAGAAAAATTGCTTCAAAACTCAGAAAGAATACTCCATTCAGAAGGCCAAGAAACTAGTGAATCTGACATACCAGTAATTGCTCAAAGCTGTAATAAAATTCTCATTGGTCAAACTTTTTGGAAGAGTATTGTTCTGCTGACAGTTCTGTATGCATCCAGTATTTTAGCCTACACCAAAGATGAAACTCAAAAACTCCAGAGGATAGAGCATTCTGTGTATAGGGCAATACTGGGAGCACCCAGTTATGTACAAGTTCCAGTATTGAGAAGAGAGATAGATAGGGTCTAGTGCCATGGAGACTAGAATAAGGCTAAACCAATTAAATTATTTGAGATATGTGGAAGAAAATGAAAGTAATGAGTTGATGAGGATTGTAGAGGAAAAAACCACACTGACGAAAGATTACTGGACAAAGACAACCAAGGACTTTATGAGAGAAATTAATGTAAAACAGTCTGACTTAAGAACAATCAAGCAAGAGAAGTTAAAGAATAAAATCAGGGAATGGGATATTAAGAGATGGCAGAAGGAGGTAGCAGAAAAATCAGGCTTATCATTATATAAAAAACTGGAAAAAGGAGATGTCAGAAGAAAAAATATATGATAATAGACCATCACAATATTAGTTAAAGCCAGGACAAACAACCTAAGACTAAACAACAGAAACAGACATACTGAGGGAGATACTAAATGCATTTTTTGTGATTGGAATTTAGAAAACCTAAACATTTCTTTGTTGTGGTGCCCAGATTATGAAGACATAACGAAAAAGGCAATAATTTTGCAAAGACCTTATACAGAACAAGAAGAAAACAGTATAGGACAGCTACTATTCAGTGAACAAAAGATACAAAAATCCAAAGAAATAGTGTACGAGATGTGGAAGAAAAAAGAAAACCAGCGGAAAAAACTTAATGGACACAACAAAATAAGAACACAAGAAACGGCATCAGGGAAGAGCCGATACAAAGGCCAAGCTTCCCGACTTACACATGACCTGACCTGACTTCAAAGACGTCTTACGAGGTAAATAATGGTTAGCACCGCCTGAAACCTTCACAGATGTGTTGAGTATGCTATGTATAGTATGTACCACTTCATATTTATAATAAAGAGATGGAGCAATAGTTGTAAAGAAATAGCCATCTATCAAGTTAGGTTTGGTTTGGTTAGGTACGGTTACATAACCTTTTTATATTTTATTACCCAAAGTTAAGCATTTCACCCTAGATTTTGTTCCGGATTGCCATAATATGGCCCATAATTGCTTATAAAAACGAGCACCACCTGAAACCTTCACATATGTGTTGAGTACACTATGTATAGTATGTACCACTTCATATTTATATCCATATCGTACCAGTAGTTATGCAGATTTACCGAAACTATTAAAATGGTTAAGGGAACACCTTGGGAAGACGAATTTTTTTTTTAGGGTAGGGAAGCAAATATAGGCCGTATATGGCAATACGAAAAAAATATAAAATGAAAAACGACGACTTACCGGAGTGGGTAGTCAATGCGGAGTCAGTTGTTAAATTTGAGTCAAACCTAGATAAAGTATGGAAAAACCAGGAACAGAAGTTTGATTATAGGACACGCATAACCACCATAGCCACCACACGTGCCCAAAGCTATAACAGTAACCGGGATATTGAGCTGGAGTCACAGGCGTGAGCCTCTTTCAGAACTTCATCCGAGTATCTGTGAGCATCAAAAACCTAATTTTAGGGAACAGGTGTCCTCCTGACACCCCAAACCTAACCTAACCTTATTTGAAAGACGCTTTATATGGTATGTAGGACTAAATATTTATATTGATATTGTACGAACAGTAGTTATAAAAATTAATCGGTTATATAAACAGCCTACACACACACACACACACACACACACACACACACACACACACACACACACACACACACTACTCAAATCAACGTAAATAATTCAATAACTCACCAATTTACGATTAAAAACTTTGCAAAACTTGGCGGCTGTCTGTCCATTTTGATCTTGGCGTCACCACTAACGAGTAATGCCTAACGGACGGTTGTTTAAACAAGACACCTCATAACGTGTTCATTAAGGACACCAGAAGTTTGCCGTAAATTTGATCACTGATGTAAACGCCTCGTTTACATCAGTGGCCAACTGAGGCGTTTACATGTAATGTCAAGACCACTTGCCAAGATGCAATGACTAGGCAAATTCTGACCAACATATCGCAAACACTTTCAATATACGAATTTCTGCGTTTGCGAATGTTTTGCCTCTGGTCATGTAACGAATCACAGCTCATCAAACTTCATAACTTCATCTGTGTAGACAGTGAGCGAGATAATATTTCGATTAAATAAGAGGAAAGTAAGACGTTCAAGACCATAACAGTTGTAGAAATAAATAAGATTTATAATATATATGTTGTTTTTTATATAAAAGCTAACCAAAAACAAGCATAAAGCTTGAAATATATTAGGGAAGTGTTGAAAATAACGAACTGTGGGCCCTCTACGTGGGTGGAGCGAAGCGGATGTGTGTGTTTTCATGAGAAATAATCTGGGTATATATTTCAAATAAATCAGAGGAAAGTAAGATGTTTGAGACCATTATAGTTGATCGTCTACATAAGATTTATATTATATACATTGTTTTTAATATAGAAGAACGCCATAGACAAGCAAAAAGCTTGTAATATATTAGAGAAATGTAGAACATAACAAGATGTGACATTCAAACCTGTGTGGGTGTTGATGTTTCAATGCATTTTGTGGTTGTAACTTCGACTTACAATTGTTCCCTTTTTCCTAATAATAAGTAAAAAGCATATCATATTGTTTACAATTATTTTCATCAAATTAAAGTAAGAAATAAGATGTTTGTATATTGCACAAAAATATGTAAGTCAAAGAAAATTTAGACACTGAAGACAGATCCAGTTCCGAACACAAAACATCGCCCGCAAACCGCTCTCTGAGGCCCTCGTCAGTCGTCAGTGCTGTACTGTCAATACAGAATCAGCAGGATATACATTTCAAATAAATAAGATGAAAGTAAGATGTTTGAGATCATGACAGTTGTTGAAATACATAACATTTACATTATTAATGTTGTTTTTAATATAACAGAAATCCACAAACAAGCATAATGATTGTAATATATAAGGGAATTTGTATCACATAGCGAGATGTTGGCCTCTACCTTAGATGGAGTCAAGGATGGAAGCGGTGCGAATATACGGAGAAACCATGATATCTATTTCAAATAAATCTGAAGAAATTAAGATGTTTGAGATAATTTCAGTGCTTATAATTTAAAATATGTATATAATATATGTCGCTTTTAATATAAAAGAAAACTAAAAACAAGCATTAAGATTGAAATATATTAGGAAAATTGTGGCAACACCAACCAAGACATTTCTCCTTAAAATCGTGTTCGTGAAAACAAGGCAAGACGTTACGAAGTTATGCGACACATGTAAACGCTTAAAGTTCATGTATAGACTTTTGGCCTTCTGTTAAAGAGGAGTACCCTGAACTCTGTACTGCAGCTTCAAAAGTTTTGCTTCCTTTTCCAACTACGTATTTCTGCGAAGCATCTTTCTCAGCTCTGACAGTAATGAAAACCAAGTATAGGGCTCGGATGCATGTGGAAGATGACCTAAGAGTATGCCTTTTGTCCATCCCTCCAAGAATAGAGAAGCTGTTCACTGAGAGGCTGGCCCATCCTTCCCATTACTACAGAAGAAAAGACATTTGATATTGATGAGGGATAGGGAATTTCTGGATTTTCATGCCGTTTTCCAAATAGATATGTTTGATTTCTTTATTTTAATTGCTATGTGTATTCATGCGCACCAAGAAAACCAATACAACTGTTGTCACTGGTAGTGAGAGACTACTCAGTACATGTGAAGGAAGTTTATATTTTCCTCTTATTTTTGGATTGTACATTTTTATTTGAATTTTTGTCTAATACATTTCTTTTGTTGTCAACTGAGAGACAGACCCATCCCTCCCATTAATACTGAGCAGAAGACATTTGATATTGATGAGAAGGAGGGAGAGGGAATTTCTGAATGATCAAGCCGTTTCCCAAATAGATATGTTTAATTTCTTTATTTTGATAGCTATAGGTGTTCATGTGGAGAGATTTGAAAAGTCTCACCAACATTTACAACAGTTGTCACTGATAGAGAAAAACTATTCACTACATGTGAATGATGTTTTTCTTTATTTTTCCTTTTATCTTATTGTACATTTTTATTTGAACTTTTGTCTAATAAATTTCTTTTGATTTCGTTTGTTTGTTCAAATAACGATTACCTACCGGAATATCAAGCTATGAGAAACAAGCGTAACAGTAAATACACTATTGAGAGCATAAATATGTTTCAGTTAGGTTCAGTTATATAAGATTTTTACATTTTTTTAACCCAAATCCAGAAAAAATCTAAGTTGCGAACCCTAATTTTTGGGTAATAAAATGTAAAAATCTTATATAACCCAACTTAACTGAACCAAACCTAACCTAACCCTAACATAACTCAACAACCTTAACCTTACTTAACAACCTTAACCTAACCTAATCAACCTAACAACAAAATAACTTTAAAAAGGAAAGACATGGGAGCTAAAATGGTAAAAGCAGGAAGATGGAAGGAATACGAGTAGTATTTTAAAACGGACGTAGAATCACTCACGATATATAGACGGGAAGTTGAAGAAATTTTAAGAAGCAGAGACACCATTACTATTGAAAATTTAAACAAAATACTGTGGGAAGAAGCAAATAAAACACTCAAGAAGAAATATAGGAGGAAAATAAATGGAGGACACAAACACACCTTAGAACAACCATGGATAACAGACAAAATCAAACAGAACATAAAAAGAAGGAAAGAATACAACCGAGCCAAGAGAAATGCAACACCACCACAAGAAGAGACGTATTATAAACAAAAGTATTTAGTAGCGAAAACAGACACACATAAGGCAGTGAGATCACCAGTGTATGAGTATGAAGATGAAATATCCAGGGAAATAAAAGAAAACATAAATAAGAAAAAGTTATGGGAACTTATTGATAAGTTAAGAAAAAAGACCAAGAAAAATGAGGGAGATTTAAAAGTGTATGATGAGCATGGATCAGACACCCAAAGAGGAAAAGAAAGAAGTGATCAAAGACCATTAGGAGAATATTTATGGAATGCATGAAAATAATATAAAGGAGGTGTGGAATGTAGACAAAAAGAACATATTTAAGAATAAGAGAGGAAAACATGCTCTCTAAAAATTATGTAAGAATACAAGTAGAGAACGAGCAAGGGGAGGACCTGATTGTCTGGGGTAAAGGAACACTGGCATATCTTGACGCAGTGTGTACAGTGAAGCATGTGATAAAGGAGATGGAGTACCCTGCCGTTGAAGAAGAACTAAAAGAGAGTCTACGGAAATTAAAGAACAAAAAGGCAGCAGGACCGGACAAAAGGAAGGTGGAATTCTATAAAAACATTTCAAGATAGTGAGAAACTTATAAAACTATTAACAGAAAGTTTTAGACAAATAATAGAAAGAGGAAAGGTTCCTGAGTCATGGAAAGAGTCAAGGACAGTAATGATACCTAAGAAAAGTAAACCAAAAGTTTCGGAGTTGAGACCAATTGCAGTGACAAATACAAGCCATTTATGTCAGTCACAGTGAAAGAAAACATAGAGACTTAATTAATAACAAATTAGTAAAAGACAATCAGAGTGGATTTACAACAAAAGGAAGAGTGGAAAATAATTTAATGATTTTAAAGTTCTGTATAGACAAGACATTCAAAGATAAGAAGGTATTGTATGTGATGGCAGTGGATTTTGCAAAAGCATATGATTCAGTGAAAAGGGACAGTTTGATTAAAACACTAATGGACTACAAAATTCACCCTAATTTAATAGACATAGTGACTGGCACTTATACAGATGACAGAACAGACATTGTAACAGGAAGAGAGACAGAAATTAAGATGACTGTGTCAAGTGGCATTAGGCAGGGATGTACAGCTTCCACTACCTTGTTTAAATTACTGACTTATGTTATCATAGATATATTACAAAAAGAAGGAGGCTTTCGTGACGAAAACTTCAAGTTAAGAACATCAGAAATGAGGAGACTGCAAGAGGCCAGTTAATGACTTACACGAGGCAGCTCCTTGTCCCCCACCCTTGGAATAATCCAATATTTAGTCATCCCACCTGTCATCCCTATCCATACTCTGATCTAACCTTTTAAAGCTACCTATTGACTCAGCACTTACTACGTGTCTACCCAGCCTATTCCAATCGTTCACGACTCTGTTAGTGAACCAATATCTGTCCTGAATCTAAGTTTTTCTAGCTTGTATCCATTTCCACATGTCCTATCCTGACTACTAAATTCTAAAACCTGATCAATGTTTCCCTTATTAATTCCTTTGACCCATTTGAAAACCTCAATCATATCCCCTCTTGTCCTCCTTCTCTCTAGGGAGTGGAGATTAAGACGTTTTAACCTATCTTTATAGGGTAAATTTCTCAGCCTCTGAATCTTCTTGGTTATTCTTCTCTGGACTGCCTCCAAGGAGCCTATATCCTTCCTATAATAAGGGGACCAAAATTGAGCTGCACAATCTAGGTGGGGTCTAACTAGCGCTAAATACAACCTCAGAACTCCTATTTGTTACACACCTACTAATAAATCCCAGTATCTTGTTGGCCCTATTTCTAGCTTGAGTGCACTAGTTGAGTGCTTTTCTACGCAGATGACGGACTATTGATGGCAAGGACAGAAGAAGAAATGTGCAGGATGATAGACTTACTGACTAATCTAAATAGTTACACAGATCTCAGGATAAATGAAGAGAAAAGCAACATTATAATGTTCAACCAAAAGGAACAGCCTGATCAAATCAAAAGAATTAAAGTAGTAAAAGATAGACATGACAACATGACAATAACAAACAAGAAAAATTGCTTCAAAACTCAGAAAGAATACTCCATTCAGAAGGCCAAGAAACTAGTGAATCTGACATACCAGTAATTGCTCAAAGCTGTAATAAAATTCTCATTGGTCAAACTTTTTGGAAGAGTATTGTTCTGCTGACAGTTCTGTATGCATCCAGTATTTTAGCCTACACCAAAGATGAAACTCAAAAACTCCAGAGGATAGAGCATTCTGTGTATAGGGCAATACTGGGAGCACCCAGTTATGTACAAGTTCCAGTATTGAGAAGAGAGATAGATAGGGTCTAGTGCCATGGAGACTAGAATAAGGCAAAACCAATTAAATTATTTGAGATATGTGGAAGAAAATGAAAGTAATGAGTTGATGAGGATTGTAGAGGAAAAAACCACAATGACGAAAGATTACTGGACAAAGACAACCAAGGACTTTATGAGAGAAATTAATGTAAAACAGTCTGACTTAAGAACAATCAAGCAAGAGAAGTTAAAGAATAAAATCAGGGAATGGGATATTAAGAGATGGCAGAAGGAGGTAGCAGAAAAATCAGGCTTATCATTATATAAAAAACTGGAAAAAGGAGATGTCAGAAGAAAAAATATATGATAATAGACCATCACAATATTAGTTAAAGCCAGGACAAACAACCTAAGACTAAACAACAGAAACAGACATACTGAGGGAGATACTAAATGCATTTTTTGTGATTGGAATTTAGAAAACCTAAACATTTCTTTGTTGTGGTGTCCAGATTATGAAGACATAACGAAAAAGGCAATAATTTTGCAAAGACCTTATACAGAACAAGAAGAAAACAGTATAGGACAGCTACTATTCAGTGAACAAAAGATACAAAAATCCAAAGAAATAGTGTACGAGATGTGGAAGAAAAAAGAAAACCAGCGGAAAAAACTTAATGGACACAACAAAATAAGAACACAAGAAACGGCATCAGGGAAGAGCCGATACAAAGGCCAAGCTTCCCGACTTACACATGACCTGACCTGACTTCAAAGACGTCTTACGAGGTAAATAATGGTTAGCACCGCCTGAAACCTTCACAGATGTGTTGAGTATGCTATGTATAGTATGTACCACTTCATATTTATAATAAAGAGATGGAGCAATAGTTGTAAAGAAATAGCCATCTATCAAGTTAGGTTTGGTTTGGTTAGGTACGGTTACATAACCTTTTTATATTTTATTACCCAAAGTTAAGCATTTCACCCTAGATTTTGTTCCGGATTGCCATAATATGGCCCATAATTGCATATAAAAACGAGCACCACCTGAAACCTTCACATATGTGTTGAGTACACTATGTATAGATGTATAGTATGTACCACTTCATATTTATATCCATATCGTACCAGTAGTTATGCAGATTTACCGAAACTATTAAAATGGTTAAGGGAACACCTTGGGAAGACGAATTTTTTTTTTAGGGTAGGGAAGCAAATATAGGCCGTATATGGCAATACGAAAAAAATATAAAATGAAAAACGACGACTTACCGGAGTGGGTAGTCAATGCGGAGTCAGTTGTTAAATTTGAGTCAAACCTAGATAAAGTATGGAAAAACCAGGAACAGAAGTTTGATTATAGGACACGCATAACCACCATAGCCACCACACGTGCCCAAAGCTATAACAGTAACCGGGATATTGAGCTGGAGTCACAGGCGTGAGCCTCTTTCAGAACTTCATCCGAGTATCTGTGAGCATCAAAAACCTAATTTTAGGGAACAGGTGTCCTCCTGACACCCCAAACCTAACCTAACCTTATTTGAAAGACGCTTTATATGGTATGTAGGACTAAATATTTATATTGATATTGTACGAACAGTAGTTATAAAAATTAATCGGTTATATAAACAGCCTACACACACACACACACACACACACACACACACACACACACACACACACACACACACACACACTACTCAAATCAACGTAAATAATTCAATAACTCACCAATTTACGATTAAAAACTTTGCAAAACTTGGCGGCTGTCTGTCCATTTTGATCTTGGCGTCACCACTAACGAGTAATGCCTAACGGACGGTTGTTTAAACAAGACACCTCATAACGTGTTCATTAAGGACACCAGAAGTTTGCCGTAAATTTGATCACTGATGTAAACGCCTCGTTTACATCAGTGGCCAACTGAGGCGTTTACATGTAATGTCAAGACCACTTGCCAAGATGCAATGACTAGGCAAATTCTGACCAACATATCGCAAACACTTTCAATATACGAATTTCTGCGTTTGCGAGTGTTTTGCCTCTGGTCATGTAACGAATCACAGCTCATCAAACTTCATAACTTCATCTGTGTAGACAGTGAGCGAGATAATATTTCGATTAAATAAGAGGAAAGTAAGACGTTCAAGACCATAACAGTTGTAGAAATAAATAAGATTTATAATATATATGTTGTTTTTTATATAAAAGCTAACCAAAAACAAGCATAAAGCTTGAAATATATTAGGGAAGTGTTGAAAATAACGAACTGTGGGCCCTCTACGTGGGTGGAGCGAAGCGGATGTGTGTGTTTTCATGAGAAATAATCTGGGTATATATTTCAAATAAATCAGAGGAAAGTAAGATGTTTGAGACCATTATAGTTGATCGTCTACATAAGATTTATATTATATACATTGTTTTTAATATAGAAGAACGCCATAGACAAGCAAAAAGCTTGTAATATATTAGAGAAATGTAGAACATAACAAGATGTGACATTCAAACCTGTGTGGGTGTTGATGTTTCAATGCATTTTGTGGTTGTAACTTCGACTTACAATTGTTCCCTTTTTCCTAATAATAAGTAAAAAGCATATCATATTGTTTACAATTATTTTCATCAAATTAAAGTAAGAAATAAGATGTTTGTATATTGCACAAAAATATGTAAGTCAAAGAAAATTTAGACACTGAAGACAGATCCAGTTCCGAACACAAAACATCGCCCGCAAACCGCTCTCTGAGGCCCTCGTCAGTCGTCAGTGCTGTACTGTCAATACAGAATCAGCAGGATATACATTTCAAATAAATAAGATGAAAGTAAGATGTTTGAGATCATGACAGTTGTTGAAATACATAACATTTACATTATTAATGTTGTTTTTAATATAACAGAAATCCACAAACAAGCATAATGATTGTAATATATAAGGGAATTTGTATCACATAGCGAGATGTTGGCCTCTACCTTAGATGGAGTCAAGGATGGAAGCGGTGCGAATATACGGAGAAACCATGATATCTATTTCAAATAAATCTGAAGAAATTAAGATGTTTGAGATAATTTCAGTGCTTATAATTTAAAATATGTATATAATATATGTCGCTTTTAATATAAAAGAAAACTAAAAACAAGCATTAAGATTGAAATATATTAGGAAAATTGTGGCAACACCAACCAAGACATTTCTCCTTAAAATCGTGTTCGTGAAAACAAGGCAAGACGTTACGAAGTTATGCGACACATGTAAACGCTTAAAGTTCATGTATAGACTTTTGGCCTTCTGTTAAAGAGGAGTACCCTGAACTCTGTACTGCAGCTTCAAAAGTTTTGCTTCCTTTTCCAACTACGTATTTCTGCGAAGCATCTTTCTCAGCTCTGACAGTAATGAAAACCAAGTATAGGGCTCGGATGCATGTGGAAGATGACCTAAGAGTATGCCTTTTGTCCATCCCTCCAAGAATAGAGAAGCTGTTCACTGAGAGGCTGGCCCATCCTTCCCATTACTACAGAAGAAAAGACATTTGATATTGATGAGGGATAGGGAATTTCTGGATTTTCATGCCGTTTTCCAAATAGATATGTTTGATTTCTTTATTTTAATTGCTATGTGTATTCATGCGCACCAAGAAAACCAATACAACTGTTGTCACTGGTAGTGAGAGACTACTCAGTACATGTGAAGGAAGTTTATATTTTCCTCTTATTTTTGGATTGTACATTTTTATTTGAATTTTTGTCTAATACATTTCTTTTGTTGTCAACTGAGAGACAGACCCATCCCTCCCATTAATACTGAGCAGAAGACATTTGATATTGATGAGAAGGAGGGAGAGGGAATTTCTGAATGATCAAGCCGTTTCCCAAATAGATATGTTTAATTTCTTTATTTTGATAGCTATAGGTGTTCATGTGGAGAGATTTGAAAAGTCTCACCAACATTTACAACAGTTGTCACTGATAGAGAAAAACTATTCACTACATGTGAAGGATGTTTTTCTTTATTTTTCCTTTTATCTTATTGTACATTTTTATTTGAACTTTTGTCTAATAAATTTCTTTTGATTTCGTTTGTTTGTTCAAATAACGATTACCTACCGGAATATCAAGCTATGAGAAACAAGCGTAACAGTAAATACACTATTGAGAGCATAAATATGTTTCAGTTAGGTTCAGTTATATAAGATTTTTACATTTTTTTAACCCAAATCCAGAAAAAATCTAAGTTGCGAACCCTAATTTTTGGGTAATAAAATGTAAAAATCTTATATAACCCAACTTAACTGAACCAAACCTAACCTAACCCTAACATAACTCAACAACCTTAACCTTACTTAACAACCTTAACCTAACCTAATCAACCTAACAACAAAATAACTTTAAAAAGGAAAGACATGGGAGCTAAAATGGTAAAAGCAGGAAGATGGAAGGAATACGAGTAGTATTTTAAAACGGACGTAGAATCACTCACGATATATAGACGGGAAGTTGAAGAAATTTTAAGAAGCAGAGACACCATTACTATTGAAAATTTAAACAAAATACTGTGGGAAGAAGCAAATAAAACACTCAAGAAGAAATATAGGAGGAAAATAAATGGAGGACACAAACACACCTTAGAACAACCATGGATAACAGACAAAATCAAACAGAACATAAAAAGAAGGAAAGAATACAACCGAGCCAAGAGAAATGCAACACCACCACAAGAAGAGACGTATTATAAACAAAAGTATTTAGTAGCGAAAACAGACACACATAAGGCAGTGAGATCACCAGTGTATGAGTATGAAGATGAAATATCCAGGGAAATAAAAGAAAACATAAATAAGAAAAAGTTATGGGAACTTATTGATAAGTTAAGAAAAAAGACCAAGAAAAATGAGGGAGATTTAAAAGTGTATGATGAGCATGGATCAGACACCCAAAGAGGAAAAGAAAGAAGTGATCAAAGACCATTAGGAGAATATTTATGGAATGCATGAAAATAATATAAAGGAGGTGTGGAATGTAGACAAAAAGAACATATTTAAGAATAAGAGAGGAAAACATGCTCTCTAAAAATTATGTAAGAATACAAGTAGAGAACGAGCAAGGGGAGGACCTGATTGTCTGGGGTAAAGGAACACTGGCATATCTTGACGCAGTGTGTACAGTGAAGCATGTGATAAAGGAGATGGAGTACCCTGCCGTTGAAGAAGAACTAAAAGAGAGTCTACGGAAATTAAAGAACAAAAAGGCAGCAGGACCGGACAAAAGGAAGGTGGAATTCTATAAAAACATTTCAAGATAGTGAGAAACTTATAAAACTATTAACAGAAAGTTTTAGACAAATAATAGAAAGAGGAAAGGTTCCTGAGTCATGGAAAGAGTCAAGGACAGTAATGATACCTAAGAAAAGTAAACCAAAAGTTTCGGAGTTGAGACCAATTGCAGTGACAAATACAAGCCATTTATGTCAGTCACAGTGAAAGAAAACATAGAGACTTAATTAATAACAAATTAGTAAAAGACAATCAGAGTGGATTTACAACAAAAGGAAGAGTGGAAAATAATTTAATGATTTTAAAGTTCTGTATAGACAAGACATTCAAAGATAAGAAGGTATTGTATGTGATGGCAGTGGATTTTGCAAAAGCATATGATTCAGTGAAAAGGGACAGTTTGATTAAAACACTAATGGACTACAAAATTCACCCTAATTTAATAGACATAGTGACTGGCACTTATACAGATGACAGAACAGACATTGTAACAGGAAGAGAGACAGAAATTAAGATGACTGTGTCAAGTGGCATTAGGCAGGGATGTACAGCTTCCACTACCTTGTTTAAATTACTGACTTATGTTATCATAGATATATTACAAAAAGAAGGAGGCTTTCGTGACGAAAACTTCAAGTTAAGAACATCAGAAATGAGGAGACTGCAAGAAGCCAGTTAATGACTTACACGAGGCAGCTCCTTGTCCCCCACCCTTGGAATAATCCAATATTTAGTCATCCCACCTGTCATCCCTATCCATACTCTGATCTAACCTTTTAAAGCTACCTATTGACTCAGCACTTACTACGTGTCTACCCAGCCTATTCCAATCGTTCACGACTCTGTTAGTGAACCAATATCTGTCCTGAATCTAAGTTTTTCTAGCTTGTATCCATTTCCACATGTCCTATCCTGACTACTAAATTCTAAAACCTGATCAATGTTTCCCTTATTAATTCCTTTGACCCATTTGAAAACCTCAATCATATCCCCTCTTGTCCTCCTTCTCTCTAGGGAGTGGAGATTAAGACGTTTTAACCTATCTTTATAGGGTAAATTTCTCAGCCTCTGAATCTTCTTGGTTATTCTTCTCTGGACTGCCTCCAAGGAGCCTATATCCTTCCTATAATAAGGGGACCAAAATTGAGCTGCACAATCTAGGTGGGGTCTAACTAGCGCTAAATACAACCTCAGAACTCCTATTTGTTACACACCTACTAATAAATCCCAGTATCTTGTTGGCCCTATTTCTAGCTTGAGTGCACTAGTTGAGTGCTTTTCTACGCAGATGACGGACTATTGATGGCAAGGACAGAAGAAGAAATGTGCAGGATGATAGACTTACTGACTAATCTAAATAGTTACACAGATCTCAGGATAAATGAAGAGAAAAGCAACATTATAATGTTCAACCAAAAGGAACAGCCTGATCAAATCAAAAGAATTAAAGTAGTAAAAGATAGACATGACAACATGACAATAACAAACAAGAAAAATTGCTTCAAAACTCAGAAAGAATACTCCATTCAGAAGGCCAAGAAACTAGTGAATCTGACATACCAGTAATTGCTCAAAGCTGTAATAAAATTCTCATTGGTCAAACTTTTTGGAAGAGTATTGTTCTGCTGACAGTTCTGTATGCATCCAGTATTTTAGCCTACACCAAAGATGAAACTCAAAAACTCCAGAGGATAGAGCATTCTGTGTATAGGGCAATACTGGGAGCACCCAGTTATGTACAAGTTCCAGTATTGAGAAGAGAGATAGATAGGGTCTAGTGCCATGGAGACTAGAATAAGGCAAAACCAATTAAATTATTTGAGATATGTGGAAGAAAATGAAAGTAATGAGTTGATGAGGATTGTAGAGGAAAAAACCACAATGACGAAAGATTACTGGACAAAGACAACCAAGGACTTTATGAGAGAAATTAATGTAAAACAGTCTGACTTAAGAACAATCAAGCAAGAGAAGTTAAAGAATAAAATCAGGGAATGGGATATTAAGAGATGGCAGAAGGAGGTAGCAGAAAAATCAGGCTTATCATTATATAAAAAACTGGAAAAAGGAGATGTCAGAAGAAAAAATATATGATAATAGACCATCACAATATTAGTTAAAGCCAGGACAAACAACCTAAGACTAAACAACAGAAACAGACATACTGAGGGAGATACTAAATGCATTTTTTGTGATTGGAATTTAGAAAACCTAAACATTTCTTTGTTGTGGTGCCCAGATTATGAAGACATAACGAAAAAGGCAATAATTTTGCAAAGACCTTATACAGAACAAGAAGAAAACAGTATAGGACAGCTACTATTCAGTGAACAAAAGATACAAAAATCCAAAGAAATAGTGTACGAGATGTGGAAGAAAAAAGAAAACCAGCGGAAAAAACTTAATGGACACAACAAAATAAGAACACAAGAAACGGCATCAGGGAAGAGCCGATACAAAGGCCAAGCTTCCCGACTTACACATGACCTGACCTGACTTCAAAGACGTCTTACGAGGTAAATAATGGTTAGCACCGCCTGAAACCTTCACAGATGTGTTGAGTATGCTATGTATAGTATGTACCACTTCATATTTATAATAAAGAGATGGAGCAATAGTTGTAAAGAAATAGCCATCTATCAAGTTAGGTTTGGTTTGGTTAGGTACGGTTACATAACCTTTTTATATTTTATTACCCAAAGTTAAGCATTTCACCCTAGATTTTGTTCCGGGTTGCCATAATATGGCCCATAATTGCTTATAAAAACGAGCACCACCTGAAACCTTCACATATGTGTTGAGTACACTATGTATAGTATGTACCACTTCATATTTATATCCATATCGTACCAGTAGTTATGCAGATTTACCGAAACTATTAAAATGGTTAAGGGAACACCTTGGGAAGACGAATTTTTTTTTTAGGGTAGGGAAGCAAATATAGGCCGTATATGGCAATACGAAAAAAATATAAAATGAAAAACGACGACTTACCGGAGTGGGTAGTCAATGCGGAGTCAGTTGTTAAATTTGAGTCAAACATAGATAAAGTATGGAAAAACCAGGAACAGAAGTTTGATTATAGGACACGCATAACCACCATAGCCACCACACGTGCCCAAAGCTATAACAGTAACCGGGATATTGAGCTGGAGTCACAGGCGTGAGCCTCTTTCAGAACTTCATCCGAGTATCTGTGAGCATCAAAAACCTAATTTTAGGGAACAGGTGTCCTCCTGACACCCCAAACCTAACCTAACCTTATTTGAAAGACGCTTTATATGGTATGTAGGACTAAATATTTATATTGATATTGTACGAACAGTAGTTATAAAAATTAATCGGTTATATAAACAGCCTACACACACACACACACACACTACTCAAATCAACGTAAATAATTCAATAACTCACCAATTTACGATTAAAAACTTTGCAAAACTTGGCGGCTGTCTGTCCATTTTGATCTTGTTGTCACCACTAACGAGTAATGCCTAACGGACGGTTGTTTAAACAAGACACCTCATAACGTGTTCATTAAGGACACCAGAAGTTTGCCGTAAATTTGATCACTGATGTAAACGCCTCGTTTACATCAGTGGCCAACTGAGGCGTTTACATGTAATGTCAAGACCACTTGCCAAGATGCAATGACTAGGCAAATTCTGACCAACATATCGCAAACACTTTCAATATACGAATTTCTGCGTTTGCGAGTGTTTTGCCTCTGGTCATGTAACGAATCACAGCTCATCAAACTTCATAACTTCATCTGTGTAGACAGTGAGCGAGATAATATTTCGATTAAATAAGAGGAAAGTAAAACGTTCAAGACCATAACAGTTGTAGAAATAAATAAGATTTATAATATATATGTTGTTTTTTATATAAAAGCTAACCAAAAACAAGCATAAAGCTTGAAATATATTAGGGAAGTGTTGAAAATAACGAACTGTGGGCCCTCTACGTGGGTGGAGCGAAGCGGATGTGTGTGTTTTCATGAGAAATAATCTGGGTATATATTTCAAATAAATCAGAGGAAAGTAAGATGTTTGAGACCATTATAGTTGATCGTCTACATAAGATTTATATTATATACATTGTTTTTAATATAGAAGAACGCCATAGACAAGCAAAAAGCTTGTAATATATTAGAGAAATGTAGAACATAACAAGATGTGACATTCAAACCTGTGTGGGTGTTGATGTTTCAATGCATTTTGTGGTTGTAACTTCGACTTACAATTGTTCCCTTTTTCCTAATAATAAGTAAAAAGCATATCATATTGTTTACAATTATTTTCATCAAATTAAAGTAAGAAATAAGATGTTTGTATATTGCACAAAAATATGTAAGTCAAAGAAAATTTAGACACTGAAGACAGATCCAGTTCCGAACACAAAACATCGCCCGCAAACCGCTCTCTGAGGCCCTCGTCAGTCGTCAGTGCTGTACTGTCAATACAGAATCAGCAGGATATACATTTCAAATAAATAAGATGAAAGTAAGATGTTTGAGATCATGACAGTTGTTGAAATACATAACATTTACATTATTAATGTTGTTTTTAATATAACAGAAATCCACAAACAAGCATAATGATTGTAATATATAAGGGAATTTGTATCACATAGCGAGATGTTGGCCTCTACCTTAGGTGGAGTCAAGGATGGAAGCGGTGCGAATATACGGAGAAACCATGATATCTATTTCAAATAAATCTGAAGAAATTAAGATGTTTGAGATAATTTCAGTGCTTATAATTTAAAATATGTATATAATATATGTCGCTTTTAATATAAAAGAAAACTAAAAACAAGCATTAAGATTGAAATATATTAGGAAAATTGTGGCAACACCAACCAAGACATTTCTCCTTAAAATCGTGTTCGTGAAAACAAGGCAAGACGTTACGAAGTTATGCGACACATGTAAACGCTTAAAGTTCATGTCTAGACTTTTGGCCTTCTGTTAAAGAGGAGTACCCTGAACTCTGTACTGCAGCTTCAAAAGTTTTGCTTCCTTTTCCAACTACGTATTTCTGCGAAGCATCTTTCTCAGCTCTGACAGTAATGAAAACCAAGTATAGGGCTCGGATGCATGTGGAAGATGACCTAAGAGTATGCCTTTTGTCCATCCCTCCAAGAATAGAGAAGCTGTTCACTGAGAGGCTGGCCCATCCTTCCCATTACTACAGAAGAAAAGACATTTGATATTGATGAGGGATAGGGAATTTCTGGATTTTCATGCCGTTTTCCAAATAGATATGTTTGATTTCTTTATTTTAATTGCTATGTGTATTCATGCGCACCAAGAAAACCAATACAACTGTTGTCACTGGTAGTGAGAGACTACTCAGTACATGTGAAGGAAGTTTATATTTTTCTCTTATTTTTGGATTGTACATTTTTATTTGAATTTTTGTCTAATACATTTCTTTTGTTGTCAACTGAGAGACAGACCCATCCCTCCCATTAATACTGAGCAGAAGACATTTGATATTGATGAGAAGGAGGGAGAGGGAATTTCTGAATGATCAAGCCGTTTCCCAAATAGATATGTTTAATTTCTTTATTTTGATAGCTATAGGTGTTCATGTGGAGAGATTTGAAAAGTCTCACCAACATTTACAACAGTTGTCACTGATAGAGAAAAACTATTCACTACATGTGAATGATGTTTTTCTTTATTTTTCCTTTTATCTTATTGTACATTTTTATTTGAACTTTTGTCTAATAAATTTCTTTTGATTTCGTTTGTTTGTTCAAATAACGATTACCTACCGGAATATCAAGCTATGAGAAACAAGCGTAACAGTAAATACACTATTGAGAGCATAAATATGTTTCAGTTAGGTTCAGTTATATAAGATTTTTACATTTTTTTAACCCAAATCCAGAAAAAATCTAAGTTGCGAACCCTAATTTTTGGGTAATAAAATGTAAAAATCTTATATAACCCAACTTAACTGAACCAAACCTAACCTAACCCTAACATAACTCAACAACCTTAACCTTACTTAACAACCTTAACCTAACCTAATCAACCTAACAACAAAATAACTTTAAAAAGGAAAGACATGGGAGCTAAAATGGTAAAAGCAGGAAGATGGAAGGAATACGAGTAGTATTTTAAAACGGACGTAGAATCACTCACGATATATAGACGGGAAGTTGAAGAAATTTTAAGAAGCAGAGACACCATTACTATTGAAAATTTAAACAAAATACTGTGGGAAGAAGCAAATAAAACACTCAAGAAGAAATATAGGAGGAAAATAAATGGAGGACACAAACACACCTTAGAACAACCATGGATAACAGACAAAATCAAACAGAACATAAAAAGAAGGAAAGAATACAACCGAGCCAAGAGAAATGCAACACCACCACAAGAAGAGACGTATTATAAACAAAAGTATTTAGTAGCGAAAACAGACACACATAAGGCAGTGAGATCACCAGTGTATGAGTATGAAGATGAAATATCCAGGGAAATAAAAGAAAACATAAATAAGAAAAAGTTATGGGAACTTATTGATAAGTTAAGAAAAAAGACCAAGAAAAATGAGGGAGATTTAAAAGTGTATGATGAGCATGGATCAGACACCCAAAGAGGAAAAGAAAGAAGTGATCAAAGACCATTAGGAGAATATTTATGGAATGCATGAAAATAATATAAAGGAGGTGTGGAATGTAGACAAAAAGAACATATTTAAGAATAAGAGAGGAAAACATGCTCTCTAAAAATTATGTAAGAATACAAGTAGAGAACGAGCAAGGGGAGGACCTGATTGTCTGGGGTAAAGGAACACTGGCATATCTTGACGCAGTGTGTACAGTGAAGCATGTGATAAAGGAGATGGAGTACCCTGCCGTTGAAGAAGAACTAAAAGAGAGTCTACGGAAATTAAAGAACAAAAAGGCAGCAGGACCGGACAAAAGGAAGGTGGAATTCTATAAAAACATTTCAAGATAGTGAGAAACTTATAAAACTATTAACAGAAAGTTTTAGACAAATAATAGAAAGAGGAAAGGTTCCTGAGTCATGGAAAGAGTCAAGGACAGTAATGATACCTAAGAAAAGTAAACCAAAAGTTTCGGAGTTGAGACCAATTGCAGTGACAAATACAAGCCATTTATGTCAGTCACAGTGAAAGAAAACATAGAGACTTAATTAATAACAAATTAGTAAAAGACAATCAGAGTGGATTTACAACAAAAGGAAGAGTGGAAAATAATTTAATGATTTTAAAGTTCTGTATAGACAAGACATTCAAAGATAAGAAGGTATTGTATGTGATGGCAGTGGATTTTGCAAAAGCATATGATTCAGTGAAAAGGGACAGTTTGATTAAAACACTAATGGACTACAAAATTCACCCTAATTTAATAGACATAGTGACTGGCACTTATACAGATGACAGAACAGACATTGTAACAGGAAGAGAGACAGAAATTAAGATGACTGTGTCAAGTGGCATTAGGCAGGGATGTACAGCTTCCACTACCTTGTTTAAATTACTGACTTATGTTATCATAGATATATTACAAAAAGAAGGAGGCTTTCGTGACAAAAACTTCAAGTTAAGAACATCAGAAATGAGGAGACTGCAAGAAGCCAGTTAATGACTTACACGAGGCAGCTCCTTGTCCCCCACCCTTGGAATAATCCAATATTTAGTCATCCCACCTGTCATCCCTATCCATACTCTGATCTAACCTTTTAAAGCTACCTATTGACTCAGCACTTACTACGTGTCTACCCAGCCTATTCCAATCGTTCACGACTCTGTTAGTGAACCAATATCTGTCCTGAATCTAAGTTTTTCTAGCTTGTATCCATTTCCACATGTCCTATCCTGACTACTAAATTCTAAAACCTGATCAATGTTTCCCTTATTAATTCCTTTGACCCATTTGAAAACCTCAATCATATCCCCTCTTGTCCTCCTTCTCTCTAGGGAGTGGAGATTAAGACGTTTTAACCTATCTTTATAGGGTAAATTTCTCAGCCTCTGAATCTTCTTGGTTATTCTTCTCTGGACTGCCTCCAAGGAGCCTATATCCTTCCTATAATAAGGGGACCAAAATTGAGCTGCACAATCTAGGTGGGGTCTAACTAGCGCTAAATACAACCTCAGAACTCCTATTTGTTACACACCTACTAATAAATCCCAGTATCTTGTTGGCCCTATTTCTAGCTTGAGTGCACTAGTTGAGTGCTTTTCTACGCAGATGACGGACTATTGATGGCAAGGACAGAAGAAGAAATGTGCAGGATGATAGACTTACTGACTAATCTAAATAGTTACACAGATCTCAGGATAAATGAAGAGAAAAGCAACATTATAATGTTCAACCAAAAGGAACAGCCTGATCAAATCAAAAGAATTAAAGTAGTAAAAGATAGACATGACAACATGACAATAACAAACAAGAAAAATTGCTTCAAAACTCAGAAAGAATACTCCATTCAGAAGGCCAAGAAACTAGTGAATCTGACATACCAGTAATTGCTCAAAGCTGTAATAAAATTCTCATTGGTCAAACTTTTTGGAAGAGTATTGTTCTGCTGACAGTTCTGTATGCATCCAGTATTTTAGCCTACACCAAAGATGAAACTCAAAAACTCCAGAGGATAGAGCATTCTGTGTATAGGGCAATACTGGGAGCACCCAGTTATGTACAAGTTCCAGTATTCAGAAGAGAGATAGATAGGGTCTAGTGCCATGGAGACTAGAATAAGGCAAAACCAATTAAATTATTTGAGATATGTGGAAGAAAATGAAAGTAATGAGTTGATGAGGATTGTAGAGGAAAAAACCACAATGGCGAAAGATTACTGGACAAAGACAACCAAGGACTTTATGAGAGAAATTAATGTAAAACAGTCTGACTTAAGAACAATCAAGCAAGAGAAGTTAAAGAATAAAATCAGGGAATGGGATATTAAGAGATGGCAGAAGGAGGTAGCAGAAAAATCAGGCTTATCATTATATAAAAAACTGGAAAAAGGAGATGTCAGAAGAAAAAATATATGATAATAGACCATCACAATATTAGTTAAAGCCAGGACAAACAACCTAAGACTAAACAACAGAAACAGACATACTGAGGGAGATACTAAATGCATTTTTTGTGATTGGAATTTAGAAAACCTAAACATTTCTTTGTTGTGGTGCCCAGATTATGAAGACATAACGAAAAAGGCAATAATTTTGCAAAGACCTTATACAGAACAAGAAGAAAACAGTATAGGACAGCTACTATTCAGTGAACAAAAGATACAAAAATCCAAAGAAATAGTGTACGAGATGTGGAAGAAAAAAGAAAACCAGCGGAAAAAAACTTAATGGACACAACAAAATAAGAACACAAGAAACGGCATCAGGGAAGAGCCGATACAAAGGCCAAGCTTCCCGACTTACACATGACCTGACCTGACTTCAAAGACGTCTTACGAGGTAAATAATGGTTAGCACCGCCTGAAACCTTCACAGATGTGTTGAGTATGCTATGTATAGTATGTACCACTTCATATTTATAATAAAGAGATGGAGCAATAGTTGTAAAGAAATAGCCATCTATCAAGTTAGGTTTGGTTTGGTTAGGTACGGTTACATAACCTTTTTATATTTTATTACCCAAAGTTAAGCATTTCACCCTAGATTTTGTTCCGGATTGCCATAATATGGCCCATAATTGCTTATAAAAACGAGCACCACCTGAAACCTTCACATATGTGTTGAGTACACTATGTATAGATGTATAGTATGTACCACTTCATATTTATATCCATATCGTACCAGTAGTTATGCAGATTTACCGAAACTATTAAAATGGTTAAGGGAACACCTTGGGAAGACGAATTTTTTTTTTAGGGTAGGGAAGCAAATATAGGCCGTATATGGCAATACGAAAAAAATATAAAATGAAAAACGACGACTTACCGGAGTGGGTAGTCAATGCGGAGTCAGTTGTTAAATTTGAGTCAAACCTAGATAAAGTATGGAAAAACCAGAAACAGAAGTTTGATTATAGGACACGCATAACCACCATAGCCACCACACGTGCCCAAAGCTATAACAGTAACCGGGATATTGAGCTGGAGTCACAGGCGTGAGCCTCTTTCAGAACTTCATCCGAGTATCTGTGAGCATCAAAAACCTAATTTTAGGGAACAGGTGTCCTCCTGACACCCCAAACCTAACCTAACCTTATTTGAAAGACGCTTTATATGGTATGTAAGACTAAATATTTATATTGATATTGTACGAACAGTAGTTATAAAAATTAATCGGTTATATAAACAGCCTACACACACACACACACACACACACACACACACACACACACACACACACACACACACACACACACACACACACACACACACACACTACTCAAATCAACGTAAATAATTCAATAACTCACCAATTTACGATTAAAAACTTTGCAAAACTTGGCGGCTGTCTGTCCATTTTGATCTTGGCGTCACCACTAACGAGTAATGCCTAACGGACGGTTGTTTAAACAAGACACCTCATAACGTGTTCATTAAGGACACCAGAAGTTTGCCGTAAATTTGATCACTGATGTAAACGCCTCGTTTACATCAGTGGCCAACTGAGGCGTTTACATGTAATGTCAAGACCACTTGCCAAGATGCAATGACTAGGCAAATTCTGACCAACATATCGCAAACACTTTCAATATACGAATTTCTGCGTTTGCGAGTGTTTTGCCTCTGGTCATGTAACGAATCACAGCTCATCAAACTTCATAACTTCATCTGTGTAGACAGTGAGCGAGATAATATTTCGATTAAATAAGAGGAAAGTAAGACGTTCAAGACCATAACAGTTGTAGAAATAAATAAGATTTATAATATATATGTTGTTTTTTATATAAAAGCTAACCAAAAACAAGCATAAAGCTTGAAATATATTAGGGAAGTGTTGAAAATAACGAACTGTGGGCCCTCTACGTGGGTGGAGCGAAGCGGATGTGTGTGTTTTCATGAGAAATAATCTGGGTATATATTTCAAATAAATCAGAGGAAAGTAAGATGTTTGAGACCATTATAGTTGATCGTCTACATAAGATTTATATTATATACATTGTTTTTAATATAGAAGAACGCCATAGACAAGCAAAAAGCTTGTAATATATTAGAGAAATGTAGAACATAACAAGATGTGACATTCAAACCTGTGTGGGTGTTGATGTTTCAATGCATTTTGTGGTTGTAACTTCGACTTACAATTGTTCCCTTTTTCCTAATAATAAGTAAAAAGCATATCATATTGTTTACAATTATTTTCATCAAATTAAAGTAAGAAATAAGATGTTTGTATATTGCACAAAAATATGTAAGTCAAAGAAAATTTAGACACTGAAGACAGATCCAGTTCCGAACACAAAACATCGCCCGCAAACCGCTCTCTGAGGCCCTCGTCAGTCGTCAGTGCTGTACTGTCAATACAGAATCAGCAGGATATACATTTCAAATAAATAAGATGAAAGTAAGATGTTTGAGATCATGACAGTTGTTGAAATACATAACATTTACATTATTAATGTTGTTTTTAATATAACAGAAATCCACAAACAAGCATAATGATTGTAATATATAAGGGAATTTGTATCACATAGCGAGATGTTGGCCTCTACCTTAGGTGGAGTCAAGGATGGAAGCGGTGCGAATATACGGAGAAACCATGATATCTATTTCAAATAAATCTGAAGAAATCAAGATGTTTGAGATAATTTCAGTGCTTATAATTTAAAATATGTATATAATATATGTCGCTTTTAATATAAAAGAAAACTAAAAACAAGCATTAAGATTGAAATATATTAGGAAAATTGTGGCAACACCAACCAAGACATTTCTCCTTAAAATCGTATTCGTGAAAACAAACGAAGTTTGGCGACAAATGTAAACGCTTCAAATCTACGGCAAGGACAAACTTCTGTGAACACGTTGTGAGGCGTCCTGCACCTGCTGCTTGGATGGAGGGAAAAGGACCAGGTGGGAGGTGCGCATGCGTAAGATCAGCTTGCAGCAGCGCAAAGTATAGTAAGAAATATATATATTTCTGTACTACAACAGAATAACATAAACGTTGAAAAGTAATTGCTGACTTAGACGGATTTATATAAAATCTATTTTACCTTTACAGACAACATTGATATTTGATAGGCTCGTAATCGTAGACCCAACACACTTCTTGAACACAGAGAGTCGCACTAGAAAAGTAGAACGACGATCCTCTTCCATTCCACCCTGGCTCGATCTCAAGCACATGGTGGCCCTTCACATCCCCCTCCCCCCAAGCCTGCCTCAACCATCTTGGCAGCTCCACTTCCTGGAGCTGGACAGATCCCTCTACCACCACCACCTAACCTCATGTACCTTGACACCACCTATGCCATATACACAGACTCCCTGTCATCATTACATCTAAAATTCTCCTTCTCTCACGGCACCCAACATCAGCAACCCCTCTCGTCTACGCCATACAGGGCTTCCTTCTCCATCTTAACTCCCAGGGCTGGGAAATCAAGCTCCAATGGGTGCCCTCCCACACCAATATACGAGGAAATGACGTTGTGGATGCTGGCCCGATTGTCGGAGCAAATTTGTAGCCCGCGCGGTTTGGGAAGGAATCAAATTTTAATTCTGCTGGAGCAAAATTCGAAGTCAAATGACATTCTATGTAAATTGTTGAGAAGACAAAATAGTTTGCCATAATCATTTATTTCTTGCATAATTTGCAATAGAATAATGATTACAAATAAGTAAAAGAAAAGCGACTTTAAATTAGAACAACAAATCAGTTGATCTACAGTGGTACTATTCTCATAAACAGATAGTACCTTATAATTGCCTAAAACATGTTATAGGATTCCAGCAAAGCTGAAAACGAGATAAATTAAAAAAAATATGGTTACCATTGAGGCTTTGTATAGACAAATATTATTTCAAATTTTCAACTGGCCAACTCGGCCATTGTTGCTGGAGCTGGAGATAAACGTAAACAAACGCGTGTCGCTAGTGGAAGAGGAAGAATTAGCACCGTCTAACCTGGAGCCGTCACATACACTACCTGGTGACCTCATGTCTTAAAAGACTAAATTTAATGAAGTCCCTGGCAGGGGTCAAGTGGGGTGCGGACAGGCATACCCTCCTTCGTTTCTATTGTACCTATATCCGGAGTCGCTTAGACTACGGATGTGAGGTTTATGGGGCGGCCTCACCTTCACTTCTCCATAAACTGGATGTCATACAAAACACAGCCATGCGTATAGCCCTGGGAGCTTTCAGGTCCTCCCCAGTCACAGCCCTTCAGGCAGAATCCTCCCTATCCTCACTGTCACACCGACGCTCCACCCTCCTTGTCCGCACCTACACCAAACTTGCATCCTCACCTAGCTGCCACGCCCTCCACTCCCTCCTCCTCCGACAGAGTAGGGCACCACTTCTTGGCCCCCTACCATATCAAGCCCACACACCATTTGTAGAAAGAGCCCTCTCCTTCTTTGCCTCCCTCCGGGTGACCCCCCCCTCCTTTCTCACTCTCGAGAAGACTTCCCCTTTGGGCCCTTGGTTTCCCCTCTGCCCCTTAATATCCTTGACACTGCACACAGACACACAATGGTCAAAGGCACACTGTCCGGTGCAGGGCAGGATAATTTTCAACAACCTCCTGCACACTCACTACCACAACTTCCTCCACATATACACTGACGGCTCCCGCCTCCCAACACCTCCCTCTGTTGGAGCTGCTATGTATGTCCCAGTACGTAACACTGCCACTGCCTGGAGGCTTCCGGCCTCTGACTCCATTCTGACAGCAGAACTCTTCGCCATCAGAGAGGGCCTCAGGTTTGCCACCACACTCACCTCCCCTTGCTCAGTCACTCTCTTCTCAGACTCCCTCTCAGCCCTCCAACTCATCCGGCGCCACCGCCCTAAAACACACCACTCCCTCTGCTTCACCATTCACCACTTTCTTCTCCAACTGTCCTCTTCTGGCTTCTCCATCCACCTTCAGTGGGTCCCCTCACACGTCGGCATCATGGGTAATACAGTGGCCGACAGAGCGGCAGCGGAAGCACACTCCCACCCCTTCCCCATACACCTCCCCACTGACCAGACTGACTCACTGACTAACCTCCACACAGCCTGTAGACTACACTGGGACACAGACCTGACTAACGCCCTACAGTACACCTCACTTGGACGCATTAGACAAGACACACGACACCACTGGTGGACCTACTCCCCCAGCCGTGCCCTTGACACTGCCGTCACCAGACTCAGAGTTGGACACAGCCGCCTAAACTCCCACCTACACAAACTGGGCATGACTGATGACCCCCACTGCCCTTGGTGCCCTACACAACCAGACACCCCAGAACACCTCCTACTTCACTGTCCTCGTCACCACTCCCACCGCATGGCACTCCTTCACTCACTGTCGTCTCTCCACATCCGCAGACCAACAATAACAGACATCCTAGGTGGCTCTCAAGATCCTGGCCTGGCCTTCAAAGTACTCAAACACACCAGGACCTTCCTCCAAAGGACAGGTCAACTCAACAGGATCTGATCCACTCATTCATCTGCAACCTGCACTTTTGGGGCACTAGAGGCTGTGGCACCACAGCCTGCACGGCCCCATCAAATTCCCAAGAAGAAGAAGAAGAATTAGCAGCGAGACGCGCTAGAACCACGGTAGAGTGCAGACCTACCTCTCTCAGCCGCAACCACACACGCCACCCCAACCTTATTTACGGTTCGGTGGGTGCCTACAAGTGCCCAAGTGCAGGATTTACTGCAGTATCGAGTCCCGCCGCATCGACAGCCGACGAACGGCAAATGGACTCATGCTGACTGACGACGGCTGTGACCCACTGGCAGCTGCCGCCGCCCACGCTGCCGCCCACATGGACGCCACCACGACGGTCCTGAAACGGACTCGCTCTCTTTCTCCATCGTCTGGTGAGACCCACGAACGTACAGCTAAGTCCACCAAATGCAATGATCCCTCCTTCGCCCAAGTAGCTGCTTCACCACCCTCACCTAACGCTAGAGCTGTGCCCCCACGCCAACCTCAACCACTGCAACCCTCTTTTTCTAAATATATCATAATCCGCTCTGCTGAGGGGAACAGGTGCTTTATTCTCCCTGGTAAAGTGGCCACGGCTATCTACTCTTCCATATTTGGCAAAAAATATGTTGAAAAGACCCTAACCATCACAGGTGGCGGCAGGGGCATAAAATTCGAGGTAGCCAACCTCGAAAACCTCTCTCAACCTCTTGAGTCGGTCACCACGCTGGGGGAGTGGTCTGTTAAATGCTGGGTTGTGACACACAGGACACACTCACCAACCTTACCATACTAGACGATGCCCCAACTCAAATCATAGACGTTTTTAGACTCCCAGCTTTTGCCAGGGAAGGGCAGACGATGGCCAATATGGCCATTCGTATTAAGTTTAGAGGAGCCCTCCCTGATAGGATTACCCTAAACTCTGCAGTGTACCGTGTTAGGCCCCACACCCTCCCTGTCCTCAGGTGCACCCGCTGCCTTCTGTTTGGCCATGACAACGCCTCCTGCAACAGCAAAAACCGCTGTGGGAGGTGCAGTGGTTACCATGACGCCAAGGTTTGTACCCGGCCTGAAACATGCTTTTTCTGTGATGGCAACCACCGCCCCACCTATAGGCAGTGCCTCCAGGCACTGCAACTACAGCAGCTCCAACATGAGCCTGACCACACTATAACGGAGGTTAAGCGTAAGCTGAGGGGCATCCGCCCAGGGTCCTTCAGACCAATCTCCTCACCAGAGGAGAATACAACACCTCCTCAGGCACCCCCACCTGCACCTTCCCCACAACCAGCCCCTCCCAAGCCACTTAGCCCTAAGGTCACAGTAATTCCTTTGGCTGCCCAGGACTGCTCCATCCCTCAACGCCCATCCACTAACCTATGCACACCTCAAACACCCAAATCCCAGAGGGGCCGTCGCTCTCCCAGGCGTCGGCCAAAACCCCCCCATGCCCCAGCTCTCCTAGGAGGGATACCCGTTTACAGGAGGTATTCCTTCTCCCCACATCCCTACCACCTCGCCCTCTACCCCAACCCACTCCTATCCCACCTCATACTGCTCCTCGCCTACTTAAACCCATCCCTCCCCCACCTCAACCCACACCTCCCCAGCCTGAACTTCAGCCCCATGCCACACAGCCAGCAGCCCAGCAGCCCCTGCCCTCACAGGGCAGTGCATGCCTTGAGCCTCCTACGGCACCTTCACAAGCCCAGCATGCTTCGGGTCTCTCCTTATCTGCCTTCATTATGGGATTAGCACCACTTGCACTTAAATTTATCAATCTTCTCCTAACAGGTTACAGCCTTCAAGAAAGCCTCCTCCAGTGCTTGCCAGGACTATTCTCATTCTTCACATCACTCACGCAGTGAATTCTATTCTCCCCTCTCACTTCATACTCTGGAATGCCCGGCCCCTGTACTGGAAACTTCCAGTCTTTAAAACCACGCTGTCTTCCTATTCACCTCTTGTTGCTGGTGTCTGTGAGACGTGGCTCACTGACGCATTCTCCCCTTCCTTCCCCAACTATTCTTTTTACAGAGTGGACAGGGGGGCAGGCGGAGCAGGAGGCGGCCTGCTACTGCTTGTCCACCAATCCCTCTCTTCTAGCCTCCTCACTATCACTCCCTACCCCGGGGGCAGATTAGAGCACCTGGGGGTGACTATTACCTTTAACTCAGGGCCCCTTCAGATCCTTTTAATTTACAACCCATGCTTGGATATCTCCCTTCAGGAGTTCCAGCATTTGTTTTCACAGCTTTCCTCCCCAGCCTTAATAATGGGTGATTTTAACGCCCATCACGAACCAGCCCTCCCCAGGAGCCGAAGAAACCGTTCGGGTCTGTCCCTCTCGACCTTTCTGGCAGACAGTGCAACTTTCTCTCTCCTTACTCCACCTGGCCTCCCTACCAGGACCGATCCAGTTTCAGGGAACCCCTCTACCTTGGACCTATGCCTGGGGAATGGCCCTCTCCTCCTCACCACTATAACAACTGGCCCTTACATGGGGAGTGACCACCTTCCTGTTGTCATTTCCTTCCCTTCAATACCAACACCCCCCCTTCATCACGCAGACCTCGTTGGTCCTTTAAAAAGGGAGACTGGGGCTCTTTTCAAAAAGAGATTAATTCAAAAACTCCTCCCACCATCCTCCCTTCACAAAGTCAAATTCAATACCTTACAGACACCTTGGTGGATGTAGGGTCCCACCACTTTCACCTCGTCACTTCCCGTCCCTCCCGCTCCTTCCGGGTCCCCTGGTGGTCCCGAAGGTGTGCAGCAGCCCTTCAGGCCAAACGACATGCCTTTAACATGTGGCGTAAGAATCCCATCCCTCCCCTTCGCAGTCGCTTCAGACTTTTAGAAGCCCAGTGCAAGCGTGTTATTCTTGATGAGAAACGTTCTGCGTGGGCCTCCTTTTGTGCCTCCCTGTCCTTTTCTTCCTCAGTCTCCCAGGCTTGGTCTTTCTTCAGGAAGATGGTTCACCCTCAGCCCCCTCTCACCTTCCCGTTAACTAGTAACGGTGTCCTCCTTGTCAACAACGTCCAAAAAGTCGAGTGCCTTGCCTCCAACATACACACTGTCCTCGGCTCCCCTGACCCTATACCTCCACCTGTGTTACCTCCTTCTTCACACGGCCACACAATTAGCACAGTTATAACTCCCCAGGAGCTTTCATCAGCTTTACAAGCATTGTCTGCTGGGAAGGCGACGGGGCCGGACAATGTCCCGAGTGAGTTTCTTCGTCACCTCCCAGATCCTCTGATCTTCCTCCTCCTGAACGTGTTCAACGCCAGCTGGCAGTCTGGCACGTTCCCTTCTGTGTGGCGTCATGCCATCACAATTCCTATTCTCAAACCTGGCAAGGACCCGTCGGAGGCTTCCTCCTACAGGCCCATCAGTCTACTCTCTAATTTCAGTAAGGTATTAGAACACATAGTGCATGACAAACTAACATGGTGGTTGGAACACAAACACTTTCTTCCCCCTAACATGTTTGGCTTCCGTCCTCACTGGGGCACCCTGGATGCCCTGCTCCAGCTAGAGCACCACATTCAGGAAGGATTTAACCACAAGCAATTCACTCTGGTAGCTTTTCTTGATCTCAAAGGAGCTTTTGACTCCTCTTCACATAATGCCATTATTGATTGATTGATTTTGATTGATTGATTATTTATTGGCCTTATATATATATATATATATATATATATATATATATATATATATATATATATATATATATATATATATATATATATACATAAACATATTGTACAGCAAATTTATTTGGCCCTAGTCCATTGAGCCGTGGCTCCATTATGGACGATGTGCTAAACAATACAAGAGCTGTTGTAGCGTCTGTAGGCCTTATCCTAGCGAATATTATAAAGAACAAAAGAAACTATATATACAGAAACTATTCCTATAAACATATTACTAGGTTGTTAATAATGACAGAAAATTAATAATAATAATAATAATAATAACAATAATAATGATAATTATAATAGTAATAATAATAGCAATAATAAATTATAATATTACTAGAAATAAATAAGAATAATAACTAATTATACAAATAATATTAGGAATAATAATGACATATCTATAATAACGATATAGTAATTGTAATAATAGTAATAATAGTAATGATAATAATAATAATGGTAAAATATTATTAATATGAAAATAATAATAAAAATTAAAAAACAACAACAATAATTATAATAATAATAATAAATAATAATAATAATAATAGTTACAACATCAATAATAATAATAATAATGATAATAATAATATTGATAATAATGATAATAATAATACCTATATTAAAATAGCAATAGTAATACTAGCAATACTGATATTAGCAATATAATAGGTGATAGTAATATTACTAAAATAATGATAATATTAGCAATAATAGTATTAACAATAATACATAATAATCATAATAATATTAATAATAATAGTAATAATAATAATTATAATAATAATAATAAACTTGAAAGTAACAATTAGAAATATTATATATAACAATAATCTCAATCATAAATGGTAAGTACAGTGGAACCTTGACTTACGAGTGCCCCAACATACGAGTTTTTTGAGACATGAGCCGTCACTCAGTCGATTTTTTGCTTTGAATTGCGAGCCAAAATTTGAGGTACGAGTCAGCGTCAGGGCTGCGTTCTTCTGTTGCAGCTGCTTTCTTTTTAACGCTAGCAGCAGTACAATTTCTGCAATATTTACGTCTGAATCTGAGTCACTGGCGCCGTTCATTTTGGAGCACTGAAGCAGGATGAGTGTCTTGACTGTCTTCAACGTAGGGAATTCTGCCTTTGTTTTGATACAGTTGGTACATTTCGGTTATATTTACCGGTTCGGGCGTTGCCGAATGATGTCTTGGCGCCGACTCGACACTTCATCGTGTGACCACAGTGTCGACGAAATATTCCAGCAAGACGAGGTCGACAAAAAATAGTCCGTGTGACCCGGCCTTTAGTGAACACAGCCATACGCCCGCCCAGCTTTCCCGTGCAAAATTCGTTCTCTGCTTGTGTTTACCTCGCCGCGTAAGGATCTCTGTTGTGCTCGCGTTCTGTGCTTTTGTGCATTTATTTTACCAAATTTCTTGTTTGTAACCATGGGTCCTAAGAAAGTGAGAGGAAAGGACAGCAGTGCAAAGAAGAAAAGGATGATGTCCATCGAAATAAAGCGTGAAATCATTGAAAAACATGAGCAAGGTGTGCGAGTAATGAACTTGGCGAGGCAATACGAACGCAGTACTTCTACGATATGTACCATATTGAAGCAGATGGAGTCGATAAAGGCTATAACACCAACCAAGGGCGTTAAAATAATTTCTAAGCTCCGGACCTCTGTCCATGAAAAGATGGAGAATCTGCTATTGATGTGGGTGAGGGAGAAGGAGCTTGCGGGAGATACCATGACGGAGGGTATCACCTGCGAGAAGGCACGAGCCATTTATGCTTTATTTCTTTACATTCTCTTTTATTATGTTTTTATACAATATTTGTTATTTATAAATACATTTTTCTTATTTAAAAACACGTTAAAAAAAATTGGGTGGTATTTTGGGGGCTGGAACGGATTAATGGCATTTCAATTAATTTCAATGGGCAAAATTGATTTGATATACGAGCAAATTGAGTTACGAGCTCGGTCACGGAACGAATTAAACTCGTAAGTCAAGGTTCCACTGTAATTATAAAATATACAAAAATCAATAACTTTTTTTTAGGTCATATTTTATTTGTAATTTAAATGAATTGAAAGTTTTATTCTTTGTATCATCAGTAAGATTATTCCATATTTTCACTCCACGCGTGATAACATTTTGTTGAGCAAATGACGTTCTGCAGGATGGGAGCTTGAGGTGGTTTGCTCTTCTGGTGTTGATATTGTGGGACATAGTTTGAAATCCGGTATCTATCTGGTAGGTGTTCATTGCCCTAAAAACAAATGTAGCTGTCTGATAACTAATAATGTCATGCATTTTTAGAAGTTTTAGTTCTTTAAAGAGTGGTTCTGTGTGGTCATAACGTCTTCTGTGGGACATTATACGAATTAATTTTTTCTGGGAAAAAAATAATTTATCAATGTAAGTTTTAAAAGCTCCACCCCAAATTGATGAGCAATATATTAAGTAAGAATAACCTAATGAATAATAAATGTGTTTCATAGAATGGGTGTCGCAAAGATTACGAAATCTATATACAACTCCAGTTATCTTCGAGATTTTATTGATGACATTCTTTATATGAGACTTCCAATTTAGTTTGTTGTCAATGATTACACCAAGAAATTTTGCTTCTTTTACTTGTTTCAGTTCTAAATTATTTATTTTAATAACTAAGTGATGGGGCTGAGTCATGTTTGAGTGTGAAAGCATGTAATGGGTCTTTGCTATATTTAATGATAATTTATTACTTTTTATCCAATTTACAACAAGCTTAAATTCATTGAAAAACTTTCCCGCCTGGGACTCAATGGTTCCCCACTCAATTGGGTTCAGTCCTTCCTGTCTTCCAGGTCCTTCTCTCTGGTGATAGGTAACTCCTACTCTAGGTCTTACCCAGTCACCAGAGGTGTCCCACAGGGTTCTCCTCTCAGTCCTCTCCTTTTCAATGTCTTACTTTCAGACTTTCCCTCTTCTCCATGCACACATGCACTCTTATATGCTGATGACATTTCCCTCCTTTGCTCTGCTTCCACTATCCAGGAGGTTCAACTTAACCTTCAACGTGGGCTTGATGCCATAGACTCTTGGACATCACATTGGGGCCTAACGGTGAGTGCCCAGAAGTCTAGCCTTCTGTGCTTCACCAGAAGGCGAATACCCAACATACCTGTGGTCACCATCAAAGGTTCACCCATTCCCTTCAAAACCCAACATAAGTTTCTAGGTATAGTAATGGACGGCTCCCATCTAACCTGGAGCCGTCACATACACTACCTGGTGACCTCATGTCTTAAAAGACTAAACTTAATGAAATCCCTGGCAGGGGTCAAGTGGGGTGCGGACAGGCATACCCTCCTTCATTTCTATTGTGCCTATATCCGGAGTCGCTTAGACTACGGATGTGAGGTTTATGAGGCGGCCTCACCTTCACTTCTCCATAAACTGGATGTCATTCAAAACACAGCCATGCGTATAGCCCTGGGAGCTTTCAGGTCCTCCCCAGTCACAGCCCTTCAGGCAGAATCCTCCCTATCCTCACTGTCACACCGACGCTCCACCCTCCTTGTCCGCACCTACACCAAACTTGCATCCTCACCTAGCTGCCACGCCCTCCACTCCCTCCTCCTCCGACAGAGTAGGGCACCACTTCTTGGCCCCCTACCATATCAAGCCCACACACCATTTGTAGAAAGAGCCCTCTCCTTCTTTGCCTCCCTCCGGGTGACCCCCCCCTCCTTTCTCACTCTCGAGAAGACTTCCCCTTTGGGCCCTTGGTTTCCCCTCTCCTCCTTAATATCCTTGACACTGCACACAGACACACAATGGTCAAAGGCACACTGTCCGGTGCAGGGCAGGATAATTTTCAACAACCTCCTGCACACTCACTACCACAACTTCCTCCACATATACACTGACGGCTCCCGCCTCCCAACACCTCCCTCTGTTGGAGCTGCTATGTATGTCCCAGTACGTAACACTGCCACTGCCTGGAGGCTTCCAGCCTCTGATGGCAGAACTCTTTGCCATCAGAGAGGGCCTCAGGTTTGCCATCACACTCACCTCCCCTTGCTCAGTCACTCTCTTCTCAGACTCCCTCTCAGCCCTCCAACTCATCCGGCGCCACTGCCCCAAAACACACCACTCCCTCTGCTTCACCATTCACCACTTTCTTCTCCAACTGTCCTCTTCTGGCTTCTCCATCCACCTTTAGTGGGTCCCCTCACACATTGGCATCATGGGTAATACAGTGGCCGATAGAGCTGCAGCGGAAGCACACTCCCATCCCTTCCCCATACACCTCCCCACTGACCAGACTGACTCACTGACTAATCTCTACACAGCCTGTAGACTACACTGGGACACAGACCTGACTAACGCCCTACAGTACACCTCACTTGGACGCATTAGACAAGACACACGACACCACTGGTGGACCTACTCCCCCAGCCGTGCCCTTGACACTGCCGTCACCAGACTCAGAATTGGACACAGCCGCCTAAACTCCCACCTACACAAGCTGGGCATGACTGATGACCCCCACTGCCCTTGGTGCCCTACACAACCAGACACCCCAGAACACCTCCTACTTCACTGTCCTCGTCACCACTCCCACCGCATGGCACTCCTTCACTCACTGTCATCTCTCCACATCCGCAGACCAACAATAACATACATCTTAGGTGGCTCTCAAGACCCTGGCCTGGCCTTCAAAGTACTCAAACACACCATGACCTTCCTCCAAAGGACAGGTCAACTCAACAGGATCTGATCCACTCATTCATCTGCAACCTGCACTTTTGGGGCACTAGAGGCTGTGGCACCACAGCCTGCACGGCCCCATCAAATTCCCAAGAAGAAGAAGAAAAATTAGCAGCGAAGGCAGGATTTTGTAGTGGCACAAACACTGAACTTACATAGGAGGTTAATGACCTATAAAGTGAATAAGTAAGATAAGAAGAAACAAGATGAGCCTGGGAAGAAGGAAGATTGAAGATAGAAGAGAAGGAGGTGCAAAAGGAGGAGAAAGAAGGAAGAGTGGAATTGGGAACGTAAGCATGGACGGTGAAGGCGGAGCTGACAAGGAAAGTAGATGTGGTATTTGCAAATTTATTACTAAAGATGGGGAACATGCACTATGCTGTGAATTGTGCGATACATGGTACCATGCAGGATGTCATAAAGTGCCAGTAGCACACTATAAGGTTTTAGAAAACAAGGATTATGTATGGGTATGCAAAGTGTGTAAACCTAAGCTTAAAAGGACCATTGAATCTGTAGAAGACATGGAATATAAATATAAGGAGGTAATGGAAGAAAATGAGAAGCTAAAGAATGAAATAAACAGTTGGCAGGAGATATTTCAGGTCATGAAAGCAGAGATTGTAGAGGAAGTGTTGACTATGGTAAGAGACACTGTGATGACTGAGATTCAGAATAGAGTAGAGGAAGAGTACCGGGAGAGAGAGGAGAAGGAGAGAAAGAAGAGTAATTTAGTAATGTATAATATTAAGGAGAGTACAGCAGAAATAGCTGAAGAGAGAAAGGGGGAGGATGAACAACATTGTAAAGAAATAATAGGAGAAACCCAAACAGAACAGGTCAAAATAGTCAATGTTCTCAGAATGGGCAAAGTAGAACAAGGGAAAAATAGACCACTATTGGTAAAATTAGAAACAAGCTACATGAAATATAGTATTCTCAAAAATGCTAAGAACTTAAAAAATACCCAGCAGCAATGGATTAAAAAAGTTTCAATAACTAGAGACATGACAATGAAGGAAAGAGAAGAATCGAAAAGACTCTATGAACAACTCAAACAAAAGCGACAAAATAATGAGGAAGGATGGTATATACGAGACGGTAAACTTATGCAAAATAAAACAAGGAACGCATAGGATAAAGAAAAGAAAGAAATAAGTAAATATAGCATAAAGTTGATAAATATACAAGGTTTAAGTTTAAGTAAAAAGATTGAAGTAGAAAAATTAATAGTCAAATTCAGACATACTATGTTTAGTGGAAACACAAATGAAATTTGGAAAATATAATTGGGCAGATGAATTAGATGTAATAGAACAGTTTAGAGATAAAGATGATAAGAAAGGAGGAGAATTAACAATTATGTGGAAAAAGTCTGTAGGTATAGAAATTAAGAAAAACAAAGAACAACATCAGGATGTACTACATGTAACGGTTAAAGTACATGGTTATAGCTTTGAAATGATACTTTTATATCAGTATCAGACAAAGAAAGAAATTTACAAATAAAGGAAAAGGTGGAAAATATTTTAAAAGAGAAAGAGGAAAATCCAGTATTACTACTGGGGGACTTCAATGGGCATGTAGGGTTTTTAGGGGAACAGAAATTAGATATAAATGGAAAAATAATATTGGAATGGTTAGACAAATATGACTTAACAATGTTGAATGATGTATGTGAATGTGAAGGAACCTATACATGGTCAGTAAATAATTTGAAAAGTGTCATAGACTATATGCTTATAAACAAGACTAAATGAAAAATTTTTGAATTTAAAAATAGATGAAAGTAAAAATATATTTGACCTTTCAGATCATAACTTAATAATAGCAAACTTTCAAGTAGAGGTAAACACTGGCTCAATATATAAAAATATGAAGTGGAGTAAGAAAGAATATTTGAAAATAAACGAGGAGACACTAAAGACCTTTACGAGAGAAATGGAGACAGAATTATTAATCAATAAAGCAGAGAGCATTGAGGAAATAGAGGATAGAATGAAGAAATTAGCAGATAAGAATATGAAAAGAATATTAAAGATAAGAGAAGATACAACAAATGTAAATATAAAAGAGCCAATATGGATGAATAATAGCATTAGGAATGAAATAAAGAAAAGAAGACTTTATAATAGGCAAAAAAGAATCACAAATGTGGATAATACCAGAGAGGAAATGGAAGTAAGATATAGAGAACAAAAGACAAAGGTACAAATTATGGTCAAGGAGGCCAAGGAAAACCATGAAAGAATGTTAACAGAAGAATTAAGGATGGATAAGAATAATAACAAGCTGTGGGATATAATAAAAAGACTAAAAGGAAATTCAAAAAGCATCAAGGAAGTATATTTATATGATGGAGAAGGAGAAAAGTTAGCAAGCGATAAATCTAAAGAAGTACTTATAAATTATTGGACAAATATCTATAAGAAACATGAAAATAAAATAAATGAAATATGGAATGAAGAGAGGAAGAGGAATTATATAATAGAGTATGAAACACAGGAACAGAGTAATATAATATTAGAGGATGGCATCGTAGCACCTGATTATATGGAGGAACACATGGACATGTTATGTAAAGTAAATAAGAGAATTAGAAATATGGAATACCCTAAAATAACAATACAGGAAGTGACTAAATATTTGAAAAATTTAAAGAATAAGAAGGCACCTGGACCAAATAAAATTAAATCTGAATTATATAAGACACTGAATAAAAGTCAAATATGCCAGGAAGCCATGACTACAAGTTTGAATAAGATACTAGAAAATGAGAAAAATATACCTGATGAGTGGAGAACGTCATTAACTAAATTAGTGCCCAAAGTGAGTCAACCCACCGTGAAGAACTTGCGACCAATAGCACTCACAAATACTTCTTACAAAATACTAATGGCTATAATAAGAGATAAAATAGATGACCACTTGGATAAAAATAATTTGACAATAGACTCACAATCAGGCTTCATTAGAGGAAGGAGAATGGAAGACAACTTGCTTATATTAAAATACTGCATATTAAATAGCTTTAGGATGAAAAAACCACTTATAGTAACAGCCATAGATTTCAAAAAAGCATTTGATTCTATAAAAAGACATAAATTAATTGAGGCCCTGATCTATTACAGAGTTCACCCATTGATTGTAAGATTAAACGAGTACTTACCAAGTATGAAGTTTGATCGTAATTTCACGAACATTTAACGACGTCACAGTGGTGCACAATGAGACGCTCTACTACCATTCCACCATCAGTCCGTTTAGAGAGTAGGTTTTAGGAAGCAGCCACCAACTACCGCTGAGAGTCCATGCCCCAAAGTGAGCTCTGTGAATAGATAGGGCAGGGAGGGAAGGCATTGTGCACCACTGTGACGTCGTTAAATGTTCGTGAAATTACGATCAAACTTCATACTTGGTAAGTACTCGTTTAATCTTACAATTTCACTTCACAATATTTAACTGACGTCACAGCGGTACCCAATGAGAGCTTTAGAGAGGTTCCTAAAACCTACCAAATCACACAAATTTCAGAAAAAGGGTCAGTATGGAGCCGTGAAAAAGAAAATCCATAGGAACAAAGTAAAGCACAACACTGTAATTCAGAAGATAGAAAACATTAACAATTATCAAAAAAATAGTGAAACAGTCCCACAGGAACATGGAAAGAAAAATCACCCATCACCCATACCTAAAATGGGGTCAAAGAACCGTCACATTAAACCCTGAGCAGAGGAAAAGGCCAAACATTATATGACAAAATTGCCCTCGCAAATTGTCCATGCTGAGCGATGGGCTTCTGGTAGTGTTGCGTAAAGGTCGACTCCCTGGCCCAACCAATGGTGGAGACACTTGTGGATAACGGCAAAACCAGGGCCGCCTTGCTGGACGATGCAGATCTAGTCGAAAGGGGAGAAAATATAGTAAGGTCAATGCCAGCAGCCCCCATTACATCTCTCACCCAACGACGCAAAGTATCACGAGAGGCCAACCGTACTGGAGGTCGTGTCGTCAAGAAAAACCCTGTAAGCGCTCCTCGGAAGGTCGTTGTCCTATCAAGATAATGCTCAATGGTATGCACAACGCATAAGCAGTTGTCATACGGGTAAGCCTCAAAGACCACCCTTGACAGAAGGACCCCAGGACGGGAAGTTTTCACCAGATCGCCAATTCCAAAAACAACCCGAGTCTCAGAGACAAACAAATTTCTTGTGTCCAGCAAATGCAAGGTCTGGCTACGTTGGCCAGTCAACAAGAACATAAAAACGACCAATTTTATGGATAACTGAGGAAAGGACAAATCCTCCGTGGGACCCAGACTGCAGATATTAATCCAGAACTAGCTGAGGATCCCAAGTCATGAAACAGAAAACTAAAGGATGTTGTCCCGCAGGACGTCCATCAAAAGTAGCAACTGCAGAGATGCCAGACCAGATAGTGTTCATACAGCTGTACCCACGGTCTGTCCCCCGTTTAAATTCTGACAAAAGATAGTCCATATATCAATATAATTATCAGGTATTAGGTTAAAAAGGCTCTTAGTTAATTTGCTTTCAATATTTCATTTGAGGATAACATTTAAAACAATGTTCTGATTAATTTTATTAGTAAAAATGGTCAGGTTACCCGATATATCCTGCCAACATTCAAGTCCGCTCTGCACTAATATGTTTAAGTATTATGATGAACGTCTTATAGTAAATGCAGGTTAAAGTACAAATTCCAGACCATGTACATATTCACATGTTTGGTGTGCCTGTGAATGCTGACTCTCTTATGTTCCATTTCTCTAAAGCCTAATGCCAGTCATTATGATGTATAAATGTGTGTGTGTGTTTGTGTGTGTGTTTTCTCATCTGGTGGGCTTCAGTACCTAGGACAAACCTGAGGGCCCAGCGGAAGCTGCACTCTACTGATGCGCCAGCCCATCCATATTTGTACAACTAATCGACACACAGCAAGAAACAGCTAGATAGTGCATCAAGATTCTCAGTGCTACCATTAATTCAGGGATGACATGTTATGGTACTGTCCATTATGAAAGGTTGTCAACAAAGAGCTGATGAGTACTGTAGATTCATTTGTAAAAAATATGTGATATCTTAGTGCAGTTATTGTGTAAACAATTACATAAAGGTGTATTTGGGTTTACTATTTACAAAAAGTTACGTATGAATGAATGACTTCAGATAATGTAGGCTGTGATGTTTAAAGATGATGATGATGAAAGAACACTGATGATGGTGATGGTAGTGTGACAGGCTGGTTATTATATCAATGCTTTTTATTAGAGACTGATTGATGGTGAAAACATTGATGGTAACAAGTGCTAGTCGACAATAAAATGTGGTGAGTTTTCTGAGTTATAATCATCAGTTTATGAACTGAATTGATCATTTCTATTCTATTCAAAGCTTAAGTAAGCAATATTCAAGAAAGTTTAGGTGACCTAATTTAGCCCAACTCAACCAACTAATGAATCTGATTTTTTTCCCTTTCCTTCTGATTGAAACAATGGCTGCAGGCAGGATATTATGAATGCTACTGCTGATTATGCCCACAAGAACTTACTGCTTTGTAGTAAGCACTTTTCTGATTCCTGTTTCATGAACATCTTGCAAAAGAACAGCTTGGTCTGGGATGCAGTTCCAAGTCTATTGATGTGCCCAATCCTCACCTATGCAAATCTCCCAAAAGGAAGGCACCAACATCCCGAGGTCTACCACCTCCAACTCCACCTAAGAAGGGAAAGATTGTAAATCAGGATGAACATGAAGCTTCAGATACAGTAATTTGATATTTTTTGTTCTTACCAGTGATATAGTGACAGTGCTATAGTCACAACTCACTAGTCATCACAATTAATTATCTTGGTGATAGATAGCTATAATTTCATTAGAACTGTACCACTGTTTATAAGTATTCATTATGATAATATTAACAAGATCTAGTGACTTTTTTTTCATTGGACCTACTGTTATGTCTTTCTAGGTTCTAGTAGTAATCTTCCTTTATTGGATTTCTAGAGCTACCTTAGTGTTGAGGGGAATAAACTCATTTCCATATTTTTCCTCAGCTGTATCTGACATTGATGGTCCCTCTGTGATACCACAGTTGCAAGATACATCTCAGACGGATCTTGACAATGAGGTGAAACTGCTTCAAGCAAATGTTAGTAAATTAATATAAAAGTTCAAGCAAATACAGTAAATCATTGCGTTATTTTTGCATAATTGAGACATTTGAAATCAGTAATCAAGCCTTTAAACTGTTTTCTTTGGTTTTTTCCATTAATTACATTGCAGTGTTAGTGGCTTATTATTTTGCTGATGTTCGACTATTGAATAGAGCATTTGTACTTCCACCACTATTATCCTCCACAAATCTTTCCATGTAATTACAGGTGAAGCACAGTTACGAGCCAAGAAGGCAGTGGACCCAGTAGGTAATATTCAAAAAATGTGTTCTAAGTATGTTGATGGACCATGCCTAAGATTTTCTGAACAACTGAGTATGTTGATGGACCATGCCTAAGATTTTCTGAACAACAGTTATGCATGTATTTCAAGCATGGTAAAGGAAGATGATGGACTCCTGAGCAAAAAATGGTTGCGTTTGGTTTGCACTTTAAAAGAGTCCAGCTTCATACCGCCTTCTAAGAACAATGTTTGCTCTGCCTTCTCTTACCTCCTTAAAAAGATGCCTGTCTGGTCTAAAAACTAACTCTGGATATAATTAAACTATTTTCACTTTGTTGCAGTCCAAGTTGACATCAATGGATGATGAAAAGAGGGCTGTAGTTGTTTGCTTTGATGAAATATAATTGAGTGCATGTTTGCATTATGAAAAACATGGAGATCAGGTAGTTGGTTTTCGGGATTTGGGACCTGGTATTGGTAGAACAACTGCAAGAGCAAATGAAGCACTAGTTGTAATGTTAAGGTGTTTGTCTGATAAATGGAAACAACCAATTGGATACTTTCTGTCTGGTAATGCCATGGAAGGAGATACTCTGAAGGTGATTATAGAGAAGGATGCGGAGAAACTTCTGAATATTGGATTTGATATGCGAGCTATTGTAGCTGACCAAGGCTCAAACAACCGTAGGGCTTTTTCATCTCTTGGTGTCACAGAGGATAAGCCTTACTTTTACTCAGGACAGCATCGTGTGGTGCTTATATGATCCTCCTCCTTTAATAAAGAATGTCAGAAACAATTTCAAGAATCACAATGCAATTCTAGAAGATAAGCTAGCCCATTGAGATCACATTGAAAAATTTTATCAGCATGATTCCGTCATCTAAATTTGCTCTTACCCCAAAACTAACTAATGCTCATATTTTCACGCCTGCATTTAAGGCAATGTGTGTCTGTTTAGCCACTCAAGTTCTAAGTCGCAGCTGGGTTAAATACTCATGTCTCTATAGGTAAATTGCCAAGCACTGCAGTTCACACTGCCGAGTTTATTTAAAAATGGAATGATATTTTTGACAGTGTCATTGGACGAACTTTTCAAGCATGTAAAGAACTGAAGAGACCAGTAAAAACTACAAGTCCTCATCTCTCATTTTGGGTGAATGCTATTGAATGGGTAAAGGGTGTACATTTTAACACTTCTCGTACTTAAGAACATAAGAAATGAGGAGACTGCAAGAGGCCAGTTAATGACCTACACGAGGCAGTTCCTAGTCCCCCACCCTTGGAATAATCCAATATTTAGCCATCCCACCTGTCATCCCTATCCATACTCTCATCCAACCGTCTTTTAAAGCTACCTATTGACTCAGCACCTACTACGTGTCTGTCTATCCAGCCTATTCCAATTGTTCACGACTCTGTTAGTGAACCAATATCTACCTATGTCTGTCCTGAATCTAAGTTTTTTCTAGCTAGTATCCATTTCCACGTGTCCTATCCTGGCTACTAAATTCTAAAACCTGATCAATGTTTCCCTTATTAATTCCTTTTACCCATTTGAAAACCTCAATCATATCCTCTCTTGCCCTCCTTCTCTCTAGGGAGTGGAGATTAAGACGTTTTAACCTATCCTTGTAGGGTAAATTTCTCAGCCCCTGAATCATCTTGGTCATTCTTCTCTGAACTGCCTCCAAGGAGCCTATATCCTTCCTATAATAAGGGGATCAAAATTGAGCTGCATAATCTAGGTGGGGTCAAACTAGCGCTAAATACAACCTCAGAATGACCTCAGAACTCCTATTTGTCACACACCTACTAATAAATCCCAGTATTTTGTTGGCCCTATTTCTAGCTATAAAACACTGTTCCCTGGGGCGCGTCACTGCTTATTTGAACTCCTAAGTCTCTCACACTATACTTCACACTGTCTTGTTGGATGGAGACTGATCCTAAGACCAATGCTTGGCCTCACGCAAGACCTTCAGTCCATTAAAGGTTTTAAGTTTTTGTTAACATTTCGCCTTAACCAGGACTGCCTTGAGAATTTGTTTGCCCTATTGTGACAAAAGAGGGGAAAAAGGAACAATTCTGATTCTAATCAATTCAGATTCACCTTCAGACAAATTCTATGTAACTTCCTCATTTCACCATCTTCATCTGCCAATTGTGTCCCAGACTTTGATTCTCTCCTCACACTATCTGATTTAAACAAAACTCATATACAATCAAGATCTGTTTCTAAAGTCCCATCAACTTCCACTTCAGAATCTTGTAACATCAGTGATTTATCATATGACTACCAAGTTGATGCTAATGGTGTGAATTATGTACTGAAAAAACTAAATATTTCATGTGCCATTTGTTCTCCATATCTATTGTACAAGTCTGATTTTCTTAGTGAGTCGAGCCAGATATTTAGACATATGAAAGCTATAAAAACCTCCAGTAGGAACTTTGGTGATCTCACAGTAGCTTCAGAAATGTTGGTGCAATCTTTTAAAAATGTTCACAACTCTGTCATTATACCATTTTTGTCTGACATGACAAATTTTCCAGGACAAAATCTGAATTCTAGATTAACCATGTGTGTGGTCAGTAAACTGTCCCATCTTTCACTTTGTCAGGACTGTTTGCACAAAATTGTACATTTCTATTGTAAAATAGCAATATATTGGAAAATTCATTTCATGAATGATAAGTTCAGAGCCTCAACAGAAAAAACGGAGCAGAAAATCTCTAAATCCTAAAACACATGTAACAATTCTACATCACACCCAAGAATGTCCTTACATTTCAGTAATGATAGTAGTAGTAGAACTGTAGTAGTTTCATGGTGATGATGGTATTGTATAATTTTGTTACTTTTGGTAATTCCGTCCATTAACAACGTAGCTAAGGTCGGCCTCCGCTCACACCAGTTATTCCGTCTTGCTCCGTCCTGTCCTGGATAATTTGAGGCAGGGTGTTGTGATGGCGGCTGGTGTATCCTGTTGTAGGTGGCTGATCTGGTAGTTCACAGAGCTACTTACCCAGTTTCTTTTTGAAAGACTCAGTGGTGATTCCACTTAGGTCTTTCAGCGCCTGAGGCAGGCATTTGAACAATGGAGGTCTTTCGTGGGTGAAGGAGTTGTGTGTTAGCGTCCTCACTCGCTGTATCTTGCCGCTGGTCCCTTGGCTGTAACAGTCTACCTCCGCTGCCCCGTCTTGGGTTTAAGGTCACTGTAATGCCAAGACTCCCTACTCTGCCCTCTATCATTTTCCATACATATATGGTGATGTACTGTTCTCTTCTCCTCTGCATGGAGTACATGTTGAGCTGTTTTATTTTATTTTATTTTAATTTTTTTTTTAATTACATTAAATGGGTACCGGCTAAGGGAAAAAATAAATTAAGTATAAAAAAAAATTCCGCTTGTCGCCAGACCCTGTAAAGAAGACAGTAGGAGAAATATGGACATGCGGGGGCAGTTCAATTTAGTATGAGAGGTGTCTTGACACTCCTCTTTTGAAAGAGTTTAAGTCATAGGCAGGTGGAAAAACAGACAAAGGAAGAGAGTTCCAGAGTTTACCAGTGTAAGGGATGAAAGAGTGAAGATACTGGTTAACTTGCATTAGGTAGATGGACACAATAAGGATGAGAAGTAGTAGAAAATCTTGTGCAGCGAGGCCGTGGGAGGGGAAAAGGCATGCAGTTAGCAAGTTCAGAAGAGCAGTCAGCATGAAAATAGCAGTAGAAGATAGATAAAGATGCAACATTGCAGCGGTGACTTAAAGAGTCAAGACAATCAGTTAGAGGAGGAGAGTTGATTAGGCAAAAAACTTTAGACTCCACTCTATTTAAAAGAGCTGTATGAGTTGAGCCCCCCAGCCATGAAAGCCATACTCCATACATGGGCAGATAAGGCCCCTGTACAGAGCAAGCAGCTGAGAGGGAGAGAAAAATGGACGCAGACGCCATAGGACACCTAACTTGTTGGAAGCTGATTTAGCAAGAGTAGAGATATGAAATCTCCAGTTTAGATTTTTAGTAAAGGATAGACAGAGTGTGTTTAATGTGGAGGAGAGGGAAAGTTGAGTGTCATTGAAGGAAGGTTATGTCGAGTAGATAATTGTAGAAATTGAGTTTTTGAGGCATTGAACAAAACAAGGTTTGCTCTGCGCCAATCAGAAACTAGTGAAAGATCAGAAGTTAAACGTTCTATAGCATCTCGCCTTGAGTCATTAATTCTTGTTGGATTGGGCGTCTGTTGTATGTGAATGATCTCTGGGGTATGCATGATCACAATATGTAATGTAGTTTTAATTAGTTTAACATATCTGCACCAGTTGGGTTTGTGTAATGTCAATGCTCTACAGCTTTCAGAATATACGATAAACTCCACTTTTGTTTTCTTTACCATTGTATATGAACATTTAGTTGTGCAGGCATATTTTTACATAATTTGATATTAGAATCAGAATTTGATGTAGAAGAAATATTGAAATGCCCCAAGATGGGGAAATAGATTGATCACCCTTGGCTAAGGAGGGATATCCCTTTAGCCAAGTGGGTAAGCAAAGGGAGTAATTAATGTCTTCATGGAGGAATAAAGAATTGTACTGGTTTACTGAAATTAGCACCAATGCCTGTTATAGCATGGGGCACACCAGTCAAGAGTGGGTGCTGTGGAGTTGATTAATTTGAGAGGCATGTGGAAAGGCTATATGAAATGGTGGTATACGGCTATAGTTATATTATAGGAATACCAGTAGGTATTGCACTCAATTGGATTAAACTTTAACATAATACATAAATATATCTTTTTTGCAGGCAAATTGTGTACAGTGAAGCTTGTGGGCAAGATGAATCATTAAAAATGAGCTTTCAAAAGGTGCTGGTAATGCTAGATGTATGGGAGCGAGTGTGATGATACCCGTCGGCCGCTGGAGGCGCCACCGTCGTGGCCAGAACAAAAAGTTAACATTGAGTGGACTGTCCTGGTAAGTGTAGAGTCCTTGGTTATACTAACTCAGTTTCATTGACGCCAGTGTCGAGGGAGGACGTGCATTTCCCTTACCTTAGCCCAGTCTTAGCTTAGCTAATCAAAATTAATAAATTTAATTATTCTAAATTTACACAAAGTGTGCTTTATTTTCTAACTAACAGTATGAATAATTATAAAATTGTAATCACACACACAAGTAATTAGGTATATGTTAGTTATGGACAGAATCACTTCAGCACACCCAGTGACAGAAACCACCATACGCCACTGGCTTCTAGGCCTCCATTTAGGTGTGTTTCAGTTAACACCAAGAACAATAAATCTTCCTAGTGAGCTAGTTCTTTTAATATAGGAATTTTGGCCTGCTTTGTTTTGTGATTGAAACCTTTGATTTTGCTGTAAAGGAAGTTGCTTAGTTCCAAAGTTGTTTGGTGTAGCCCTTTTGTCTTATTTTCATTCTTTCCAACATGTATTGCATTGTTTTCTGTGACCTCTCTATTTCCAAAAATTTCTCCATGGCCTTCTCTAAAAAAGGGCTTATTTGTTCTGTTTGCATGGGCGAGTTGGTGTTCCGCAGTGGTTCCATCCATGCGTTGGGTTTTTCAAAATTGTCTGAGTCAGTAGTGTTAGTGTGGCAGTGTTATGCTGGTGCTTTAGTTGTTCTCTCTTGTCCAGTGTGTTGTGTGGAAGCTGCATTTTGTGTTTCTGTACAAGGGTTAGAGGGCTGTTTTTTTCAGTCCCTATAATATGGGGAACCTACAGTTTTCTTTGTAGATTTTCCTGGATCTGATAGAATATTTACACAGAAATGGATGACAGCCAGGGCATTTTCTTCCCAATGTCCAGTCCAATTTTTTGTCTGTGCCATGTCTAAGGTACTTTCCACATGTCTTTGGGTGGTCATAACTGCATGTTTTTCTTGTAGTACTTACACACCTTGGGTTTCCTATTACGGTTTTCTGCATTTTAGTGGCTACTATTCCTGTTGCTGTCGGTGGCCATGTTCTGGTTATTTTCTTCTATCTGTGTCGACTGGCTCACGTCAATCACAGTATTTTGGTGTGGCTGCCAGGAGACTGAGGTTGGCATCCTCTGGTGTGCTGCCCAGACCCAGGTCACCTGTTGATCCTACTTCCTTGGGTGCTTGATGTTTTACTGTAGTGGTGTTTAAAACACTTTCCTCTTTCTTATATTTTTCAATATCTGGACATTTACACTAATTTTGCAGTATTCCAGCGTGACTTTACAACAAACAATGGTACACAAGTGTTTATAAGTACCCAGTGAAGTGAGAGAAGCCAGAAACTTGTGTTTTAGTACGAAATAACTGCAAAATATCTCCTCATGGGTGACTCAGGTACAAAGGGCGGCGGTGCCCCCGCAGACGAGGCACAAAATGGAGGCGTTTATCCATGCAGGATCAGGTCCACTGTACTACAGGCATCAAATGTAACGAGTGTTTGATGTGGACACATTATGAATGTAGTGGTATTGTAATTTACCTCCTTATTACACTAATTAATTCCACCAGAAGGTACACATGCCAGGTTTGTACTGAAACAAACATTCAGGACTACTCTGACTTAGTGACAGAAATAAAGGAATTAAAAATAGAGGAGAAACGAGTCATTAAGGAAACCATGGATAAGGGATGTACAAGTGACTTATCCAGACAGTGTGTATCTACAGACATGGCTACAGGTACGGATCACAACGTGGTGCCGCCACCACCACCACTTTCAACAACAACTTTGGGTGACACTCCAAAGGATGTGGATTTCTCCCTCCTGAATTCAGCACAGCAAGACCTACAAGGAGTAGCAAGCCCTAAGACCAACCCACAACCTAGGTCTCATGGTAACACTAGTCAGCAGGTACAGAGTGTGTGTCCCCAGCAGGAGGTGCAGGAGGTCCATACCAGGCAACAGCAGCACTCCCCGCCACCTCACCAGGACGAGGGGGAAAGCAGCCCCAGAAAACCTATATGTAAATAGTATAGAAGAGGTGTCTGTAAGTATGGACTGACTGGTAAAAATTGTAATTATGACCACACCAAGCCATGTAGTCGACTGATGGCCCATGGGATTAGAGGCAAGCTAGGGTGCAAACGGATGGAAATGTAACATGTTTCATCCTACTATGTGCAGGTCCACTCTAAGATATAGTAAATGCTTCACTAAGTCATGCACCTACATGCATGTAAGAGGCACAAAACGGAGAGATACAAGAGTTCATTGCAACACCTCTGTTAACGCCAGGACCCAGGTCCATCCTACTAATGCACAAGTACCAACATCACCAACAATGGTCTACCAACACCCTAGTGTGGGATCATGTCAAGCACCTTTTTTAGACATTGCACTAGAAACCAGACAGGCAGTGCAAAATCTAATGAAAGTAACGGAGGCACAGGGAAAATTACTGGCCAACTTGGCGAGAAGCAACCCAATGCCCTACCCTCCACAGCCATCAAACCATCCTTATCCATGGGTGAATGCTCTAAGCCACTAGTGTTTAATCTTAGGCAACATACAGGGCCTCTACCCTAAGACAAATCAAACTAAAGTGCCTTTCCTTCAAGACTTGTCAGTAGTAGAGGACCCCATGCTAATTGCCTTAACTGAAACCCACCTGAAGGGAGTAAGAGACGCTGAAGTTAAAATCAACAATTACACCCTATTCCGAACAGATAGAAAATACAGAAGTCATGATAGTGTTTTAATTTATGTTAGGAATAACCTGACACCTTTCGTGGAAGTGCTTCTCTCCCACACTAATGATCAAATGGAAGTAATAGTCCTTCGCATAACTGTTATTGTCCTCCTCAATGTGACCACGATGCCTTCAGTGAGGCAATAGAGAAGACTCAAACAGTGGTAGATGCAACATCATCACCCACGCCTGAAATCAGTGTGTGGTGATTTTAACTTTCCTTTCATAAGTTGGCCAGACGGCCAACTAACAGGAGGGACACTTGCTGACCAAGCCCAGGCAAAACTTCTACTAAGCCTGGCTGATAAACTGTTCTTTACACAGCAGATAACAACTCCACCCAGACAAAATAATATCTTAGATCTGTTTTTCATAAATAACCATGTAGCAGTCACTAGCTACTCACTAGAGAAAACTGTGTTCTCAGACCACAGCCTCATCACTGTGCAAAAAACATACAAGAAAGGAAAAATGAATAGCCTCCACAGCCATACAAAACTATCACCCTTTAAAGATTATGATTTTTTCAGTAGTAAAATTGACTGGGAAAAGATCCAATCGCATCTTGGCATAATAAAAGGGGATGAGATCATGGCAAATGACAACGCAGAGGCAATAGCACACATCTTCCTTGAGACATTGCAGCAAGTGTGTAGAGATCTCGTACCACCAAAATCAAATCGACGCACAAACAAACACACCATCCCAAGAGAAAGAAGAGTCCTAATGAGGAAGAGGATGTCCCTTAACAAAAGACTCCGCAATACACTAAATGCCGGGAAACAACACTCAATTAGGACAAAACTGAGAACCATCGAAATCTGTCTAAAAGAATCCTACAAATTGCAGAAGGAAAATTAAGAAAACCGAGCTGTGATCAACATCAAACAGAATCCCAAGTATTTCTTCAGCTACTGCAAAAAATTGGCAAGACATACACGCCAATTGGACCCCTGAAGATGACGGATGGGAAGGTTACTTCTGACCCTGCAACAATGTGTGACCTGTTGCTGCAATAGTACAATAACACATTCAGCACACCCCATGATCCATCACCAGTGCAGGGACCTCAGTCACCACCGGACAAAGCAGCCACCCAGCCCAGCCTCACGGACATTCATTTCACGCTTGAGGACATCAAGTTGGCAATAAGAGAGCTGCGGCCAAACTCAGCAGCTGGACCTGATGGCGTGCCAGCCATTGTTCTCACGAAATGTTGTGATGTCTTGCCCCATCCCATACACCTCCTCTGGCAAAAATCACTGGACACAGGTGTGATTCCCAAGATATTCAAACAGGCCATTATCTCTTCTATCTTCAAAGGTGGAGATAAAACACAAAGTAAGAATTACAGACCTGTTGCCATAACCTCACACATTATTAAGATCTTTGAAAAGTATGTGAGGAACATAATTCAAGGGTACATGGAAGATCACCAATTATTCAACAGCTATCAACATAGTTTTAAAAAAGGTCGCTCCTGCCTATCTAAGCTCCTGAGCCACTATGAGTGGATCAAAGAAACGCTGGCCGAGGGGAAAAATGCCGACCCAATCTTCCTTGATTTTGCCAAGGTATTTGACAAGGTGGATCACAACATCCTCCTTCAGAAGATCAAGTCCCTTGGCATAGCAGGAAATCTATGGACGTGGCTTCACAGTTTCCTTATAAGAAGGACTCAGCGAGTGATCATGGGAGGAGAGCACTCGGCACAAACTGCCATGATCAGCGGAGTACCACAAGGGTCAGTGCTGGACCCACTCCTCTTCCTTGTACATTTGGGGGACATTGGCAACACTGTACATAGCTCCTTTCTCTCATCTTTTGCTGATGATACCACCATCAGCAAAGCTATAAATGATGCCAGTGAAGTTCAACATCTTCAACAAGACCTCAACACAGTGTTTGCCTGGGTCAAGGAGAACAATATGCTCTTCAATGAGTAAAAACTTGAGATGATGAGATGTGGTCCAGTCATCAAAGAGACCACCAACCTGATGACAGAACATGACCATGACATCTCTCCCCAGCTTCACGTAAAGTGCCTAGGGGTGCATCTGAGTGAGGACGGAACCTTCAAGCACCACATCAGCGTCACGGTGAAGAAAGCCATGGAGATGACTGGGTGGGTGCTGAGAACTTTCACCTCCAGGAAACCAGAGGTCATGTTGACACTATGGAAGTCCCTAATCCAGCCACACCTGGACTATTGCAGCCAGCTATGATCGTCACACCAAACAGGTGACATATAAAGGCTGGAGGCTGTCCAAAGGCAATTCACCAGATGGATTTGGGGCATGAAAGGCCTCAACTACTGGGAGCGCCTTCAGAAGCTGGGCCTGAACTCCCAGCAGAGAAGAAAGGATAGGTACCTAGCCATCTATATCTGGAAGATATTAGAAAGAATGGTACCTGACCCCAACAATCTGTGTGGTGAAGTGTCCGATGCCAGCGACCGCAATGGACATAGGTGTGTGAGCAGAGCCCTCAAGAATCCCAGTCCTAAGACTAGCCTCGCAAACATGCTTGGCCTGTAACATAAAAACATAATTTTTAAATGAACACTGTCCTGGCATGGAAAATGCATTATTTTCCCATAATTTATTCACATTTTCATACCAATAAGACACAAAAGTAAAGAAGTAATCCTTGGAGTGAACTACGTAAGTGCCAAGTAACCGAGAATTCATCACTATTGCCTTATCTTCCCTCCTGTGGGATGCCAATAAGCTTGTACTGTAATGTACTACACTACATGCCTTGCAATCAGTTGGCATAGCAGACACAATGATGATGAAAAACATTACGTTCTGCCAAATGAACAGCAAATCAATTAACTAAAATAAACCACTGTATTTTGAAGATGTTGCTGCTGACTTGCTACCTGAGATTATAGATACCATTATGGAGAGAAATGCATTGCCTTAGAGTCCATGCTACTACACACTTATGATTTTAATAAATCTCAGGAAACTGAACAGGAATTCTGTGGCATATCCCACTGTCTCTTATTCACGCTACTATACATTTGTGATTGTAATAAACTTGAGGAGGATGTGCAGTAATTCTTTGGCCTCCCCTATTGTTTCAAGCCTAAGCTACTAAATACTTGTTGGGATCATAATAAACCAGCTGTCAGTTGACAATGCCGCACCACATCTTCAACACACGGTTGAAAGCTAAATGAGCCTACTGAACTAATTAACTAAGTATATATATACACCAGCTAAATGCAGGGCTACAAGATATACAGTAATATTTTCTGTGGAACTATAAAAACGTCAAATTAATACATGCATACAATATATCTTTGTATCAATTTTTTTTTTTTCCCCTGAAAAGTAAATCAAAGCATGAACTCTGAATGTTACGGCCCCCCACATTCAGTGGGCACCTGCTGTGTCTGAGGAGATGCATGGTTCTGAGTTTCAGTGCCCAAAACAAATGTGCCTATACTTCTCAATTAACCTCAATGTTTCTTCCTTTTTCTACTCATATGGAAGATTTGTATATGTAGAGTCAACTTGTGGCTCCAATGGGGACAGGTTAGGGGGAGCGATGAACTTGAACCTTGGTAGGTACTGGCATGGGACTGTGCGCAACACTGGGTAAACAAGAAGCACGCAGGTGCACATGCTGGATTTTCGAGTCACTGCCTAGTCAGTGTTGACTCAGAATCACAAGCTGAAGCTATGCTCACCCTCAAAGACCTTGACACCCTTTCCCAGTATTTCCTGACAATCAACTGAACACTTGTACTAGTACCGTTCTCACATAACATGAAATCTCCACTGCACAGTGAACGTCAGTTGGCCTGACTCTTCTTCTAACCTCTGATCTTATTGTAGACGAGCATGATATTGCTTATGTGTCTGCAAAGTTAAACTTTACATTCCAAAACTGCTGGTGATTTGGTCAACCAGCAAAATACTGTAGATCAGCTACATGTTGCCCTCTCTGTGCCTCACCTGGCCATACCTCTACAAATTACCCCTCAACAAAATACATATGTGCAAACTGTACATATGTACAAATTTAAATCGTAGGTTACTGCCCTTCACTTCAAACATGGTCGAACACTCAAAGAAGCTAGACAAAAAGCCCGTCTCAGTAGTTTCCAACAGGTTCTTCTATCTCAGCGCATCTCCATTAACACCCCACATGCTTTCCATTCCCATAGAAATTACTTCCACTGCCTACTATCTATCTATGTTCTTTCAAGTCTGATACATGAACTTAAATCTTATGATCCTATTTTCTTGAACACTTTCCAACTCAGGCCAATTACACTTATTTTTACTGCTGTTCTTATATCCCAGTATGACTCTGGTTTTGCCATTTTTTTGTCCTGGTAAAAGAATGGCAAGACCAGAGCTAGTTCAATCCCTTCTATCACTTTTATCAACAATTCTTTCTTGCATGTACTCCTTCACCCTATCCTTCCATCTTACAACTGGCCTTCATCTCCTCTTATGACCCTCAGTTTCACTCACAAACCCTTAATTCTTCTCTCCACATGACCAAACCATCATATTTCTTTTCACCCATTCCATTACACGACACCACTCCATTTGCACAAGGTTTCATCATGCTTTCATTGCTCTCATCTTTCCATCTTATCATGCCGCATACTCCTCTCAGATAACTCATTTCTACTCTTGACTATTCCAAATCAAAGTCTCTGATCTATATGTCAATGTTGACAGAATACTGTTCTTGAAACTTCTCTCTACTTCCATGTATATATTTCTTCCTCTCATTACCCTTGCAAGTAATCCTCTGACACACATGTCTTTTCACAGCTCTCTCTCTCTCTCTCTCTCTCTCTTCTCTCTCTCTCTCTCTCTCTCTCTCTCTCTCTCTCTCTCTCTCTCTCTCTCTCTCTCTCTCTCTCTCTCCTCTCTCTCTCTCTCTCTCTCTCTCTCTCTCTCTCTCTCTCTCACTCTCTCTCTCTCTCTCTCTCTCTCTCTCTCTCTCTCTCTCTCTCTCTCTCTCTCTCTCTCTCTCTCCTCTCTCTCTCTCTCTCTCTCTCTCTCTCTCTCTCTCTCTCTCTCTCTCTCTCTCTCTCTCTCTCTCAATGTTTGCCTAGCACTGTTCCAAATACTTAAACTCTTTCACTTCCTCCAATTTCTCTTCTCTTAAAACTACTTCACACTTTCCTACTGTTAACAACCTCTACTTTCTTTCTTTCAAAAAACCATTACCTTACTTTTCCCAGCATTCACTTTTAGCTCTCTTCTCGTGCATTAATATTATGAAATTCATCCACCGCTCTCTGAAGTTCCTCTTTACTCTATACAAATAACACAGTGTCATATGCAAACAGGCATGTCACCATCGCCCAACCCATTCCATTAATCTTCAGTCTTGCATTTACATTCCCCACTTTTGCGGTCATTTCTCATATACTCATCCGGTGGTACAGTGGTCAGCGTTTGGGCATGACAACCTAGGGTCCTGGATTCAATCCTCCGATATCCGCTGGCCACTTTTAATTATTTGATATCACTGCCGAGTGACCAAAGACTACCCAAATTGCTGCCATACTATCCTCAGACGGGACTTACAATTTGAGGCATTTGAGGCTTTAGCAGTGATTAGCCTCTCATCGTTCTCAACATATTCAAGCGAAAACGTAAACTTTTGAGGTGTCACCATAAAAAATCTAAAAACCCACGCCAAATAACAGGCAAGGCAAGTCCATCTGTGCCTCCATAAAAGCCTACTGGTGCCAATGATATAGAAATAAAAAATATTAAACAGCCGTGGCGACATCATACATCCTTGTCTCACTCCCATTCCTGTAGGAAAACTTGCTTAGCTCTTCATCCACCCTCACACATATACTTGCCTTCCTATAAAATGCCTTAATTCCTCCCAGTAACTGCCCTCCAACACCATAAATTTTAAGAATGTTCCATAGAGCTTCCCTATCAACTATCACATGTTTTTTTCTAGGTATATGAACGCTGCATACAATTGATCATCCTTCCCTAAGTACTCCTCTTCCATTATTTTAATTACAAATATCTGTGTGATGCTTCCAATTTAATTTCAAATAGGCCTACTGAATGTACCTTTTTTTTGTTATGTTTAGTCTGCCCTTAGATCCTGTATTCCCAAGAGGATACTGCATTATATAAATGTTTTTACTCACATCATTCATACTTTCCTACTATATGTTTATATTAAGGTTTATATTAGAATTGTTTTTCCAAACTTTCAAATCCTATGCAGTCAACCCCTCCCACCAGACAGTTTTCTATGGAAAGAAATTAATATCATAATCTTATCATTATTAATAGTTATTAACTTGTCAAAATGCTCTCCATAGTCTAATATAATTAACCTACTTAGTTATCTTCCCACAAAACTTTGTTAAGGATGGCGTAATATTGCATCATATGAGGTGATCATGCCCCGGGGCCTGTCGAGCTGAGCAAAGTCACGTACACCAGAATTTTCCCCCATATAGTAATCCAGAGATCAGGTTCAATAGATATCTAAATGTCACTTATTTAGCGTCAAAATTAATTTCCTATAAATTGATAACTATTTCACGTCTCAATAATCAATTAATAATAAGATCAAAGGAGGAATATCCTCGAAACCCCCCCTTCCCCCTTCTCATCTCCCGCCTTTTTCCCAGACAGCGTCACTCGTGGTACACCCTTGATTGTGTTCGCAGGTGAGTGACATCGCTCTCGAAATCCCTCAATATTTGTGAAATCCAATACCTCCCGCCATTATTATATAGTCCACAATCTTCCCCAGTAGTCTGACAATACATGTAAACCCCTATTGAGATCTTTTATAAGTGGATAATATCAATTTCCTTCTCTTAAAGAAGGACAACGTGGTTTCAAAACCGCATGGTCCCCTATTCTCTACAAAATATTTCATGGTGTACAATATATATTTTTCCCGGTAATTTCTATGTTATTGTGACTGTGTATTAACTTCTGAGTTAAGGAAGTGAATTATCACTCGTGGTACACCCTTGATTGTGTTCGCAGGACTCCACCATCACACCTATACAGTGAACACATTTCCCACTATGTATTTGTTAGTAATGTCAAACCACGGGGTGAATTATGCCCCATCTAAGATATTTTTCTTTGTTGTATAAGGGAACCACGTGGGCTTGTTTTAAGATGTAGTTGTATTAGGTTGGCCAAAGTAATTTTTTTTGTTAGTTCTTCAGGGTAGGAAGGAAATTCAATGTTCGTGGAAGATGAATATGTCGGAAATGTTGAACCCAGAAAGTAATGTTTTCACCCTAGTTTAGGAAAAATTCTCTGAGAAAAAGGTTACTTAACCACTCTCAGGTACAGTTACTAAATTCACAACATTTACAGGGTGACATAATTAGGGAAGGGAGTTAAGGGTATAAAGTTGTTTTAGTGTATGAAAAGAATTGATATCTCTGAATGAGATAAAGGAAGACCAACTCAGTGTGTACGTTTATGGTCGTTTTCTCTGTTGTAAACAGTTAAGCTTCTGATGCCTTAGTGTATGTTTAAGGTATATTCCATCCCAACTATACAGTAAATAAATAACTAGTAAATCTAAAGAAGTGATTTCGTATTATAATAACCTCTGTTGGTGTGGTAATGTTAATAGGGAGGTGCTCAACACTCTTGAAAAAGGATATGAAACAAATCCACGAATCCATGTGCCTTATTGAAACTCAGTCCACTCTACCAAATAACTAAATTGTTAAATCAGTTCCCCCTTTCTTTTCATTGGTCGCCTATATTTCCCTGGTAGTAATTATTTTCTCTTTCGAATATTTTAACTTCCCTTTAGGAAGAAATTAAATTCCCTGAGAATCCCCTAATTCTCATTAAACCTTTGGGGGTGGTGGCAGCTTTCTTTCCTTAATATCCAGGGAAATATCCAACATCAGGGACCATTAATTAATATAATTAATCAAAGTAAATATATTTTTAATTGCCATGAGAGTTCCCCATTCGAAGTTAATTTAATGATAAGGCACCACACTGGTGGTCCTTCAGCAGTGAAGTGAAAGTAAAACAAATTAATTAAATAAAGAATAGAACAACAATTAACAACTAAAATAATAAATAAAAAAAAATAACGCCCCCGTCCCCCCCCCGGGCACCACATCTGGTCCACACAAACTTTTCCTTTCCAAAATCCTTCCTGCTTCTCGCTAACCTTCCCTTCAGTTACTTCCATCAGTCTCTCCATCAAGACTTTTCCTGGACTCATCCCTCTATAATTATTACACTCATCTGTATTACCTTTACATTTATGGAAAGGCACAATAATTGCCTTTTTCCACCAAGGTCATGAACATCCATTCCACCACTGTTTCTCCTCCATAGTTTAACATTCCTGCAGTTATGCCATCCTCACCTGCAGCTTTACCACACTTAAGTTTCTTTACCTCCATGCTATCAATTCCTTTCTGAACATTCACGAGCTTTTCACCTGCTTCCTCACCCATGCTTGACATTATTGCTTCCCTTTCTGTCTTCTTATTCATTACCAAAAGTCCCCCAGATTTTAAGCTGGCCCATAGGTTGGCCTTCCCACTTTTATGGTCGCTTATGAAAGAAACAAAATACACGAAAAATACCCAGAGAGAGAGAGAGAGAGAGAGAGAGATCCTTACACGAAATTAAGTTTACCCCCCTCCCATTAACCTTGGTCCCTAAGTGGCCCCCCTACTTTTCAAATGCTAGAAACGCCCCTATTCATTACACGTTCAAAATTACTTTACCATACTCCAAATGTTTCTGAATTTTCTGAGTTTTCATCCATGTTAACAATCTTTCCATGATTCAGCCTAAGGTATGTAGGCTTTTACTCACAATGTGATAGTTCAGCATGAAAAATATTTAATGTATAACACGTCACAAATATTTTGGGCTATATGGTTATTGATTTATTTTTCAAGATACATAAGGGGTGCTAAAACTGAAGAAGAAATTCTCATCAGTGCTGAAACCCTCAAGGTGGGCAACACAATGCCTTCCTGGATGTCGATATAACAAACAAAGAAACAGGAGCCCTGGTGGCCAAGGGCAGTCACACCAAATTTGTTGGATAAAGTTATAATATATACCTTTGCAAATTGTTGTTGTAAAAGTTACCTTGTGTACATAATATTTTAGATGAAATAAAGATGATTACTATATTCAAGATAAAATTTAGAAAATTACCTTGTAAAAGTTTTGCTCATAACATGACAGAGCTCAGTTCTTCATTTTTTCCTTCCCCATATTAAAAAAAAAATAGAAGAAAAAAAGAAGCAGTAACTTCAACTACAACAGTCAGGTTAAACAGTTCTTTTATCTACTCAACTCACTTCATTTCCCATCTTTCCTCTTCAGTAGAACAATTAATTCATCAATATCCTGATGACGGCTGGAACTTATTTTATATATTATTTAAATTTCTTGGTGATAATATCAGGGTTTACAGTCTCTCTCTCTCTCTCTCTCTCTCTCTCTCTCTCTCTCTCTCTCTCTCTCTCTCAAGATGGTGCCAGATTTGGAAGACCTAACACATGAAGAAAGATTAAAAGAAAGTAAACTTACAACATTAAAAAAGAAGAGAAAGAGGAAAGTTTAATTATAATATATTAATTGATGAACAACCTGGAAGAAATATAGAAAAGATTAAATAATGGAAAAAAAAAGAAAAAGGGATGTTTAGATATTTGAAGGGACAAGAAAATATAGAAAAGAATTTGCTTGAACTAAAAAAGTACAGCTTTATCTAGAGAAGTATAGATTCTTGGAATGGACTGAAATATGAGATAATGGCAAAAAATGTACAACTGAAGGAAAAAATAAAAATTTAGACAAGCAGACAGGACCACACAAGTGTAGCTCATCCCCTGTATATTACAACTTGGTAAATAAATACACATACACACACTTCACTGCTTAGTAAGTTGGCTCTTACATATGACAACCCTCCCACACCACATAGCGAAAAACTGTTAAAACTTCCGTTTTAGGTATCTTTCTAGGCATCACTTAGTGACGTTCTAATGTATTCAACCTTGTTTCCAATGCTGGTATAAACTCGTTTACATCCGGTGCTATTCATATCACAACAAGCTTATAGAATCTCCCAATGTATTTATATTCCCAAGGGCATATATTCGGAAGTGAAGTCAAATAAGTACAGTACCATTAAATAATACCATAATACCATATTTTTCTATCTGCCCGCCCTTCCAGACCATCAAACAATAATCCTTGTCACCATGAATGAACCTTAGCACTGTTCAACTGTATAACTAACATTAACCTTTATCATAATATACATGTCTTTCAGTCGTCTAGTCTTCTCTTAAAACTCCCTATTGTCTGTGCACTAACTATCTACTGACTGAGTCTGTTCCAATCATCTACCACCCTATTTGTAAATCAATCTCTGCCTATTTCTTTATTAAATCTACATTTTTCTAGTTTAAATCCGTTATTTCTTGTTCTATCTAGACTACTGATCGTAAGAACTTTTCCTACATCCCCCTTATTAAAACCCTTCACCCACTTAAATACTTCAATCAGATCTCCCCTCACTCTATGTCGCTCCAGTGAGTGCAATTTCAAAAACTCTAGTTTCCTTTCATAGCTACAATTACGAATCCCTTCTATCCTTTTGGTCATCCTTCTCTGCACTGACTCAAAACAAAATTATATCCATTCTATAATAGGGTTACCTAAACTGCACTGCATAGTCGAGGTGAGGTCTGACTAACGCTAAATACAATTTCAAAATAACCTCAGCACTTCTACTTTTATTACTTCTAGTAATGAATCCTAACAACCTATTAGGCCTATTTCTAGCCTCAATGCATTTTTTCTGGGACGGAGGTCTGAGCTAACCTGAACACCCAAATCCCTCTCACATTCTGACCTATTCAGCATTACCCTGTTTATATTGTACCTGTTTTGAGGATTTTCCCTACCAATATTCATTACTTTACACTTGTCAATATTAAAATCTATCTGTCACTTAACCACTTACTTGTTTAACCTATCTAAGTCCCCCTGCAAGTCTTACATCAGACTCTGATTTAATAATCCTGCCTATCTTAGGTTAGGTAGGTTAAGGTTAGGTTAGGTTAGATTAGATTAAGTTAGGTTACATTAATATAGAATCAATTAAATGTTCTCTATGACCAAAAGTAGGGAGTTGGACGAGAGGCAGTCCCGATACGTAGACGTAAAGCAACACCATTATGGGGAAGATGTAAAATTTTACCGTTTTGGTGAGCAGTCGCTTCCTTAATTAACATGTAGCTACTGTTTGATTTGTAAGTCCAGACACCTGACAGAATTAGTTAGGTTAGGTTAGGGGGATGCATGGAGCTTAGCCCCCAATCTCCGGGGCAGGAACTACCTCGTGCAGGCCTCCAGGCCTTTTGTAGCTTCCTTATATTCTTATGTTTAGTTTAGGATAGGGTTGTGTCATTAGGGAGATCCGGTTAGGTTGGTGGGTTCCGGTGGGGCGTAGACCCCCCATGTCAGTTTAGTTTAGGTGACCACTCAAGTCTCAAGAACCTTCACAGATGTTCAGAACAGTAAGTATCCTGTATAGTGTAAAAAAAATTATTCTGATTGGTTTGGGGTTTGGAGGCGTTGTTCTGCAAATTTACCGAAAGGATTTGTGTTATTTCCTAGAGGAAGGGGGAAAGGTGGGTGGCTGATGTCAGGTGAGGCATCATTCTTTACAATACTGCTTATGATGAATTCCTTCAGGGACTTAACAGTACATTGTTTGTTAGTTATGCCTTTTTATTACTACCAAGTGTTAGCTTTTCTTCTTCCTCGTCAACTCATTTTTCTAGTTTTTTTTTCTAGGCCACAAAGCCTGCAGATCTGGGAACAACTCAAAAAATAAATGGTTTGCGAATTATCCAGTACACTCATTGCTTTTGTTTTAAACCATACTGAAAGACATGTATATTATGATAAAGGTTAATGTTAGTTATACAGTTGAACAGTGCTAAGGTTCATTCATGGTGACAAGGATTATTGTTTGATGGTCTGGAAGGGCGGGCAGATAGAAAAATATGGTATTATGGTATTATTTAATGGTACTGTACTTATTTGACTTCACTTCCGAATATATGCCCTTGGGAATATAAATACATTGGGAGGTTCTATAAGCTTGTTGTGATATGAATAGCACCGGATGTAAACGAGTTTATACCAGCATTGGAAACAAGGTTGAATACATTAGAACGTCATTAAGTGATGCCTAGAAAGATACCTAAAACGGAAGTTTTAACAGTTTTTCGCTATGTGGTGTGGGAGGGTTGTCATATGTAAGAGCCAACTTACTAAGCAGTGAAGTGTGTGTATGTGTATTTATTTACCAAGTTGTAATATACAGGGGATGAGCTACACTTGTGTGGTCCTGTCTGCTTGTCTAAATTTTTATTTTTTCCTTCAGTTGTACATTTTTTGCCATTATCTCATATTTCAGTCCATTCCAAGAATCTATACTTCTCTAGATAAAGCTGTACTTTTTTAGTTCAAGCAAATTCTTTTCTATATTTTCTTGTCCCTTCAAATATCTAAACATCCCTTTTTCTTTTTTTTTCCATTATTTAATCTTTTCTATATTTCTTCCAGGTTGTTCATCAATTAATATATTATAATTAAACTTTCCTCTTTCTCTTCTTTTTTAATGTTGTAAGTTTACTTTCTTTTAATCTTTCTTCATGTGTTAGGTCTTCCAAATCTGGCACCATCTTGAGAGAGAGAGAGAGAGAGAGAGAGAGAGAGAGAGAAACTGTAAACCCTGATATTATCACCAAGAAATTTAAATAATATATAAAATAAGTTCCAGCCGTCATCAGGATATTGATGAATTAATTGTTCTACTGAAGAGGAAAGATGGGAAATGAAGTGAGTTGAGTAGATAAAAGAACTGTTTAACCTGACTGTTGTAGTTGAAGTTACTGCTTCTTTTTTTCTTCTATTTTTTTTTTAATATGGGGAAGGAAAAAATGAAGAACTGAGCTCTGTCATGTTATGAGCAAAACTTTTACAAGGTAATTTTCTAAATTTTATCTTGAATATAGTAATCATCTTTATTTCATCTAAAATATTATGTACACAAGGTAACTTTTACAACAACAATTTGCAAAGGTATATATTATAACTTTATCCAACAAATTTGGTGTGACTGCCCTTGGCCACCAGGGCTCCTGTTTCTTTGTTTGTTATATCGACATCCAGGAAGGCATTGTGTTGCCCACCTTGAGGGTCTCAGCACTGATGAGAATTTCTTCTTCAGTTTTAGCACCCCTTATGTATCTTGAAAAATAAATCAATAACCATATAGCCCAAAATATTTGTGACGTGTTATACATTAAATATTTTTCATGCTGAACTATCACATTGTGAGTAAAAGCCTACATACCTTAGGCTGAATCATGGAAAGATTGTTAACATGGATGAAAACTCAGAAAATTCAGAAACATTTGGAGTATGGTAAAGTAATTTTGAACGTGTAATGAATAGGGGCGTTTCTAGCATTTGAAAAGTAGGGGGGCCACTTAGGGACCAAGGTTAATGGGAGGGGGGTAAACTTAATTTCGTGTAAGGATCTCTCTCTCTCTCTCTCTCTCTCTCTCTCTCTCTCTCTCTCTCTCTCTCTCTCTCTCTCTGGGTATTTTTCGTGTATTTTGTTTCTTTCATAAGCGACCATAAAAGTGGGAAGGCCAACCTATGGGCCAGCTTAAAATCTGGGGGACTTTTGGTAATGAATAAGAAGACAGAAAGGGAAGCAATAATGTCAAGCATGGGTGAGGAAGCAGGTGAAAAGCTCGTGAATGTTCAGAAAGGAATTGATAGCATGGAGGTAAAGAAACTTAAGTGTGGTAAAGCTGCAGGTGAGGATGGCATAACTGCAGGAATGTTAAACTATGGAGGAGAAACAGTGGTGGAATGGATGTTCATGACCTTGGTGGAAAAAGGCAATTATTGTGCCTTTCCATAAATGTAAAGGTAATACAGATGAGTGTAATAATTATAGAGGGATGAGTCCAGGAAAAGTCTTGATGGAGAGACTGATGGAAGTAACTGAAGGGAAGGTTAGCGAGAAGCAGGAAGGATTTTGGAAAGGAAAAGTTTGTGTGGACCAGATATTTGTAATTAAAATAATGGAAAAGGAGTACTTAGGGAAGGATGATCAATTGTATGCAGCGTTCATATACCTAGAAAAAAACATGTGATAGTTGATAGGGAAGCTCTATGGAACATTCTTAAAATTTATGGTGTTGGAGGGCAGTTACTGGGAGGAATTAAGGCATTTTATAGGAAGGCAAGTATATGTGTGAGGGTGGATGAAGAGCTAAGCAAGTTTTCCTACAGGAATGGGAGTGAGACAAGGATGTATGATGTCGCCACGGCTGTTTAATATTTTTTATTTCTATATCATTGGCACCAGTAGGCTTTTATGGAGGCACAGATGGACTTGCCTTGCCTGTTATTTGGCGTGGGTTTTTAGATTTTTTATGGTGACACCTCAAAAGTTTACGTTTTTGCTTGAATATGTTGAGAACGATGAGAGGCTAATCACTGGTAAAGCCTCAAATGCCTCAAATTGTAAGTCCCGTCTGAGGATAGTATGGCAGCAATTTGGGTAGTCTTTGGTCACTCGGCAGTGATATCAAATAATTAAAAGTGGCCAGCGGATATCGGAGGATTGAATCCAGGACCCTAGGTTGTCATGCCCAAACGCTGACCACTGTACCACCGGATGAGTATATGAGAAATGACCGCAAAAGTGGGGAATGTAAATGCAAGACTGAAGATTAATGGAATGGGTTGGGCGATGGTGACATGCCTGTTTGCATATGACACTGTGTTATTTGTATAGAGTAAAGAGGAACTTCAGAGAGCGGTGGATGAATTTCATAATATTAATGCACGAGAAGAGAGCTAAAAGTGAATGCTGGGAAAAGTAAGGTAATGGTTTTTTGAAAGAAAGAAAGTAGAGGTTGTTAACAGTAGGAAAGTGTGAAGTAGTTTTAAGAGAAGAGAAATTGGAGGAAGTGAAAGAGTTTAAGTATTTGGAACAGTGCTAGGCAAACATTGAGAGAGAGAGAGAGAGAGAGAGAGAGAGAGAGAGAGAGAGAGAGAGAGAGAGAGAGAGAGAGAGAGAGAGAGAGAGAGAGAGAGAGAGAGAGAGAGAGAGAGAGAGAGAGAGAGAGAGAGAGAGAGAGAGAGAGAGAGAGAGAGAGAGAGAGAGAGAGAGAGAGAGAGAGAGAGAGAGAGAGAGAGAGAGAGAGAGAGAGAGAGAGAGAGAGAGAGAGAGAGAGAGAGAGAGAGAGAGCGAGAGAGAGAGAGAGCTGTGAAAAGACATGTGTGTCAGAGGATTACTTGCAAGGGTAATGAGAGGAAGAAATATATACATGGAAGTAGAGAGAAGTTTCAAGAACAGTATTCTGTCAACATTGACATATAGATCAGAGACTTTGATTTGGAATAGTCAAGAGTAGAAATGAGTTATCTGAGAGGAGTATGCGGCATGATAAGATGGAAAGATGAGAGCAATGAAAGCATGATGAAACCTTGTGCAAATGGAGTGGTGTCGTGTAATGGAATGGGTGAAAAGAAATATGATGGTTTGGTCATGTGGAGAGAAGAATTAAGGGTTTGTGAGTGAAACTGAGGGTCATAAGAGGAGATGAAGGCCAGTTGTAAGATGGAAGGATAGGGTGAAGGAGTACATGCAAGAAAGAATTGTTGATAAAAGTGATAGAAGGGATTGAACTAGCTCTGGTCTTGCCATTCTTTTACCAGGACAAAAAAATGGCAAAACCAGAGTCATACTGGGATATAAGAACAGCAGTAAAAATAAGTGTAATTGGCCTGAGTTGGAAAGTGTTCAAGAAAATAGGATCATAAGATTTAAGTTCATGTATCAGACTTGAAAGAACATAGATAGATAGTAGGCAGTGGAAGTAATTTCTATGGGAATGGAAAGCATGTGGGGTGTTAATGGAGATGCGCTGAGATAGAAGAACCTGTTGGAAACTACTGAGACGGGCTTTTTGTCTAGCTTCTTTGAGTGTTCGACCATGTTTGAAGTGAAGGGCAGTAACCTACGATTTAAATTTGTACATATGTACAGTTTGCACATATGTATTTTGTTGAGGGGTAATTTGTAGAGGTATGGCCAGGTGAGGCACAGAGAGGGCAACATGTAGCTGATCTACAGTATTTTGCTGGTTGACCAAATCACCAGCAGTTTTGGAATGTAAAGTTTAACTTTGCAGACACATAAGCAATATCATGCTCGTCTACAATAAGATCAGAGGTTAGAAGAAGAGTCAGGCCAACTGACGTTCACTGTGCAGTGGAGATTTCATGTTATGTGAGAACGGTACTAGTACAAGTGTTCAGTTGATTGTCAGGAAATACTGGGAAAGGGTGTCAAGGTCTTTGAGGGTGAGCATAGCTTCAGCTTGTGATTCTGAGTCAACACTGACTAGGCAGTGACTCGAAAATCCAGCATGTGCACCTGCGTGCTTCTTGTTTACCCAGTGTTGCGCACAGTCCCATGCCAGTACCTACCAAGGTTCAAGTTCATCGCTCCCCCTAACCTGTCCCCATTGGAGCCACAAGTTGACTCTACATATACAAATCTTCCATATGAGTAGAAAAAGGAAGAAACATTGAGGTTAATTGAGAAGTATAGGCACATTTGTTTTGGGCACTGAAACTCAGAACCATGCATCTCCTCAGACACAGCAGGTGCCCACTGAATGTGGGGGGCCGTAACATTCAGAGTTCATGCTTTGATTTACTTTTCAGGGGAAAAAAAAAAAATTGATACAAAGATATATTGTATGCATGTATTAATTTGACGTTTTTATAGTTCCACAGAAAATATTACTGTATATCTTGTAGCCCTGCATTTAGCTGGTGTATATATATACTTAGTTAATTAGTTCAGTAGGCTCATTTAGCTTTCAACCGTGTGTTGAAGATGTGGTGCGGCATTGTCAACTGACAGCTGGTTTATTATGATCCCAACAAGTATTTAGTAGCTTAGGCTTGAAACAATAGGGGAGGCCAAAGAATTACTGCACATCCTCCTCAAGTTTATTACAATCACAAATGTATAGTAGCGTGAATAAGAGACAGTGGGATATGCCACAGAATTCCTGTTCAGTTTCCTGAGATTTATTAAAATCATAAGTGTGTAGTAGCATGGACTCTAAGGCAATGCATTTCTCTCCATAATGGTATCTATAATCTCAGGTAGCAAGTCAGCAGCAACATCTTCAAAATACAGTGGTTTATTTTAGTTAATTGATTTGCTGTTCATTTGGCAGAACGTAATGTTTTTCATCATCATTGTGTCTGCTATGCCAACTGATTGCAAGGCATGTAGTGTAGTACATTACAGTACAAGCTTATTGGCATCCCACAGGAGGGAAGATAAGGCAATAGTGATGAATTCTCGGTTACTTGGCACTTACGTAGTTCACTCCAAGGATTACTTCTTTACTTTTGTGTCTTATTGGTATGAAAATGTGAATAAATTATGGGAAAATAATGCATTTTCCATGCCAGGACAGTGTTCATTTAAAAATTATGTTTTTATGTTACAGGCCAAGCATGTTTGCGAGGCTAGTCTTAGGACTGGGATTCTTGAGGGCTCTGCTCACACACCTATGTCCATTGCGGTCGCTGGCATCGGACACTTCACCACACAGATTGTTGGGGTCAGGTACCATTCTTTCTAATATCTTCCAGATATAGATGGCTAGGTACCTATCCTTTCTTCTCTGCTGGGAGTTCAGGCCCAGCTTCTGAAGGCGCTCCCAGTAGTTGAGGCCTTTCATGCCCCAAATCCATCTGGTGAATTGCCTTTGGACAGCCTCCAGCCTTTATATGTCACCTGTTTGGTGTGACGATCATAGCTGGCTGCAATAGTCCAGGTGTGGCTGGATTAGGGACTTCCATAGTGTCAACATGACCTCTGGTTTCCTGGAGGTGAAAGTTCTCAGCACCCACCCAGTCATCTCCATGGCTTTCTTCACCGTGACGCTGATGTGGTGCTTGAAGGTTCCGTCCTCACTCAGATGCACCCCTAGGCACTTTACGTGAAGCTGGGGAGAGATGTCATGGTCATGTTCTGTCATCAGGTTGGTGGTCTCTTTGATGACTGGACCACATCTCATCATCTCAAGTTTTTACTCATTGAAGAGCATATTGTTCTCCTTGACCCAGGCAAACACTGTGTTGAGGTCTTGTTGAAGATGTTGAACTTCACTGGCATCATTTATAGCTTTGCTGATGGTGGTATCATCAGCAAAAGATGAGAGAAAGGAGCTATGTACAGTGTTGCCAATGTCCCCCAAATGTACAAGGAAGAGGAGTGGGTCCAGCACTGACCCTTGTGGTACTCCGCTGATCATGGCAGTTTGTGCCGAGTGCTCTCCTCCCATGATCACTCGCTGAGTCCTTCTTATAAGGAAACTGTGAAGCCACGTCCATAGATTTCCTGCTATGCCAAGGGACTTGATCTTCTGAAGGAGGATGTTGTGATCCACCTTGTCAAATACCTTGGCAAAATCAAGGAAGATTGGGTCGGCATTTTTCCCCTCGGCCAGCGTTTCTTTGATCCACTCATAGTGGCTCAGGAGCTTAGATAGGCAGGAGCGACCTTTTTTAAAACTATGTTGATAGCTGTTGAATAATTGGTGATCTTCCATGTACCCTTGAATTATGTTCCTCACATACTTTTCAAAGATCTTAATAATGTGTGAGGTTATGGCAACAGGTCTGTAATTCTTACTTTGTGTTTTATCTCCACCTTTGAAGATAGAAGAGATAATGGCCTGTTTGAATATCTTGGGAATCACACCTGTGTCCAGTGATTTTTGCCAGAGGAGGTGTATGGGATGGGGCAAGACATCACAACATTTCGTGAGAACAATGGCTGGCACGCCATCAGGTCCAGCTGCTGAGTTTGGCCGCAGCTCTCTTATTGCCAACTTGATGTCCTCAAGCGTGAAATGAATGTCCGTGAGGCTGGGCTGGGTGGCTGCTTTGTCCGGTGGTGACTGAGGTCCCTGCACTGGTGATGGATCATGGGGTGTGCTGAATGTGTTATTGTACTATTGCAGCAACAGGTCACACATTGTTGCAGGGTCAGAAGTAACCTTCCCATCCGTCATCTTCAGGGGTCCAATTGGCGTGTATGTCTTGCCAATTTTTTGCAGTAGCTGAAGAAATACTTGGGATTCTGTTTGATGTTGATCACAGCTCGGTTTTCTTAATTTTCCTTCTGCAATTTGTAGGATTCTTTTAGACAGATTTCGATGGTTCTCAGTTTTGTCCTAATTGAGTGTTGTTTCCCGGCATTTAGTGTATTGCGGAGTCTTTTGTTAAGGGACATCCTCTTCCTCATTAGGACTCTTCTTTCTCTTGGGATGGTGTGTTTGTTTGTGCGTCGATTTGATTTTGGTGGTACGAGATCTCTACACACTTGCTGCAATGTCTCAAGGAAGATGTGTGCTATTGCCTCTGCGTTGTCATTTGCCATGATCTCATCCCCTTTTATTATGCCAAGATGCGATTGGATCTTTTCCCAGTCAATTTTACTACTGAAAAAATCATAATCTTTAAAGGGTGATAGTTTTGTATGGCTGTGGAGGCTATTCATTTTTCCTTTCTTGTATGTTTTTTGCACAGTGATGAGGCTGTGGTCTGAGAACACAGTTTTCTCTAGTGAGTAGCTAGTGACTGCTACATGGTTATTTATGAAAAACAGATCTAAGATATTATTTTGTCTGGGTGGAGTTGTTATCTGCTGTGTAAAGAACAGTTTATCAGCCAGGCTTAGTAGAAGTTTTGCCTGGGCTTGGTCAGCAAGTGTCCCTCCTGTTAGTTGGCCGTCTGGCCAACTTATGAAAGGAAAGTTAAAATCACCACACACTGATTTCAGGCGTGGGTGATGATGTTGCATCTACCACTGTTTGAGTCTTCTCTATTGCCTCACTGAAGGCATCGTGGTCACATTGAGGAGGACAATAACAGTTATGCGAAGGACTATTACTTCCATTTGATCATTAGTGTGGGAGAGAAGCACTTCCACGAAAGGTGTCAGGTTATTCCTAACATAAATTAAAACACTATCATGACTTCTGTATTTTCTATCTGTTCGGAATAGGGTGTAATTGTTGATTTTAACTTCAGCGTCTCTTACTCCCTTCAGGTGGGTTTCAGTTAAGGCAATTAGCATGGGGTCCTCTACTACTGACAAGTCTTGAAGGAAAGGCACTTTAGTTTGATTTGTCTTAGGGTAGAGGCCCTGTATGTTGCCTAAGATTAAACACTAGTGGCTTAGAGCATTCACCCATGGATAAGGATGGTTTGATGGCTGTGGAGGGTAGGGCATTGGGTTGCTTCTCGCCAAGTTGGCCAGTAATTTTCCCTGTGCCTCCGTTACTTTCATTAGATTTTGCACTGCCTGTCTGGTTTCTAGTGCAATGTCTAAAAAAGGTGCTTGACATGATCCCACACTAGGGTGTTGGTAGACCATTGTTGGTGATGTTGGTACTTGTGCATTAGTAGGATGGACCTGGGTCCTGGCGTTAACAGAGGTGTTGCAATGAACTCTTGTATCTCTCCGTTTTGTGCCTCTTACATGCATGTAGGTGCATGACTTAGTGAAGCATTTACTATATCTTAGAGTGGACCTGCACATAGTAGGATGAAACATGTTACATTTCCATCCGTTTGCACCCTAGCTTGCCTCTAATCCCATGGGCCATCAGTCGACTACATGGCTTGGTGTGGTCATAATTACAATTTTTACCAGTCAGTCCATACTTACAGACACCTCTTCTATACTATTTACATATAGGTTTTCTGGGGCTGCTTTCCCCCTCGTCCTGGTGAGGTGGCGGGGAGTGCTGCTGTTGCCTGGTATGGACCTCCTGCACCTCCTGCTGGGGACACACACTCTGTACCTGCTGACTAGTGTTACCATGAGACCTAGGTTGTGGGTTGGTCTTAGGGCTTGCTACTCCTTGTAGGTCTTGCTGTGCTGAATTCAGGAGGGAGAAATCCACATCCTTTGGAGTGTCACCCAAAGTTGTTGTTGAAAGTGGTGGTGGTGGCGGCACCACGTTGTGATCCGTACCTGTAGCCATGTCTGTAGATACACACTGTCTGGATAAGTCACTTGTACATCCCTTATCCATGGTTTCCTTAATGACTCGTTTCTCCTCTATTTTTAATTCCTTTATTTCTGTCACTAAGTCAGAGTAGTCCTGAATGTTTGTTTCAGTACAAACCTGGCATGTGTACCTTCTGGTGGAATTAATTAGTGTAATAAGGAGGTAAATTACAATACCACTACATTCATAATGTGTCCACATCAAACACTCGTTACATTTGATGCCTGTAGTACAGTGGACCTGATCCTGCATGGATAAACGCCTCCATTTTGTGCCTCGTCTGCGGGGGCACCGCCGCCCTTTGTACCTGAGTCACCCATGAGGAGATATTTTGCAGTTATTTCGTACTAAAACACAAGTTTCTGGCTTCTCTCACTTCACTGGGTACTTATAAACACTTGTGTACCATTGTTTGTTGTAAAGTCACGCTGGAATACTGCAAAATTAGTGTAAATGTCCAGATATTGAAAAATATAAGAAAGAGGAAAGTGTTTTAAACACCACTACAGTAAAACATCAAGCACCCAAGGAAGTAGGATCAACAGGTGACCTGGGTCTGGGCAGCACACCAGAGGATGCCAACCTCAGTCTCCTGGCAGCCACACCAAAATACTGTGATTGACGTGAGCCAGTCGACACAGATAGAAGAAAATAACCAGAACATGGCCACCGACAGCAACAGGAATAGTAGCCACTAAAATGCAGAAAACCGTAATAGGAAACCCAAGGTGTGTAAGTACTACAAGAAAAACATGCAGTTATGACCACCCAAAGACATGTGGAAAGTACCTTAGACATGGCACAGACAAAAAATTGGACTGGACATTGGGAAGAAAATGCCCTGGCTGTCATCCATTTCTGTGTAAATATTCTATCAGATCCAGGAAAATCTACAAAGAAAACTGTAGGTTCCCCATATTATAGGGACTGAAAAAAACAGCCCTCTAACCCTTGTACAGAAACACAAAATGCAGCTTCCACACAACACACTGGACAAGAGAGAACAACTAAAGCACCAGCATAACACTGCCACACTAACACTACTGACTCAGACAATTTTGAAAAACCCAACGCATGGATGGAACCACTGCGGAACACCAACTCGCCCATGCAAACAGAACAAATAAGCCCTTTTTTAGAGAAGGCCATGGAGAAATTTTTGGAAATAGAGAGGTCACAGAAAACAATGCAATACATGTTGGAAAGAATGAAAATAAGACAAAAGGGCTACACCAAACAACTTTGGAACTAAGCAACTTCCTTTACAGCAAAATCAAAGGTTTCAATCACAAAACAAAGCAGGCCAAAATTCCTATATTAAAAGAACTAGCTCACTAGGAAGATTTATTGTTCTTGGTGTTAACTGAAACACACCTAAATGGAGGCCTAGAAGCCAGTGGCGTATGGTGGTTTCTGTCACTGGGTGTGCTGAAGTGATTCTGTCCATAACTAACATATACCTAATTACTTGTGTGTGTGATTACAATTTTATAATTATTCATACTGTTAGTTAGAAAATAAAGCACACTTTGTGTAAATTTAGAATAATTAAATTTATTAATTTTGATTAGCTAAGCTAAGACTGGGCTAAGGTAAGGGAAATGCACGTCCTCCCTCGACACTGGCGTCAATGAAACTGAGTTAGTATAACCAAGGACTCTACACTTACCAGGACAGTCCACTCAATGTTAACTTTTTGTTCTGGCCACGACGGTGGCGCCTCCAGCGGCCGACGGGTATCATCACACTCGCTCCCATACATCTAGCATTACCAGCACCTTTTGAAAGCTCATTTTTAATGATTCATCTTGCCCACAAGCTTCACTGTACACAATTTGCCTGCAAAAAAGATATATTTATGTATTATGTTAAAGTTTAATCCAATTGAGTGCAATACCTACTGGTATTCCTATAATATAACTATAGCCGTATACCACCATTTCATATAGCCTTTCCACATGCCTCTCAAATTAATCAACTCCACAGCACCCACTCTTGACTGGTGTGCCCCATGCTATAACAGGCATTGGTGCTAATTTCAGTAAACCAGTACAATTCTTTATTCCTCCATGAAGACATTAATTACTCCCTTTGCTTACCCACTTGGCTAAAGGGATATCCCTCCTTAGCCAAGGGTGATCAATCTATTTCCCCATCTTGGGGCATTTCAATATTTCTTCTACATCAAATTCTGATTCTAATATCAAATTATGTAAAAATATGCCTGCACAACTAAATGTTCATATACAATGGTAAAGAAAACAAAAGTGGAGTTTATCGTATATTCTGAAAGCTGTAGAGCATTGACATTACACAAACCCAACTGGTGCAGATATGTTAAACTAATTAAAACTACATTACATATTGTGATCATGCATACCCCAGAGATCATTCACATACAACAGACGCCCAATCCAACAAGAATTAATGACTCAAGGCGAGATGCTATAGAACGTTTAACTTCTGATCTTTCACTAGTTTCTGATTGGCGCAGAGCAAACCTTGTTTTGTTCAATGCCTCAAAAACTCAATTTCTACAATTATCTACTCGACATAACCTTCCTTCAATGACACTCAACTTTCCCTCTCCTCCACATTAAACACACTCTGTCTATCCTTTACTAAAAATCTAAACTGGAGATTTCATATCTCTACTCTTGCTAAATCAGCTTCCAACAAGTTAGGTGTCCTATGGCGTCTGCGTCCATTTTTCTCTCCCTCTCAGCTGCTTGCTCTGTACAGGGGCCTTATCTGCCCATGTATGGAGTATGGCTTTCATGGCTGGGGGGCTCAACTCATACAGCTCTTTTAAATAGAGTGGAGTCTAAAGTTTTTTGCCTAATCAACTCTCCTCCTCTAACTGATTGTCTTGACTCTTTAAGTCACCGCTGCAATGTTGCATCTTTATCTATCTTCTACTGCTATTTTCATGCTGACTGCTCTTCTGAACTTGCTAACTGCATGCCTTTTCCCCTCCCACGGCCTCGCTGCACAAGATTTTCTACTACTTCTCATCCTTATTGTGTCCATCTACCTAATGCAAGTTAACCAGTATCTTCACTCTTTCATCCCTTACACTGGTAAACTCTGGAACTCTCTTCCTTTGTCTGTTTTTCCACCTGCCTATGACTTAAACTCTTTCAAAAGAGGAGTGTCAAGACACCTCTCATACTAAATTGAACTGCCCCCGCATGTCCATATTTCTCCTACTGTCTTCTTTACAGGGTCTGGCGACAAGCGGAATTTTTTTTTATACTTAATTTATTTTTTCCCTTAGCCGGTACCCATTTAATGTAATTAAAAAAAAAATTAAAATAAAATAAAATAAAACAGCTCAACATGTACTCCATGCAGAGGAGAAGAGAACAGTACATCACCATATATGTATGGAAAATGATAGAGGGCAGAGTAGGGAGTCTTGGCATTACAGTGACCTTAAACCCAAGACGGGGCAGCGGAGGTAGACTGTTACAGCCAAGGGACCAGCGGCAAGATACAGCGAGTGAGGACGCTAACACACAACTCCTTCACCCACGAAAGACCTCCATTGTTCAAATGCCTGCCTCAGGCGCTGAAAGACCTAAGTGGAATCACCACTGAGTCTTTCAAAAAGAAACTGGGTAAGTAGCTCTGTGAACTACCAGATCAGCCACCTACAACAGGATACACCAGCCGCCATCACAACACCCTGCCTCAAATTATCCAGGACAGGACGGAGCAAGACGGAATAACTGGTGTGAGCGGAGGCCGACCTTAGCTACGTTGTTAATGGACGGAATTACCAAAAGTAACAAAATTATACAATACCATCATCACCATGAAACTACTACAGTTCTACTACTACTATCATTACTGAAATGTAAGGACATTCTTGGGTGTGATGTAGAATTGTTACATGTGTTTTAGGATTTAGAGATTTTCTGCTCCGTTTTTTCTGTTGAGGCTCTGAACTTATCATTCATGAAATGAATTTTCCAATATATTGCTATTTTACAATAGAAATGTACAATTTTGTGCAAACAGTCCTGACAAAGTGAAAGATGGGACAGTTTACTGACCACACACATGGTTAATCTAGAATTCAGATTTTGTCCTGGAAAATTTGTCATGTCAGACAAAAATGGTATAATGACAGAGTTGTGAACATTTTTAAAAGATTGCACCAACATTTCTGAAGCTACTGTGAGATCACCAAAGTTCCTACTGGAGGTTTTTATAGCTTTCATATGTCTAAATATCTGGCTCGACTCACTAAGAAAATCAGACTTGTACAATAGATATGGAGAACAAATGGCACATGAAATATTTAGTTTTTTCAGTACATAATTCACACCATTAGCATCAACTTGGTAGTCATATGATAAATCACTGATGTTACAAGATTCTGAAGTGGAAGTTGATGGGACTTTAGAAACAGATCTTGATTGTATATGAGTTTTGTTTAAATCAGATAGTGTGAGGAGAGAATCAAAGTCTGGGACACAATTGGCAGATGAAGATGGTGAAATGAGGAAGTTACATAGAATTTGTCTGAAGGTGAATCTGAATTGATTAGAATCAGAATTGTTCCTTTTTCCCCTCTTTTGTCACAATAGGGCAAACAAATTCTCAAGGCAGTCCTGGTTAAGGCGAAATGTTAACAAAAACTTAAAACCTTTAATGGACTGAAGGTCTTGCGTGAGGCCAAGCATTGGTCTTAGGATCAGTCTCCATCCAACAAGACAGTGTGAAGTATAGTGTGAGAGACTTAGGAGTTCAAATAAGCAGTGACGCGCCCCAGGGAACAGTGTTTTATAGCTAGAAATAGGGCTAACAAAATACTGGGATTTATTAGTAGGTGTGTGACAAATAGGAGTTCTGAGGTCATTCTGAGGTTGTATTTAGCGCTAGTTTGACCCCACCTAGATTATGCAGCTCAATTTTGATCCCCTTATTATAGGAAGGATATAGGCTCCTTGGAGGCAGTTCAGAGAAGAATGACCAAGATGATTCAGGGGCTGAGAAATTTACCCTACAAGGATAGGTTAAAACGTCTTAATCTCCACTCCCTAGAGAGAAGGAGGGCAAGAGAGGATATGATTGAGGTTTTCAAATGGGTAAAAGGAATTAATAAGGGAAACATTGATCAGGTTTTAGAATTTAGTAGCCAGGATAGGACACGTGGAAATGGATACTAGCTAGAAAAAACTTAGATTCAGGACAGACATAGGTAGATATTGGTTCACTAACAGAGTCGTGAACAATTGGAATAGGCTGGATAGACAGACACGTAGTAGGTGCTGAGTCAATAGGTAGCTTTAAAAGACGGTTGGATGAGAGTATGGATAGGGATGACAGGTGGGATGGCTAAATATTGGATTATTCCAAGGGTGGGGGACTAGGAACTGCCTCGTGTAGGTCATTAACTGGCCTCTTGCAGTCTCCTCATTTCTTATGTTCTTAAGTACGAGAAGTGTTAAAATGTACACCCTTTACCCATTCAATAGCATTCACCCAAAATGAGAGATGAGGACTTGTAGTTTTTACTGGTCTCTTCAGTTCTTTACATGCTTGAAAAGTTCGTCCAATGACACTGTCAAAAATATCATTCCATTTTTAAATAAACTCGGCAGTGTGAACTGCAGTGCTTGGCAATTTACCTATAGAGACATGAGTATTTAACCCAGCTGCGACTTAGAACTTGAGTGGCTAAACAGACACACATTGCCTTAAATGCAGGCGTGAAAATATGAGCATTAGTTAGTTTTGGGGTAAGAGCAAATTTAGATGACGGAATCATGCTGATAAAATTTTTCAATGTGATCTCAATGGGCTAGCTTATCTTCTAGAATTGCATTGTGATTCTTGAAATTGTTTCTGACATTCTTTATTAAAGGAGGAGGATCATATAAGCACCACACGATGCTGTCCTGAGTAAAAGTAAGGCTTATCCTCTGTGACACCAAGAGATGAAAAAGCCCTACGGTTGTTTGAGCCTTGGTCAGCTACAATAGCTCGCATATCAAATCCAATATTCAGAAGTTTCTCCGCATCCTTCTCTATAATCACCTTCAGAGTATCTCCTTCCATGGCATTACCAGACAGAAAGTATCCAATTGGTTGTTTCCATTTATCAGACAAACACCTTAACATTACAACTAGTGCTTCATTTGCTCTTGCAGTTGTTCTACCAATACCAGGTCCCAAATCCCGAAAACCAACTACCTGATCTCCATGTTTTTCATAATGCAAACATGCACTCAATTATATTTCATCAAAGCAAACAACTACAGCCCTCTTTTCATCATCCATTGATGTCAACTTGGACTGCAACAAAGTGAAAATAGTTTAATTATATCCAGAGTTAGTTTTTAGACCAGACAGGCATCTTTTTAAGGAGGTAAGAGAAGGCAGAGCAAACATTGTTCTTAGAAGGCGGTATGAAGCTGGACTCTTTTAAAGTGCAAACCAAACGCAACCATTTTTTGCTCAGGAGTCCATCATCTTCCTTTACCATGCTTGAAATACATGCATAACTGTTGTTCAGAAAATCTTAGGCATGGTCCATCAACATACTCAGTTGTTCAGAAAATCTTAGGCATGGTCCATCAACATACTTAGAACACATTTTTTGAATATTACCTACTGGGTCCACTGCCTTCTTGGCTCGTAACTGTGCTTCACCTGTAATTACATGGAAAGATTTGTGGAGGATAATAGTGGTGGAAGTACAAATGCTCTATTCAATAGTCGAACATCAGCAAAATAATAAGCCACTAACACTGCAATGTAATTAATGGAAAAAACCAAAGAAAACAGTTTAAAGGCTTGATTACTGATTTCAAATGTCTCAATTATGCAAAAATAACGCAATGATTTACTGTATTTGCTTGAACTTTTATATTAATTTACTAACATTTGCTTGAAGCAGTTTCACCTCATTGTCAAGATCCGTCTGAGATGTATCTTGCAACTGTGGTATCACAGAGGGACCATCAATGTCAGATACAGCTGAGGAAAAATATGGAAATGAGTTTATTCCCCTCAACACTAAGGTAGCTCTAGAAATCCAATAAAGGAAGATTACTACTAGAACCTAGAAAGACATAACAGTAGGTCCAATGAAAAAAAAGTCACTAGATCTTGTTAATATTATCATAATGAATACTTATAAACAGTGGTACAGTTCTAATGAAATTATAGCTATCTATCACCAAGATAATTAATTGTGATGACTAGTGAGTTGTGACTATAGCACTGTCACTATATCACTGGTAAGAACAAAAAATATCAAATTACTGTATCTGAAGCTTCATGTTCATCCTGATTTACAATCTTTCCCTTCTTAGGTGGAGTTGGAGGTGGTAGACCTCGGGATGTTGGTGCCTTCCTTTTGGGAGATTTGCATAGGTGAGGATTGGGCACATCAATAGACTTGGAACTGCATCCCAGACCAAGCTGTTCTTTTGCAAGATGTTCATGAAACAGGAATCAGAAAAGTGCTTACTACAAAGCAGTAAGTTCTTGTGGGCATAATCAGCAGTAGCATTCATAATATCCTGCCTGCAGCCATTGTTTCAATCAGAAGGAAAGGGAAAAAAATCAGATTCATTAGTTGGTTGAGTTGGGCTAAATTAGGTCACCTAAACTTTCTTGAATATTGCTTACTTAAGCTTTGAATAGAATAGAAATGATCAATTCAGTTCATAAACTGATGATTATAACTCAGAAAACTCACCACATTTTATTGTCGACTAGCACTTGTTACCATCAATGTTTTCACCATCAATCAGTCTCTAATAAAAAGCATTGATATAATAACCAGCCTGTCACACTACCATCACCATCATCAGTGTTCTTTCATCATCATCATCTTTAAACATCACAGCCTACATTATCTGAAGTCATTCATTCATACGTAACTTTTTGTAAATAGTAAACCCAAATACACCTTTATGTAATTGTTTACACAATAACTGCACTAAGATATCACATATTTTTTACAAATGAATCTACAGTACTCATCAGCTCTTTGTTGACAACCTTTCATAATGGACAGTACCATAACATGTCATCCCTGAATTAATGGTAGCACTGAGAATCTTGATGCACTATCTAGCTGTTTCTTGCTGTGTGTCGATTAGTTGTACAAATATGGATGGGCTGGCGCATCAGTAGAGTGCAGCTTCCGCTGGGCCCTCAGGTTTGTCCTAGGTACTGAAGCCCACCAGATGAGAAAACACACACACAAACACACACACACATTTATACATCATAATGACTGGCATTAGGCTTTAGAGAAATGGAACATAAGAGAGTCAGCATTCACAGGCACACCAAACATGTGAATATGTACATGGTCTGGAATTTGTACTTTAACCTGCATTTACTATAAGACGTTCATCATAATACTTAAACATATTAGTGCAGAGCGGACTTGAATGTTGGCAGGATATATCGGGTAACCTGACCATTTTTACTAATAAAATTAATCAGAACATTGTTTTAAATGTTATCCTCAAATGAAATATTGAAAGCAAATTAACTAAGAGCCTTTTTAACCTAATACCTGATAATTATATTGATATATACCACTTAAATGTGTCCAAATATATTTCCAACATAGTTTGTACTGTCAAACTAAATAGTTTTAGTCTGAGATATTAATTTCCAACTGGAAATAGTTACGAAACTAAGGTTTATGAAATTGTATACTAACCTATATACTAATAGGCTACTGTGGCCTACCAAAGATATACCCCCATTCAATATATCCCCGTTTGATATAGCTCTGTTCGGTATACCCCCGATGTACTTACGAAATGCAATCAGCTATGAGAAACCAAGAAATGGCTGAACTGCATAATTTTTCAGCAGATATCATGGTAGATACATAATTGTCACTAATAACAGTCATACCACCGGAATCAGCAAACTTTCGCGGTCAGGAAACACAAAATATAACATCAAGAATCGAAAAAATCGAAAAACTCACCTTACGGTCTGACGCTCTGCCGCTATCTTGAGGCTTTTAATTTTCTTATTTTAAATTATAGGGCTAATTATTTTATTATTAGGGGGAGATATTATGACACCTGTTTGCTACACCCCCTAGGTCGGTACACCCCCACATCACCCTACTACATGAAAACTTGATCTATTTTCAAGGAATGACCATGAGTAGCTCGATCATTATGTCATGTAACCATTAGGCTGATACATGACCTGCCATCTAAAAATCCCAATACAGTAAGAACGGTCATCTCGCACATAATTGGTACTGGACTATCGGCCGCGAGATGAACGATATTGAAATGCATGTAAATAGTATAATTGGTTCTTAGGTATGGCACATAAGCTTCTTATAACTCCCATTAACCCTACAGGAATACAAAATATTTTGCCGAAAATTCACACATACAAGGTTATGCATAATCTGTATGATAATAAACAAGATTGAACAATTTCTGACTATCAATAAAGGTTCAAATATTATGCTACTTACTTTATGAGAGTCTGTGACTGGCTTGAGTAGGCTGGCAGTGGTGGGGAGTGGTGGCTACTGGTTACTCGCTCTCTCCTCTACCGTTTGTACATCACCACCAGCACTGCGTGCAACCATTTCTTTCTTTTCCTGGAATATATATTTCCTGAGCTTCACCCCCTTGCGATAATCACGCTTCTCTCGTCCACCACTACCACTCATAGAACTCATGTTCCTTGTTATTACAGTGTATTTTACTTCCACTAGAACGTTTTCACTAGAACACCGAAAGTAAATATGCTCCATAGCACAACAAAATAGTAATATTGTTGTTGACCAAGCTCCTGCCTTGACACAACCGACCCAAACCAATCATTCAACTTGCGCTGACCTATGCGCATGCGCGAGATGTTCGTTTGGCACCGCTAGATGGCAGAAGGCGGAAAATTTGAAATAGACGCGAGATGCTAAATTCGCGAGACTATATTATGCGAGATGACCGTTCTTACTGTATAATATAAATGACATTGATCTCAGATTATAGTTGACAAACTTCTGAGCCTATAAAATAAAGTTGTCTCACCTCTTAGGATCCTTGGGAAAGCGAAAAAAAGGACAAATTCTTATCCCACTTTGAGCTGCTTGAGCAGTACATTGCTGAGCATGCCCGCATTCCCATCTTGGCAAAGCATATATGTTAAATACGCTACCTGCATGAATAATTTCCACCTGTCCCACGAGTTCCAGTACGACAGCTGTCAGCTAAGTGCTTTACCCCTCTGGCCGCTTGGTGGCGCTACCTTCGCGTGGCGACAAGCTCGCCCGTAGGAGTGGACCGTCCTATTGATACAGAGTCCTTGGTATAACTTGGCAACTTAATTTACTTCTATTGTTTCATCAATAAGAGAGTCCATGACTTAGGTTGCACTTAATCTTTATTTCTGATTGAGTGACTTAATAACATTTGGTTTCATAATAAATACTATATTATAATTCCTGCAAGTCTTAATTATGCCCATATAATGAATGGGAAAGACACTATACCTTCTAGCCAATATAAAATTTGTGCAGCAAAAACGAACGCAAGCAGTGTGCATTTGTAGAGCCGCAAACCCAGCTCCATATTTTCAACAGTCTGCCCTCCCAGTCCACCGTATGCGCTATGCTACATAATGATGCAATTGATTATTGGGTGTGCAGTGCTTCTACAGAACACCTAAAGTGCTAAATATTATAACAGGGCTAAAAACAATAAGAAAAATATAGTTTCCCACTTACTGCTAAATTTATTTATAACTATCATGCATTTCTCTCTCTGGCTGAGGGTGTGGCCGCACACCTACCTCACCCTGAATATACGCCCCTGCTAGAAGCTGAGGTTAGTATAGAAAAATACACCATGTTCAGAATGGATAGACAAAACAGAAGTCACGGGGGTGCTGCTAACTATGTCCAAGACGATCTTGCAGCAAGCACAGAGCTGTTAGACTCTTTTTCAAATGGGACAACAGAGCTGATGACCTTGTATATAAAGCAGCTGGACCTGCTTATCACAACAGTGTACAGACCCCCTAACACCACGCTGGACCACAAGAACATAAGAAATGGAGAGACTGCAAGAGGCCAGTTAAATGACCTACACGAGGCAGCTCCTTGTCCTCCACCCTTGGAATGATCCAATATTTAGCCATCCCACCTATCATCCCTATCCATACTCTGATCCAACCGTCTTTTAAAGCTACCTATTGACTGCTAGTGCTGGCACAGAATCGTATGCTCATATCAAGCGGGAACTAGTGAAGTAGGCACAAACCAGTAGGGCTCATACTGCAACTGTTGTTCAGGAGAGATCCGATTCTCATTTACATCGGAACAGAGCGTTTCACCAGTACCCTGACAGCCAACAGCTGCAACCCTCCACCAGTCTGAGCCATTGGAATAATCCAATACTTAGCTATCCCACCTGTCATCCCTATCCATACTCTGATCCAACCGTCTTTTAAAGCTACCTATTGACTCAGCACTTACTACATGTCTACCCAGCCTATTCCAATCATTCACCACTCTGTTAGTGAACCAATATCTACCTATGTCTGTCCTGAATCTAAGTTTTTCTAGCTTGTACCCATTTCTACGTGTCCTATCCTGACTACAAAATTCTAAAACCTGATCAGTGTTTCCCTTATTAATTCCTTTTACCCATATGAAAACCTCAATTATATCACCTGTTGTCCTCCTTCTCTCTAGAGTGGAGATTAAGACGTTTTAACCTATCTTTGTAGGGTAAATTTCTCAGCCCCTGAATCATCTTGGTCATTCTCCTCTGGACTGCATCCAAGGAGCCTATATCCTTCCTATAATAAGGGGACCAAAATTGAGCTGCATAATCTAGGTGGGTCTAACTAGAGCTAAATACAACCTCAGAATGACCTCAGAACTCCTATTTGTCACACACCTACTAATGAATCCCAGTATCTTGTTGGCCACATTTCTAGCTATAGTACACCGTTCCCTGGGGCGCAAGTCATTGCTGATTTGAACTCCTAAGTCCCTCACACTATATGACCTTCCTAAGGTATTGTCATTTAATGTGTAGTCTACAGGCATATTACCTTTACCTATGCTCATAATGCTACACTTGTTAACATTAAACTGCATCTGCCATTTCTTTGCCCACTCGTACAGCCTATTTAAGTCATCCTGCAGTATCCTAGCATCATCTAAATTCTTTAACAGTCTTCCTATCTTTGTGTCATCGGCAAATTTACTTATATCACTGTTTATTCCTGTCTCTTAATCATTTAAATACATTATGAATAACAACGGTCCTAGTATTGATCCCTGTGGTACCCCACTAGTGACATTACCCTTTTCTTTTTTTCCTTTTTTTTTTCTTTAATTTCTTCCCATTAATCTGTACCCTCTGTTTCCTACTAGTAAGCCATCCCCTAATCCATTCTAGTACCTTCCCACCTATGCCATGAGCCTTGACTTTACTTAACAGTCTCCTATGGGGTACTCTGTCAAAGGCTTTATTGAAGTCCAAATAAACTATATCATACTCGTCCCCCTTATCTATGGTTTCAAATATCTTTCTATAGAAGGATAATAAATTTGTGAGGCATGGCTTCCCCTTGCTAAAACTACGTTGACTATGTCTAATTAGCTTGTGTTCATCTAAATTATTTGAAAATTTTGAAGTTTTAAAGAGGTCCTCAGGCGATTATCAGATACGCTGCAAAAAACTTCCTAAACAAACAAGAGAAGTAATAATTGCAGGTGATTTCAATTTGTCTCACCTCAAGTGGGAAAATGAAAAGGTATATGGAGGCTCTTATGAAGACAAGCAACAAGCCGCAGCACTGATCAAGATAATGGAAAGTCATTTCCATACACAGATCAGAGAAAAACAATTTGGATTTGATTATCACAAAGTTAAAATTTAATCCACTCCTACGAGATAAACATGACAGTCCTGTCAGACCACAACCTGATCTATGTAAAAACAACCAACATTATCATTGTTTGTTGCCTAAAAAAAGAAAGAAAGGTTTATTCATTTGCCCGAGGGCACAAGCAATGAGCCCGCCAACAGGCAAACTACTCGCTTCTGCCCACAGACATTGCCCGCTAGTGTGGACATGGCATTAGGAAGTAAAGATATCAATAGCTAAAGATGTTCTTGGGTATGAACAAATAAATGCTAGTGGAAATACACTGATGCGTGTGGCTGAGATGCTTATTCCCGATTCAGGCACTTTTGAACAACTCTTAACACCAGGCCAGAGTGTCTTTATTAATTTTGCAGGCTTGGGATGGCTGGCCTGATTGGTGTAGGTTCGAACCCCACCCCGGAAAAAAATATTATTTCACAAATTATGATTTATTACGTGTACCTTGATCAATGGGTACCACTTTATGGAATGAGGTGTCTCGTGTCTTTCAAACGGTATATCAGATTTATAATTTTCTGTCGTTACACATACACAGATTAATGAAAATGATAGAAGAAAGTCAATGAGGAACAAGGTTGTTTCAGAAAAGACCAATCATTTTAGCAAAGGACTTGTAACTTTCTATAATGTAACTAACATAGTTTGTAACTTACCAATTTTTTTGTAGGCAGCTCAAAATTGGCTTTTGTGGAGGCTTGGTCCACTATAGACGTTTACATGTAATGTCAAGACCACTTGCCAAGATGCAATGACTAGGCAAATTCTGACCAACATATCGCAAACACTTTCAATATACGAATTTCTGCGTTTGCCAGTGTTTTGCCTCTTGTCATGTAACCAATCACAGCTCATCAAACTTCAGAACTTCATCTGTGTAGACACTGAGCGAGATAATATTTCGATTAAATAAGAGGAAAGTAAGACGTTCAAGACCATAACAGTTGTAGAAATAAATAAGATTTATAATATATATGTTGTTTTTTATATAAAAGGTAACCAAAAACAAGCATAAAACTTGAAATATATTAGGGAAGTGTTGAAAATAACGAACTGTGGGCCCTCTACGTGGGTGGAGCGAAGCGGTTGTGTGTGTTTTCATGAGAAAGAATCTGGGTATATATTTCAAATAAATCAGAGGAAAGTAAGATGTTTGAGACCATTATAGTTGATCGTCTACATAAGATTTATATTATATATATATATATATATATATATATATATATATATATATATATATATATATATATTGTTTTTAATATAGAAGAACGCCAAAGACAAGCAAAAAGCTTGTAATATATTAGAGAAATGTAGAAAATAACAAGATGTTACATTCAAACCTGTGTGGGTGTTGATGTTTCAATGCATTTTGTGGTTGTAACTTCGACTTACAATTGTTCCCTTTTTCCTAATAATAAGTAAAAAGCATATCATATTGTGATGCCTCCAATTTCATCTCAAATAGGCCTTACTGAATGTGCCTTTTTTTTTCTTCGTTTTAGTTATGCCCTTAGATCCTGTATTCCCAAGGTGATACTGAATTATATAAATGTTTTTACTCACATATTCATCATTTTATACTATATGTTTATATTAATGTTTGTATTGGAATTGTTCCTCCAAACTTTCAAATCCTATGCAGTCATCCCCCCCACAAGACAGTTTTCTATGGAAAGAAATTAGTATCATAATCTAATCACTATTAATAGTCATTAACTTGTCAAAATGCTCTCCATAGTCAAATATAATTAATCTATTTAGTTATCTTCTCACAAAACTTTGTTAAGAATGACGTAATATTGCACCATGTGATGTGATCCTACGCCCCAGGGCCTGTCGAGCTGAGAAAAGTCACGTACACCAGAATTTTCCCCTATATAGTAATCCAGAGATCAGGTTCAATAGATATCTAAATGTTACTTATTTAGCGTCAAAATTAATTTCCTATAAGCTGATAACCATTTCATGTCTCAATAATCAATTAATAAAAAGATCAAAGGAAGAACATTCCCGAAACCCCCCCTTCCCCCTCTTCTCATTCCCACCTTTCCCGGGGAATCGCGTCAGAAAGCTCTCACCCCTGCTTCCTATTAACAGGTGGGTAAAATCGCTCTTGTAATTTCTCAATATTAGTGAGATCTTGTGCCTCTAAGAATTCTTATATAGTCCATAATCTTCCCCAGTAGCCTGACAATATATGTAAACCTCTGTTGAGATCTATTATAAGTGGATAATACTAATTTCCTTCTCTTAAAGAAGGACAACGTGATTTCAAAACCGCATGGGCCCCTGTTGTCCCTCCAAAAAAATAATATTTCATGGTGTACAATATACCCTTTTTTCATTGTAATCTCTATGTTATTTTAACTAGGTATTAACTTCTGAGTTAAAGGAAGTTAATTATTCCGTGAGAAAGCCCTCACCCCTGCTTCCCATTAACAGGACTCCACCATCACACCTATACAGTGAACACATTTCCCACTATGTATTTGTTAGTAATGTCAAACCACGGGGTGAATTATGTCCCATCTAATATATTTTTCTTTGTTGTATAAGGGAACCACGTGGGTTTGTTTTAAGATGTAGTCGTATTAGTTTGGCCAAAGTAATTATTTTTGTTAGTTCTTCAGGGTAGGAAGGAAATTCAATGTTCGTGGAAGATGAATATGTCGGAAATGTTGAACCCAGAAAGTAATGTTTTCACCCTAGTTTAGGAAAAGGTTACTTAACCATTGTCAGGTACAGTTACTAAATTCACAACATTTACAGGGTGACATAATTAGGGAAGGGAGTCAAGGGTATAAAGTTTGTTTTAGTGTATGAAGAGAATTGATATCTCTGAATGAGATAAAGGAAGACCAACTCAGTGTGTACGTTTATGGTCGTTTTCTCTGTTATAAACAGTTAAGCTTCTGATGCCTTAGTGTATGTTTAAGGTATATTCCACTCCAACTATACAGTAAATAAATAACTCTAGTAAATCTGAGGAAGTGATTCCGTGTTATAATAACCTCTGTTGGTGTGGTAAGGTAAGTGTGGGGAAGTGCTCAACACTCTTGAAACAGGATATGAAACAAATCCACATACCCATGTGCCTCATTGAAACTCAGTCCACTCTACCAATTAACTAAATTGTTAAATTAGTTCCCTTTTTTTTTTTTCATTGGTCGCCTAGATTTCCCTGGTAGTAATTATTTTCTCTTTTGAATATTTTAACTTCCCTTTAGGAAGAAACTAAATTCCCTGAGAATCCCTTAATTCTCATTAAACCTTTGGGGCAGCTTTTCTTTTTAATATACAGGGAAATAAACAACATCAGGGACCATTAAAAAGTATAATTAATCAAAGTAAAGATCTTGTTAATTGCCATAAGAGTTCCCCATTAGAAGTTAATTTAGTGACAAGGCACCACACTGGTGGTCCTTCAGTAGTGAAGTGAAAGTAAAACAAATTAAATAAAGAATAAAATAACAACAATTAACAACTAAGAAATAAAATAACGCCCCCGTCCCCCCCCCCCCGGCACGACAATATTGTTTACAATTATTTTCATCAAATTAAAGTAAGAAATAAGATGTTTGTATATTGCACAAAAATATGTAAGTCAAAGAAAATTTAGACACTGAAGACAGATCCAGTTTCGAACACAAAAATTTCACTTGGAGCGAGCCCGCACTCCAGATACGAAGGCCGGGCCCGCGTCATGTGAAGACATCCAGTGCTCACACATACACACACACACACACACACACACACACACACACACACACACACACACACACTCTCATACACACACACACACACACACACACACACACACACACACACACACACACACACACACACTCTCATACACACACACACACACACACACACACACACACACACACACACACACACACACACACACACACTCTCATACACACACACACACACACACACACACACACACACACACACACACACACACACACACACACACACACACACACACACACACACACTCATACACCCACACACACACATACTCAGACACACACACACACACACACACACACACACACACACACACACACACACACACACACACACACACACACACACACACATCTTGCTGCTACTGGTAAGGTGATCTGTATACGACGATAGATGGACATGTTGTGGGCTTAGGACGAGTGTGGAGGGTGCTGTAGTTTCAATACAGAATCAGCAGGATATACATTTCGAATAAATAAGATGAAAGTAAGATGTTTGAGATCATGACAGTTGTTGAAATACATAACATTTACATTATTAATGTTGTTTTTAATATAAATGAAATCCACAAACAAGTATAATGATCGTAATATATAAGAGAAATTGTACTATATAGCGAGATGTTGGCTTCTACCTTAGGTGGAGTCAAGGGTGGAAGCGGTGCGAAATATACGGAGAAACCATGATATCTATTTCAAATAAATCTGAAGAAATTAAGATGTTTGAGATCATTTCAGTGCTTATAATTTAAAATATGCATATAATATATGTCGTTTTTAATATAAAAGAAAACTAAAAACAAGCATTAAGATTGAAATATATTAGGAAAATTGTGGCAACACCAACCAAGACATTTCTCCTTAAAATCATGTTCGTGAAAAAAACGAAGTTTGGCGACACATGTAAACGCTTTATATATCTCTTTCACTTTAGTATATATGTTATATTGTTCATATATTATCCCTTTTAAATTTATTGAAAGTGTATTGTCTCCCAGATTGTGTCTCACCTCCCTACCTCCCGCAGGTCCATCCCTCCCCTAGTGATACACAACACATTCACACACACACCTGTCCCCTTTTTCCCTGTAGTGTATGATATTATTTGGAAATAGTATTATATCATTCTTGTTATGTATTTTAATTAGGAACAAGTTCTGAGATCAGAAAGTGAGATAAAGTTAGGCAGTGTTTAGACCAGGACAAGATTGTTTCAAAATTATTCTGTGTTAAGCGAAGTGAAATTTAACGTGTGGAGTAGCCAACAGTATTATTGAGGTCTCTTGTACCAAATAAACTGAACGTGTCACTCAGATTACCAAAGTGTGTATAAGATTATTGAGTTTATTGTCATTTTTTTTGTGCGCTTTCTTTTTATTATTGATCTAACAAATTATTAACTACATTATGATATGAAAAGTAATTCTTACTCTTTCTGGCAAATAATAAGTATACCAAAATTAGAAGTTATTTCATTAATAACATATGTCTTCCCTAGTGATAACCAGAGTGACTCCTTGTAGCTAAGATTTATTGCAACCAAAATTACAACAACAGCGACCAGTGGCCAACTTTCGAAAGGGTTCCTATTTCCCTCAAAATAGGTGGTGGCTGAAAAATACCCACCCGCGTTATAACATCTATAAACCTCAGAGCATGACCAAGGGGAGGTGGTAAACAACACAACAACAGCATACAAATAACAGCAATAATAAGATATAAATTTAAACAAGAAGAAACTCCCCCGGCATGACAATGGAAAAATATGATGTAAAGTAAAAGTAAAGTAAAAAAAAACCACTCAATTCTTTACAGAATTATTGTGTAATGTTTGGTATTATTGCAGTTGCAACCAATACATCACATATAACTATAAACTGTCTCAGGGTCTAGATGACACTGTTAGGAGCATTTATAGCCCTATATCACTGTCGAAAATTAATAATAAGATCTTTGACTTCTAGGGAAATTTCCTAAGATTTTATAAAATTTTGCCTAGATTTTTTAAAGTCCATATTGGTGAATGTTTTATTATATTATTGTTATTATTATGAAGTATTATTGCAGTTATGAAAATTAGGTTAGGATATTGAACCAGGAGGTGGTCTGGTCCGGTCGGAGCGGCAGAATCCAGGGGAGGCGTAGCACCCCACCCCAGGTTAGAATAGGTTTGATGTGTTTGCTACATTTAGAGAATTTCCTAGACTTAGGAAGATCTCCCTAGATTTTCAAAGTCCATATATCACTCATAAATGCCTCTTCCTCCCCTCCCAAAATCCACGATTTCCGACAGGCCCCCAAGCTTGCTTGAGGAGTTTGGAGGGAGGTGTGGGTAGAGATAGGGAATATTGGTTGAAACTGTAAATTTACTTAATGTTTCTCCCCAAAAACAAAAAACTGGTACCCCACAAATCCACCAACTGTTTTGCCCCAAAACTCTGTCAAATCACATCAAAACACCAGAAAAATAATTTTACTTCAAAAATTACTAGTCAAATCACATCAAAACACCAGAAAAATAATTTTACTTCAAAAATTACTTGAGAACCTTTCTGCAAATTAACCCAGAATGGTTTAAGTGAATATGCAGGGTTACATGCATTTTGAGGGCAGATTAATGGGCACTGGTTAAATACATACGTCCCGACCGCCAGCCAGCTGTTAGGGATTGCCAGACACTGCCAACCTTGCAGTGCTACAACCAGGTTAAGTTATGGTTAGGTTAAGGATTTTCGGTTAGATTACGGTTATGTTATGGTTAGGTTAAGTTAGGTTCGGTTATATAAGACTTTTACATTTTATTATCCGAATCTAGAAAAAATCTAAGTTGCGAACCCTGACTTTTTGGGTAATAAAATGTAAAAATCTTACATAACCGGACCTAACTGAACCGAACCTAACCTAACTTAACCTAACCATAACATAACCGTAACCTAACAACCTTAACCTAACCATAACTTAATCTAAATACTCTCATCCCGACGCAGTGTGGTTGGTAGCACTGCAAGGTTGGCAGTGTCTGGCAACCCCTAGCAGCTGGCTGGCGTTCGGGACGTAAGTATTTAACCAGTGCCGATTAATGAGTATACAGGTGTCCCTTGCCTACCTGTTCCTTCTTCTTCTTCTATTTCTTGGGAATTTGATGAGGCCGTGCAGGCTGTGGTGCCACAGCCTCTAGTGCCCCCAAAGTGTAGGTTGCAGATGAATAGGTGGATCAGATCGTGTCGATTTGACCTGTCCTTTGGAGGAAGGTATTGGTGTTTTTGAGTACTTTGAATGCCAGGCCAGGGTCTTGAGAGCCACCTAAGAGGTCATTTACTGTTGGTCTGCGGAGGTGAAAAGACGAGAGTAAGTGGAGGAGTGCCATGCGATGGGAGTGGTAACGAGAACAGTGTAATAAGAAGAACATAAGAAATGGGGAGACTGCAAGAGGCCAGTTAAATGACCTACACGAAGCAGCTCCTTGTCTCCCACTCTTGGAATAATCCAATATTTAGCCATTCCACCTGTCATCCCTATCCATACTCTGATCCAACCGTATTTTAAAGCTACCTATTGACTGCTAATGCTGGTACAGAATCGTATGCTCATATCAAGTGGGAACTAGTGAAGTAGGCACAGACCAGTAGGGCTCATACTGCAACTGTTGTTCAGGAGAGATTTGATTCTCATTTACATCGGAACAGAGCATTTCATCAGTACCCTGACAGCCAACAACTGCAGCCCCCTACTAGTCTGAGCCATTGGAATAATCCAATACTCAGCTATCCCACCTGTCATCCCTATCCATACTCTGATCCAACCGTCTTTTAAAGCTACCTATTGACTCAGCACTTACTACGTGTCTACCCAGCCTATTCCAATCGTTCCCCACTCTGTTAGTGAACCAATATCTACCTATGTGTCCTGAATCTAAGATTTTCTAGCTTGTACTCATTTCCACGTGTCCTATCCTGACTACTAAATTCTAAAACCTGATCAATGTTTCCCTTATTAATTCCGTTTACCTTTTTGAAAACCTCAATCATATCCCCTCTTGCCCTCCCTCTCTCTAGAGAGTGGAGATTAAGACGTTTTAACTTATCTTTGTAGGGTAAATTTCTCAGCCTCTGAATCATCTTGGTCATTCTTCTCTGGACTGCCTCCAAGGAACCTATATCCTTCTTATAATAATGAGACCAAAATCGAGCTGCATAATCTAGGTGGGGTCTAACTAGCGTCAGTGTCAGTGTCATGGGTGATCCCTCGACAGGGGGTTAGAGGCTCACATGCCCTTGGCCTGAACGAGAGGTTGATGAAGATGTGTGGGGAGGATGGGGTGGGTTTTATGGATGAGTGGAGCAAGTTCTATGGGAGACAGGAGATGTATGCCAGGGATGGTGTACACTTCAGTAGGAAGGGGGTGCAGTAGCTTAGTGAGTGTCTTGAGAGGGCAGTTAGGCAGTCCAGTCACGGAAACTAAATATTAATAGAGGTAATAGTGACAAAGGACGGGGTAAAGAGAGGGAGGTACATGAACTTAATGTCTTTTATACAAACAGTAGAAGTGTAATTAATAAGATAGACACACTTAGAGGTATCGCATGTGTTGAAGAGTTAGATATTATAGGTATTTCAGAAACTTGGTTAGATATTGCAGGCAAACATTTCTTACCTGAAGTAGGAATAGATGGGTACACATTTTTTTCACAGAGATAGAGAAGGGATGAGAGGGGGAGGTGTAGCACTGTACGTTAGAAACACATCAAATAGCTATGTCAATACCACAATAAAAACAGATAGGAATACGGAATCATTATGGATTGACATTATTATAGGAGGGAAAAAAAGTTTGTTGTAGGAATTATATATAGGCCTCCGGATTTAGACGAAGCAGCTAGTGCATCCCTGATGCAGGAGATTGCAAGGACATCTAGGAGAATAGACTGGGATAGTATGACAGGAGACGGGTGCTCGTAGGAATTTTTAAATGTCGTCCAGGACAGTTTTCTCACACAACTTGTAAGGGAACCAACGCGACAAGGGAAATATTTTAGATCTGGTCTTTACGAATAATGAAACTTTGGTCAGTCACGTTGAGGTAGGAGCTAGATTTGATGTTAGTGACCACCATGAAATTAGAGTCAAGATTAATGCAAAGAGAAAGGTAGAACAAAACACTGCTTTAGTACCAGATTTTAGAAAAACAATTACCAGGATCTCAGACACCACTTCCAGAGTATAGATTGGGAGGGAATAGGAGTAGGAAGAGAGGAGGATCAAAATATTGAGGTAGAATTGCATTATAATAGCATAGTTAGGGAAATTCATACAAGGCAGAAGCAGTATATACCTAAGAGGAGGATTAGGTCAAATAGAAATGATCCAAAATAGATGAATAGCAGCATTAGAAAGGAAATTGGATTAAAAAGGGTACTCTACAGGAGAATTAAAAGAGGAGAAGTACAGGCAGTAGGTCAGTATAATGACCTAGCTAGGAAAGTTAAAAAGGATATTAGGACTGCAAAGAGGAATTATGAGGTTAGGATAGCTAGAGATGCCCAGAAGGATCCAAAGGGATTCTATCAGTTGTACAAGGCTAAAACAAAGGAAAGAATAGGACCTCTTATAGGAATGGATGGCAAATTGATAGAAAATGGTGAGGAAATTAGTAAGGAATTAAATAAATACTTCTTGTCCGTATTTTCTAAGGAAGAGTCGGGTAGGGTACTGGAGCCAGTACAGATCTTTAGGGGACAAGAGGTTGATAAATCAAACGAAATAGTCATAAGTAGGTGTCGTGTTTTGAGTGTTTCGCATCAGTGTTATCCTTGTGTCAGTGTGAGTGATTCGGATGTTTGAAACAGTTTCGTTCGAAGCGTGTGCGACCCATACTGGTGCGCCTGTATGGAAGGGAATGTTAGTTGGGGTGGAAAAGTTGCCAGACACAACTGAACAGGTCAGTTTTCTCTGTAGTGTGTACATGCTTGTTTTGTTTTCTCTTTTGCATAATGTTATATTGTACATCAGTCAGGAACCATTGTCATTTTTATTTCTTCATGTTTATATATTCTTTCACAGATATGGTGTTATTTTTGTGTGAATAAAACCCGCTGATTGAAGTTGTGTTTTATCACCAGTTTATTCACACACAAAAAAAATTCACCCGGGTGTTGACATGGATCGTCTTTTGAGGCCTGAGCGGTTCAGCGCAGATCCCAGCTCTCCGACCGCTGCCCAGGAGTGGAAACATTGGAAAAAGACCTTTGAAAACTTCCTGGGAGCCCTATCTCAAGACAACGTGGATAAACTCGTCCTTCTTGTGAACTATGTGTCTCCCCGGATTTATGAAACCGTCTCTGAGAGTGCTACTTACGATAACGCAATCAGTGCGCTACAGTGTCAGTACGTGAAACCGTCAAATGAAATATTCGCTCGGTATCAACTCGCCGCCAGCAGCCTGGGGAAACATTAGATGAATATTTCCAGGCTTTTACGCGTAGATCCCTCTACTTTATTTGCTCACCTGATTGCTACCCTATTGCTACACAGTCGCGTCGATATTCAGTGGCTGATCAAAAGTTCATCATAAAGGAAATCCAGAGAATGCTGAATGACGGAATCATTGAGCCAAGCAAATCTCCCTGGCGCGCTCAGATCGTTGTTGTGAAGAACGGGCCGCGTAAACCACGCTTGGCAATAGACTATTCCGAGACCATCAATAGATTCACGCTTCCAGACGAGTATCCGTCGCCCCGTATTGATGATACCATCAGTAAGATTGCTTGTTACAGAGTTTTTAGCACCATAGATCTCCGGAGTGCTTATCACCAGGTTCCCAACAAGGATGAAGACAAGCTATACACAGCTTTTGAGGCTTGCGGGAGACTGTACCACTTTAATCGTATTCCGTTGGGATCACAAACGGCGTTGCTTATTTTCAACGCATTATGAACACTATCATAGAGGAAGAGGGTCTCACGGGGACTTTTGCTTATTTGGATGATGTCACCGCATGTGGTGTGACTCAGGATGAGCATGACGAGAATTTGCAAAAGTTTCTAAGTGCAGCGAAAAGGAGGCATATGGAGTACAATACTGACAAATGTACGTTTTCTACCACCAGGCTTTGTACTCATGGGTATGAGGTGGAAGGTGGTGAAATCCGGCCTGATCCCACAAGACTGGAGCCTCTGCGTAGCCTACCCTTCCCAAAGGATGTCAAATCCCTGCGCAGGACTCTTGGACTTTTTGCGTATTATTCAAGATGGATCTACGACTACTCAAAGAAAATAAGACCTCTTACCACTGCTACCACCTTCCCACTGTCTGAGGATGCCCGGACTGCATTTCGAGAACTTAAACGCGACGTTGAAACTTCTGTAGTGAAGGCCATTGATGAAACTATACCATTCGAAGTAGAGACAGATGCTTCTGAATGTGCTATCGCTGCAGTTCTCACTCAAGAGGGCCGTCCTGTCGCGTTTTTCTCTCGGACTCTCTAAAGATTCGAAAGGAATCACGCCGCTGTTGAAAAAGAAGCTCAAGCAATCGTAGAGGCTGTGCGTCACTGGCGGCATTATCTGGCCGGCCGCCACTTCTCTGTAAAAACCGACCAACGATCTGTCAGCTACATGTTTGACAAAAGGCACAAAAATAAAATCAAGAACGAAAAGATTCTTCGATTGAAAATGGAATTGTCGTGCTTCGATTATGATGTTACGTACAGACCTGGAAAGGACATTCCCCCTGACACGTTCTCGAGATTGCACTGCGGGATGACTCACAACGATCAGCAGTCCCTGTTGGATCTTCATGAGACGTTATGCCACCCAGGAGTGACTCGCTTATTACATTTTGTACGCTCGAAGAATATGCCATATTCTGTAGATAATGTTCGTCAGGTAATAAGCTCATGTAAGGTTTGTGCAGAATGTAAACCAAGATTTTATATTCCTGAGAAAACTTCGCTCATTAAAGCCACTCAGCCATTCGAGAGACTAAATATAGATTTCAAGGGACCTCTCCCTGCTACCAATAAAAACCAATATTTCTTAAATATCGTAGATGAATATTCAAGGTTCCCTTTCGTTTTTCCTTGTGCCAATATGATAACATCAACTATAATAAATTGTCTGAGCCAGTTATTTGCCATATTTGGAATGCCTGCTTATGTTCATTCAGACCGAGGGACTTCATTTATGAGCAAAGAACTAAAGAACTTTCTTTCCAGTCGGAGTATTTCATGCAATAGAACAACTAGTTATAATCCCCAAGGCAACTCTCAAGTAGAAAGATATAATGGCATTGTCTGTAAGGCTATCATAACTAGTTTACAAACTCGTAAACTACCACCTAGCTGTTGGCAAGTGGTTCTCCCTGACACGCTTCATTCCATACGCTCTTTGTTGTGCACAGCCACTAATGCTACTCCCTACGAAAGGCTTTTTCACGTACTCTCGTCGATCATCCACTGGGGCTTCGATCCCTTCATGGCTGTGTGAACCCGGGCCTGTCTTACTGAAGCGTTACGCACGTAATAACAAAGCTGATCCATATGTTGATGAAGTTAAACTCTTACAGGCCAACCTTCACTATGCGTATATCAGGTATCCAGACGGTAGGGAGGATACGGTCTCTGTCAGGCATCTAGCTCCTATAAGTAGAATGCGTCCACAACCCGAAGATCCAACTGCATCCCAAAGTATCTGTGAGTGTCACAGCAGTAAGGGATTCTCTCCTCTACCCTCAACTACCGGTGACGTAAGGCCCACTGAAGAGCAGGTTGTCCTCGAGGAGTTAGCAATGCCTGAAGGGGGCGTTAAGGATGACATTAATGTGCCTGTACGTTATGAAGAAGGTTCTCAGTGTGAAGCTGATATTCCGCAGTTGAGAAGATTGCAGCGTAACAGGCGTTCTCCTATACGTTACGAAGCGCATTGAATGCTCTTCTAAAAGCGGGGATGTCGTGTTTGGCTGTCGTATGACTGTTTTGGATAAGCTTCGGGTTTTGTTGTGAGTGATGTTTTTTTTTTTACGGGGGGTGAATGTCGTGTTTTGAGTGTTTCGCATCAGAGTTATCCTTGTGTCAGTGTGAGTGATTCGGATGTTTGAAACAGTTTCGTTCGAAGCGTGTGCGACCCATACTGGTGCGCCTGTATGGAAGGGAATGTTAGTTGGGGTGGGAACGTTGCCAGACACAACTGAACAGGTCAGTTTTCTCTGTAGTGTGTACATGCTTGTTTTGTTTTCTCTTTTGCATAATGTTATATTGTACATCAGTCAGGAACCATTGTCATTTTTATTTCTTCATGTTTATATATTCTTTCACAGATATGGTGTTATTTTTGTGTGAATAAAACCCGCTGATTGAAGTTGTGTTTTATCACTTCAGTAGGGAAGTAGTTAGCAAGGAAATAGATACTTAAAAAGACTAAATCACCAGGGCCGGACGACATTTTTCCAAGGATTTTTAAGGAATGTAGAGAAGAACTCGTTGAACCCATTGCGATGATTTTTAGAAAATCCCTAGACACAGGAGTAGTTCATAGGCTATGAAGGCACGCAAATGTAGTTTTTATATTCAAGAAAGGAGATAAGGCAGAAAGTAGTAACTACCGCCAAATCAGTTTAACATCAGTGGTTGGCAAGATGTTAGAAGCTATCATAGCAAGGGCAATTAGAAAACATTTAGATGAACACAAACTAGTTAGACATAGTCAACATAGTTTTAGCAAGGGGAAGTCATGCCTCACAAATTTATTATCCTTCTATAGAAAGATATTTGAAACCATAGATAAGGGGAACGAGTATGATATAGTTTATTTGGACTTCAGTAAAGCCTTTGACAGAGTACCCCATAGGAGACTGTTAAGTAAAGTCAAGGCTCATGGCATAGGTGGGAAGGTACTAGAATGGATTAGGGGATGGCTTACTAGTAGGGAACAGAGGGTACAGATTAATGGGAAGAAATCAGAATGGGGTAATGTCAGTAGTGGGGTACCACAGGGATTAGTACTAGGACCGTTGTTATTCATAATTTATATAAATGATTTAGAGACAGGAATAAACAGTGATATAAGTAAATTTTCCGATGATACAAAGATAGGAAGACCGGTAAAGAATTTAGATGATGCTAGGATGCTGCAGGATGACTCAAATAGGCTGTACGAGTGGTCAGAGAAATGGCAGATGCAGTTTAATGTTAATAAGTGTAGCATTATGAACGTAGGTAAAGGTAATAGGCCTATAAACTACACATTAAATGATAATACCTTAGGAAGGTCATATAGTGTGAGGGACTTAGGAATTCAAATAAGCAGTGACTTGCTCACCAGGAAACAGTGTATTATAGCTAGAAATAGGGCCAACAAGATACTGGAATTTATTAGTAGGTGTGTGACAAATAGGAGTTTTGAGGTCATTCTGAGGTTGTATTTAGCGCTAGTTAGACCCCACCTAGATTATGCAGCTCAATTTTGGTCCCCTTATTATAGGAAGGATATAGACTCCTTGGAGGCAGTCCAGAGAAGAATGACCAAGATGATTCAGGGGCTGAGAAATTTACCCTACAAAGATAGGTTAAAACGTCTTAATCTCCACTCTCTAGAGAGAGCAGAGGGCAAGAGGGGATATGATTGAGGTTTTCAAAAGGGTAAACGGAATTAATAAGGGAAACATAGATCAGGTTTTAGAATTTAGTAGTCAGGATAGGACACGTGGAAATGGGTACAAGCTAGAAAATCTTAGATTCAGGACAGGTAGATAGTGGTTCACTAACAGAGTGATGAACGATTGGAATAGGCTGGGTAGACACGTAGTAAGTGCTGAGTCGATAGGTAGCTTTAAAAGACGGTTGGATCAGAGTATGGATAGGGATGACAGGTGGGATAGCTGAGTATTGGATTATTCCAATGGCTCAGACTGGTAGGGGGCTGCAGTTGTTGGCTGTCAGGGTACTGATGAAATGCTCTGTTCCGATGTAATTGAGAATCAAATCTCTCCTGAACAACAGTTGCAGTATGAGCCCTACTGGTCTGTGCCTACTTCACTAGTTCCCACTTGATATGAGCATACGATTCTGTACCAGCATTAGCAGTCAATAGGTAGCTTTAAAATACGGTTGGATCAGAGTATGGATAGGGATGACAGGTGGAATGGCTAAATATTGGATTATTCCAAGAGTGGGGGACAAGGAGCTGCTTCGTGTAGGTCATTTAACTGGCCTCTTGCAGTCTCCCCATTTCTTATGTTCTTCTTATTACACTGTTCTCGTTACCACTCCCATCGCATGGCACTCCTCCACTTACTCTCGTCTTTTCACCTCCGCAGACCAACACTAACTGACCTCTTAGGTGGCTCTCAAGACCCTGGCCTGGCATTCAAAGTACTCAAAAACACCAGTACCTTCCTCCAAAGGACAGGTCAAATCGACACGATCTGATCCACCTATTCATCTGCAACCTACACTTTGGGGGCACTAGAGGCTGTGGCACCACAGCCTGCACGGCCTCATCAAATTCCCAAGAAGAAGAAGAAGAAGAAGAAGCAACAGGTAGGCAAGGGATACCTGTATACTCATTAATCGGCACTGGTTAAATACTTACGTCCCGAACGTCAGCCAGCTGCTAGGGGTTGCCAGACACTGCCAACCTTGCAGTGCTACCAACCACACCGCGTCGGGACGAGAGTATTTAGATTAAGTTATGGTTAGGTTAAGGTTGTTTGGTTACGGTTATGTTAAGTTAGGTTAGGTTCGGTTCAGTTAGGTCCGGTTATGTAAGATTTTTACATTTTATTACCCAAAAAGTTAGGGTTCGCAATTTAGATTTTTTCTAGATTCGGGTAATAAAATGTAAAAATCTTATATAACCGAACCTAGCTTAACCTAACCATAACATAACCGTAATCTAACCAAACAACCTTAACCTAACCATAACTTAACCTGGTTGTAGCACTGCAAGGTTGGCAGTGTCTGGCAATCCCTAACAGCTGGCTGGCGGTCGGGACGTATGTATTTAACCAGTGCCCATTAATCTGCCCTCAAAATGCATATATCCCTGCATATTCACTTAAACCATTCTGGGTTAATTTGCAGAAAGGTTCTCAAGTAATTTTTGAAGTAAAATTATTTTTCTGGTGTTTTGATGTGATTTACTTGGTTTCTGTTTAGAGGTCTATGCCTCACAGCCATGGTGGACCACCGCTGCACCACTGTGGTGCCCGACCACAGCAGTTCCTCCCAGTAAACAACTTAGCATCACAAGCCCGGGCGGAGACCCGATCTGCTGACCTAGCGAATGCAAGGCCAGCGCGCTACCATTGTACTAGCCAGGAGGCCGTATATTTTTATTTATGGGAGATTTGTTTTCTCCCCCCTGAAAGCGGGTCACAAACCCCGTCTGAGATCAGGTACCTCATAACTGTTTGGTGAACAGGGACCACACACTTATAAGAGACTTAGTCCATATATCTCCTACCCGGCGCGGGGATCGAGCCCGCGACCTCTTGCTTGTGAGGCGAGCGTCCTAACCACTAGACCACCGGGTATAACGGGATTTGACTGAGTTTTGGGGCAAAACAGTTGGTGGTTTTGTGGGGTACCAGTTTTTTGTTTTTGGGGAGAAACATTAAGTAAATTTACAGTTTCAACCAATATTCCCTATCTCTACCCACACCTCCCCCCAAACTCCTCAAGCAAGCTTGGGGGCCTGTGGGGAATCGTGGATTTTGGATGGGGAGGGGGAGGCATATATGAGTGATATATGGACTTTGAAAATCTAGGGAGATCTTCCTGAGTCTAGTAAATTCTCTAAATGTAGCAAACACAACAAACCTATTGTAACCTGGGGTGGGGTGCTGCGCCTCCCCTGGATCCTGCCGCTCCGACCGGACCAGACCACCTCCTGGTTCAATATCCTAACCTAATTTTCATAACTGCAATAATACTTCATAATAATAACAATAATATAATAAAACATTCACCAATATGGACTTTAAAAAATCTAGGCAAAATTTTATAAAATCTTAGGAAATTTCCCTAGAAGTCAAAGATCTTATTATTAATTTCCGACAGTGATATAGGGCTAGAAATGCTCCTAACAGTGTCATCTAGACCCTGAGACAGTTTATAGTTACATGTGATGTATTGGTTGAAACTGCAATAATACCAAACATTACACAATGATTCTGTAAAGAATTGAGTTATTTTTTTACTTTACTTTTACTTTACATCATATTTTTCTATTGTCATGCCGGGGGGGGTTTCTTCTTATTTAAATTTATATCTTATTATTGTTGTTATTTATATGCTGTTGTACGTTGTTTACCACCTCCCCTTGGTCATGCTCTGGGGTTTATAGATGTTATTACTCGGGTGGGTATTTTTCAGCCACCACCTATTTTGAGGGAAATAGGAACCCTTTCGAAAGTTGGCCACTGGTCGTTGTTGTTGTAATTTTGGTTGCAATAAATCTTAGCTACAAGGAGTCACTCTGGTTATCACTAGGGAAGACATATGTTATTAATGAAATAACTTCTAATTTTGGTATACTTATTATTTGCCAAAAAGAGTAAGAATTACTTTTCATATCATAATGTAGTTAATAATTTGTTAGATCAATAATAAAAGAAAGCGCACAAAAAAAATTGACAATAAACTCAATAATGTTATACTCACTTTGGTAATCTGAGTGAAACGTTCAGTTTATTTGGTACAAGAGACCTCAATAATACTGTTGGGCACTCAACACGTTAAATTTCACTTCGCTTAACACAGAATAATGTTGAAACAATCTTTTCCTGGTCTAAACACTGCCTAACTTATATCACTTTCTGATCTCAGAACTTGTTCCTAATTAAAACACATAACAAGAATGATATAATACTATTTCCAAATAATATCATACACTACAGGGAAAAAGGGGACAGGTGTGTGCGTGAATGTGTTGTGTGGCACTAGGGGAGGGGTGGACCTGCGGGAGGTAGGGAGGTGAGACACAGACTGGGAGACAATACACTTTCAATAAATTTAAAAGGGATTATATATGAACAATATAACATAAATACTAAAGTGAAAGAGATATATAGTAAACAATGACATATATCTAAGGGAGGAAAGAGGGACCATGCGGCCTGAGATGCCGTCACATAATAACGAAGGAAAAATTCTTATTATCAATTAATAATCAGCCTTAAAAGGGCTTTAAATAATTTAACATATTCAAAGGGAAGATTACTGGATATATGAAAGCATTGAATGATCAAGGATTTAGCAAATTTTAAGAGATTTCACGCGAGATTTTCACAGACCTGCAGGAGGTAGGGAGGTGAGACAGAGACTCTGGGCCCGTATCCACAAAAATTCTTAAGTCGTTAAGTAGACTTAAATCACGATTTGGACTTAAGAATTCATCTTAGGCGCGAAATCCGTCTTAAAGTTGACTTAACTGGCGGTCACGTTAAGTCTGCTGGGGACCAAGCTTAACGGGCCGGAATTACACTTAAGTCGACAAGATGGCCGAATGTCAACAAGTCCGTCACCGCCAACTGAGGATTTACCAGCCTCGAAAAGACGTCTTAAACATGCTGAGTGACGCCGAGCTGGTGAGGAGATACCGGTTGGATCGTGCAGGAGTGCTATACGTGACTGATTTGGTGAGAGGGGCATTGCAGAGCCCCACTTCAAGGAGTAATGCACTGGCACCGGAGATGAAAGTTCTCATCACACTGCGTTATTTGGCCACGGGTAAGATGCAACTGTGCAATAGTGACGATCTAGGACCAACCCAAGCGTCAGTAAGCAGAGCTATTACTGACACATTGCAAGCACTCACCCAACCAGAGTTATTGTGTGACTTTGTGGAGTTCCCTCTCACCCTACCTGAAATCCGCCGTAAGCAAGAGGAATTCCAACAAATTGCAGGTTTCCCTGGCGTTGTGGGTGTCATTGATTGTACCCACATCAGGATAGTGGCTCCACGGGACCAGGAACACGCATATGTAAATAGAAAAAATTTCCACAGCATCAACACTCAGTTAGTGTTTGATGCTTCCTACGGAATTATGGATGTTGTTGCAACTTGGCCTGGGTCCACTCATGATGCCCGTATTTGGCGAGAAAGTGGACTCAGAACCCTCTTTGAAGACAACCTTGTACCACCACATTCATGTCATCTGCTTGGAGACAGTGGTTACCCCAGCAGACGACATCTGTTTACTCCCTTCCCTCGGCCACAGACAGATGCACAAGCAGCTTACAACAGGTTAGTCTGTTATATAGTCACTTGTTATTACTGTCATGCTGAGCTAGTACCATTATAACCTAACCTAATCTAGCATTGCATAGCTAGGCATTAGATGGTGCTTATTTGTAGACGTCATAAGTATATTGGTCAAACTAAACAATCACTACTCCAACCCTTTCTTTTTTTTCTCCTTCCCTACATAGTATACATAGTCTACTCAACACATCTGTGAAGGTTTCAGGCGGGGGAAATCATTATTTACCTCGCAAAACGTCTTTGAAGTTATGTTAGGTTAGGTTGGTTAAGTTAGATTAGGTTAAGGTTGTTAGGTTAGATTATGGTTATGTTATTGTTAGGTTAGGTACGGTTCAGTTAGGCTCGGTTATATAAGATTCTAAAATTTTATTACCCAAAAGTTAGGGTTCTCAACCTTAAATTTTTTTCTGGATTTGGGTAATAAAATGTAAAAATCTTTTATAACCGAACATAACTGAACCGTACCTAACCTAACATAACCTAACAATCTTAACCTAACCATAACTCAATCTAACTTAACCAACCTAACATAATATAACCTAAATAACTTCAAAGACGTTTTGCGAGGTAAATAATGGTTTCCGCCGCCTGAAACCTTCACAGATGTGTTGAGTACACTATGTATAGTATGTAGGGAAGGCAAAAAAAAAAGAAAGGGATGGAGTAGTTATTGTTTAGTTTGACCAGTATATATTATGTTATCAACCATCCCCACACACACAAAAATGGAAAAAAATATATAAATAAATATATATATATATATATATATATATATATATATATATATATATATATATATATATATATGTATATATATATATATATATATATATATATATATATATATATATATATATATATATATATATATATATACAAACACATTTATATATTTGGTGCACTTGTGCCTTTGACAGTTATGTATTGAGTAGGTATCAATTAGCATTCCGACAATTTTTCTGGTAGTGACACATTGGCCAATATGTAATGGGTCTCATACTCAGCACATGATCTACATTCACAGCCGCAAGGAACATTGCTGCCACATTATATTATCTGTCAGAAGATGAGGTAATGCTTGCAATTGTACATCTGTAATAAATGTCCCATCCCTTTCTTAACAACATACTTCTCTTTCAGGGCACATAAGAGGACAAGATCCGTTGTGGAACGCGGAATCGGCCAGCTCAAAAGGCGGTTTCACGTTCTCCATGGTGAAATCCGCCTTACACCTGCGAAAACCTGCCAAGTAATAGTTGCATGTGTCATCCTGCACAACATATGTAAGAGGAGAAATATCCAGCTGCCGGAAGACCCTATTGCAGACCCTATTGCTGAGGTGGAGGTAGAACAGCAAGGCCAAGAAGGTGTGCAATTAACCATCTTCATTTATTCATACTTGTACAACTTCTAGAGTATATAGTCAGACTGGACCCATCCTCAGGTATACGTACAGAGGTATACAGTATACGTACAGGTATACGTACAGAGGTGTTTCTTACCACATATGTACATATGTGGTAAGAAACACCTCTCGCCACATCTATACGTATACCTGAGGATGGGTCCAGTCAGAGTACCCGATACGTTGTACAAGTACGAATATATGAAGATGGGTTTACTGTGAATTTTTACGTTCATCGTCAACTTGTGTATATATATATATATATATATATATATATATATATATATATATATATATATATATATATATATATATATATATATATATATATATTTTTTTTTTTTTTTTTTTTTTTTTTTTTTTTTTTTTTTTTTTTTTTTCTTCAATAACACTATCTGATTATAACGCATTGCTATTGCATATTGTAGGGCACTACTTAGATAGTTTTTCATAAATGCTTATTTGCTTTCCTATAGTACAACTACCAGCTGGTGCGGCGAATGGGACCCAGTACAGAGAGCAATTCTGCAACCTACACTTCGGGTAAATAATCAGCTAATGCACTGCATATGTTGTAGATTTCATCTTCCACTCACCCCTAACCTGATCATATAGGTACTCTTTCATTTGTCACACCTTACTTTATAAGGCTTCATAACATCAACAACTAATCTCTTGGCCTTTCATACATTGCTCCATCACAAGCAGTTTGCAGGCTTGTAGTGAAGTCTATTTCATGAATGTTGCATTAATGATATCTTTTTATGTTTTTTTTGTAGTGGTGAACAATAACTCGACTCCAGGAAAGGAAACACAAAACACAACAATCAGTACTACACTATATTTTAGTGTTCATATGCACACCCGACAGGAAGGCTGCAGTGTTGGCCATCCCATCCAGCAGGAGCACACATGCCATCCTCCTCTTGTTGGGTGACCAGCTGAAACAGAAAGCAAATAAATTATTGCTGCATGACTTTAGATAATCAAGCAGCTTATGTGTCAAAATGTACTCAATATATTTAAATGCATACTCATCATACTAATTATTTACCTCCTAATTCTGGTTGAGTGCTAGGGTGTATGCCTCTGTTGCCTTGCTGTACGCCACCAAGGCACGCTCGTATTTATCCAACATCCGGCTGAATAGAGCCAAACCTAATGTACAGCCGTGTGCACCGGCTGGGCAGACAGGAGGGACAGAAGCTGGCATCGTTGGAGGTGGCAGTGGTTGGGCGGGTGGAGGCTGCATGTGGCGAACCACAACAACCTCACTGGCTGGCTCCTCAGCCAGTGAAGGCTGTTGTGACTGCACCACATCCTCCGTGGTGGCTGTGGCTGCGGCTGCGGCAGCTCTCCTAAAATATAACAAATTATGCCTTAACTGCATAAACATATGATGTATCAAGTACCCTACTGCAATATGGTGCAGTAATACATGAAACAACAAATGGAAATACTAATTTAAGCATAATAAATGTGGTCAATAACACCATCAGACTTACTGTAGTAACACCAGTTGAACCTATCAATCCTGCATTAGACACTAATCACCAACAAATGATTTGCCTCATTACTTCGGTCAAAACAACTATTAACATAAGATAGCACTATAATGGTACAAGCCATAGGAGGTTAAGCGTAGACACTTTCCACTAACAGAACATTTCCCAACATTACTTTTGTCATAACGGTCATAAATATAATGTTGTATAATTGTGCTACAAAGCATAAATAGTAGTTACTGAAACTGTCTTCATTAGTTTGGCCAGCTTACCTGGCATGCCAGTAACTGCTGTCCATACGGGTCTGTGTGGGAACACCGTCCACCACAACTTGGTCTTCCCCCAAGACCCGTAATACTGCTTCACTAACAGCATCTAAAGTTATTTTGACAGGACTGCCACCACCTGTACCACGGAATAAAAAAGTATTTAAAGGTCGGATTGTGGCCAACTGTATATTTTATTTAGAGTTACCATTAACTTTTTCACAGTACAGTAATAGTTTAATATTTCATAAACTAACCATCAAATATCTCCAAAACTAAAGAATCTACTTGTCTTACCTTAGAAATGCATTAAAGCTAACATTTAACCCTCTTGGAGATCATATAGATAAGTAAGATATACAAAACAGGTTTTCCATACAAAGTGAAACAATAATATCATCAATCACTTGGGTGGATGCGCCATGAGGTTAGGTTTAGTTCTAAAATTATAGTTGAGGGGCAACAATCTACTTTGCTCGGTTAGGTAATTATTTAAATTTGTTTTCCAAGAGGGTTAAGGTTTTCCAAAAATATTTCCAAGATAAGATTACAATTACATTCTTTAGGAGGTATCAACTTTCTCATTGCTACTAACCTGTCTTATTTAACTCCCGTCTCACTGTGGCAGAATTCTTCAGGGCAGTTGTCTTAATATTCTGCCATTTCTTTTCTACTTCAACCTGTGTTCTGCACTGGTTGAAGGCAGAGTTGAGCCGGGCAGTCACATCAGTCCAGCTTGCCTTCTTGTCCTTTAAAGTAAGGGTGCTGCTGAACTTACCCTTAATCATCGCATGGTTGATACCAACCATCTCAACCATGAAAAGGGTTTCTTCCTCCTTCCAGTTGGAAGAGCGCTTCCTTTTGTTGGAAGGAGCTTGCTCTGCGGAGTTCATCTTCACGTTTAGAGTGCTTTAAACGTGGCGCGTAGTGCACATAATGTAAACATAAAAACGAAAGAGTGTCGCCTTGCGCGGTAAATATAAAAACCGTATTAAACTTTAGATGCAAGCTTATAATGCCAATATTCCTTACGTATATCATCACTTTTCATGTTTTGTCTAGTAATATTCAATATTTATTCATTGATAAACTGGAATTCCGCTGTTTAAAAAAAATCATGTTTTGCTAGAATACTTTTTCATACTGCGCTACTTCTTATACTTAAGATTAAAACTTAAGTTAAATCTTAACTTTCACTTAATTTTCCTCGCGCTAAGTGAAACTTAAGTCCAATTTTAAGAATTTTTGTGGATACGGGCCCAGATCTCAGACTGGACGTCCTGGACGCTATCCCGGGAAGCGGGAAATCTTATTGTCTTTGACTAGTGATTTTTCCGTATATTTAATTACTTTAATTATTGATTATTGAGTTATGAGATTATTACTAGCTTATACAGAATGAATTTTGGTGTAGAAAAAGTGTTATTATTTAAAGCTAATGAATTTGATTTCAAATAATACATGGGAGAAATTTTGATCACTTGATAACTCAGCTGGAATTTGGCGCGAAGACTCTGTGCTTGAAAAACTTGGTAATATTGTGATGAGACAGAAAGACTTGGCGACAGCTTCCAAGTTTTATTCAACACGTAACCAAGCTATACCCCATACCTGTAACAAAGATTCAAATATTGTTGTACATACATCCGAATACATACTAAACCATCCACAAGACGTAACATACGTTATAATAGTATAGAAGCACAGTGTACATGAATATCCACGTAACATATTAACCAAGTAAACATATAACCCAAACCAACACTATATACACAATACTCACATGTTAGAACTGTTAGAACGGTCCAAAACTACAAAAATCCTCGACTTATGTTCACAGCGCGATACAGTCTGATAATGGCAGCTAACACAGTGGACAGCAGGAGATCCCCACCGATCGTGCGTCACGGTGACGTCAATTGACGTAAACTGACGTCAATGGCTAACGACTACTTAACTACTTAAATATTATTACATTCTTCCCTCCTAAGAGAAAATCAAGATAATCCATAACGATCAGGAGGCCTTGACACACGGGTGGATCTTCGCAAAGAAGGTATAGGAGGACTTGTAAGGGACATGACATTATCATCAGGAGGTGGACTGTCATTCTGAGGTTCCGTTGCATCTGAAGCGATTTTTACAATTTTGACATCCTGAGTCTTAGGTGAATCTAGGGGACGTGTGGCAACGTGGTGTTCATTTACCTTCCCCTCTGGACAGCGAGCTAGATCTCTAACAGATACAGTTGACTCACGACCGTCCGGATACCTGATGTTAGCATACATCGGGTTTACATCTACAAGTTGAACTTGGTCCACCAACGGGTCATGTTTGCTGGATCGGGGGTTCCGTCGCAATAACAAAGGACCTGGGGATAAAAGCCATGAGGGTAAGGAGCTCCCATGACCAGAACGTCGATGAAAAGAAAAGAAGCGTTCATGAGGGGTTTCATTTGTCGTGGTACACAAGAGTGATCTTAGCGAGTGTAACACCTCCGGAAGCACCATCTCCCAGTGTTGTGTCTCTAAGCCATGAGTTTGAAGCGCCAGACGAATGGCCTTCCAAATGATGCCATTATAGCGCTCCACATGGCCATTTCCAATAGGATGGTAAGGAGTTGTCCAGCTTGTTGCAACACCCTTCTGAGATAAGTACATCTTCAATTCTTGAGACATGAAAGATGAACCTTGGTCTAAGTGAATAAAGCTGGGCATTCCACAGAGGGTAAATATAGTCTCTAAACACTTGATTACTGTTTTTGTATGCATATTTGGGCAAGGAAAGGCAAAAGGGAAACGGGAATACTCATCTACAATAGTTAACATGTATGTGTTACGAGTTGCAGATGGCACAGGTCCCTTGAAGTCAATACTGAGGCGTTCCATAGATTGAGTTGCTTTAACTAGTGTTCCTTCTTCTGGGTGATAGAACTGTGGTTTAAGGGATGCACATATTTTGCAAGATGCACACGTCTTCTTTACGTCCTCTGTGGAAAAGGGAAGGTTCTTAGCTCTCACAAAATGCAAAAGTCGAGTGACTCCGGGGTGGCAAAGACCCTCATGAATATCAGAGAGGCTAGACGCAGAGGAGGCAGAACAACAAAATGCCCTAGTCAGAGCGTCAGATACCACATTTTCACCAGGACGATATTGTATGGTGTAGCTAAATGATGCTAACTCTAACCTCCATTCTTGTATTTTGTTATTCTTTATTTTAGTTCGCGTTCTATTATCAAACATAAACGCTACCGAGCGCTGATCAGTGACCAATGTGAAATGCCGTCTAGTTAGGAAATGGCTCCATTTACGTACTGCTTCGATAATAGCAGTAGCTTCCTTTTCTACTGCTGGATAATGCAATTCACTACCTTGGAGGGTCCTTGACATAAAAGCGACTGGACGACCACCTTGATTCAAGACGGCTGAGATGGCAACATCTGAGGCATCACACTCCACAACAAATGGAAGACTCTCATCCACAGAGTACAGAGCAGCGCTCATAAGTTCATCTTTCAAGAGTTTGAATGCGGAGAGTGCTGTATTATCTAATGGGAAAGATTTGACATTTACCAAAGGCTTAATTTTGTCGGAGAAGTTAGGAAGCCATTTAGCGTAATAAGCAAACATGCCCAGCACTCTCCTAAGACTCTTTACAGTAGTAGGAGGTGGTAACTCTTGAAGGGGACGCAGGCGGTCAGGATCAGGTTTTATAATGTTGTTACCCACACAATAGCCAAGAACATTGATTGTATGTACAGACATGACTGATTTTGATTAATTAAGTGTTAGGTCTCTGTTTTTAACAACTTCCATAAACTTTCGAACATTTTCATCATGTTCTGACTGTGATGATCCAGCAACAGTGATATTATCCAAGTATGGAAAAGTGTCCTTAAGATTTTCATCGTCAACAATTTTATCCATGGCAAGTTGAAAAACAGCTACGCCATTAGTGACGCCGAAGGGGATTCTGCAATACTGGTATAGTTTCCTATTTGCCTCAAAGGCCGTGTATATTTTCTCACATTTTTTAATTTTGATTTGATGGTATCCACTTTTAAGTCAAATGTAGAAAAGAATTTATACTTTGCTAGATCATGCACCATCTCTTCTATCCTGGGAAGTGGGTAGGCATCAAGCTGTGTATACTAGTTAACTGTTTGAGAATAATCAATGCAGAGCCTTTTCCTGTGTCGGTTGAGTGGATCTTTCACTACAACGACTTGTGCCCGCCATGGAGATGTGCTTGGTTCTATAATTCCTTCTGATAGCAATTGAGATATCTGTTCCTTGATGAACAATTGATCATCTTTGCTATATTGTCTTGATTTGACCGCAATTGGTTTACACCCTTCAGGCATGTTAGGGAACAGTGATGGTTCATCAATCCTTGCTGTTGTTAGAGCACACAGTGAATTTTCACCCTCAATCACTAGTTCAGGTTTACTTCCTCCATACTGGAAAGTTACACTTCGGTGTTGCCTTTGAAAGTCATGACCCAAGATTACGTCACAGCACAAGTCCTTTAACACAGTTAAATGAGTAGAAGGATAATCTTGATCTTCGTGTTTCAAATTCACTCTAATAAATTTAGCCTGGTGAAGTTGCATTAAGCGTCATTGATGCCATAGATATTTTCTTGCTCGTAGAACATACAGATAGATTCAGTCTTTGAGCCACGGTTTGCCTTATGAAACTGTCTGAACTACACGAATCGATCAATGCTTTCAACGGATGCCCATTCACGGCAACGTGAGTAGCTGCATGAGAAAGATTCGGAGGGAATGCAGCTGGAATCGTGAGAAGGGTAGGGTTATACAAGGCAGCTGCAGTACTCTCCGACATCTTAGATCTGCATACCTTGGCAAAATGTCCCTTCTTTTTTTGTTACACGAGGTGTTACGGGCAGGGCACTTTATCCTAACGTGAATAAAGTTACTACCACAAAAGAAACACTTCCTCTTTGCAGGATAAACAGCAGCTACAGTTGAATCCTCATGTGACTCTGCTGATCCTTCCGCGACTAATGGTCGTTGTTGGTCCGCCATCAACTGTTGCTTCGGTTCAGGTAGTACAACAGCAACATGAGCAACAGGGGGAGTGTATGAACTGGCATTACGTTGAGCGAGATCCAATGTATAAGCTTGGTTATATGCAGATTCTAAATCCAAACATTTATTTTCAGTCTCTGTCGAGTGAGTGGTGAGGCGATACCATTGATGAATGCGTCACGAACCATTTCCTCACGATACTTTTCAGCAGTGACAGCCATAAAGTTACAATGTTTACTAAGTTTGTGTAATTCTCTAAGAAATTAATTAATGGATTCACCAGATTGTTGCTGTCGTGTTGCCAAAAGGTGCCTTGCAAAAACTTCGTTTGGCAGTCTGACGTAAGACCTTTCCAGCTTCGCAACAGCACTTTCATATGTATCACAATCCTCAATCAGTTCATACACACTGGGGGATACACAATTCACTAGTGCCCTCAGCTTATTTGGCGCACTATCACCACTTTCTTCAATGAAATTCATAAACGTGCGATACCAGTGTTTCCATTCCTTAGCCGCTGTAGAAGAGCTGGGGTCCGTGTCTAGACGGGAGGGCTTCAGTATCTTGTCCATGATGACTTGTATACGTGTTGAATAAATTGTGACGAGACAGAAAGACTTGGCGACAGCTTCCAAGTTTTATTCAACACGTAACCAAGCTATACCCCATACCTGTAACAAAGATTCAAATATTGTTGTACATACATCCGAATACATACTAAACCATCCACAAGACGTAACATACGTTATAATAGTATAGAAGCACAGTGTACATGAATATCCACGTAATATATTAACCAAGTAAACATATAACCCAAACCAACACTATATACACAATACTCACATGTTAGAACTGTTAGAACGGTCCAAAACTACAAAAATCCTCGACTTATGTTCACAGCGCGATACAGTCTGATAATGGCAGCTAACACAGTGGACAGCAGGAGATCCCCACCGATCGTGCGTCACGGTGACGTCAATTGACGTAAGCTGACGTCAATGGCTAACGACTACTTAACTACTTGAATATTATTACAAATATATTGCATCATTCTTAATAGAAACTTGTGAAAGCAAATCTAGTTAAGTTAATTACTTTAAGATATGGAGTTTAATTTTAATTGTGAATGAATATTAATTATCGAATATAAGGAAGTAATTTTCTTTTTATAGAAATCTGATTTAAGGGATGGGGAGGACTGTACAAGACTTGAAGATTTCGAGCATTACACCATTATCTTGTAAATTCTGAGAAGGTTTTCCTTATTACATTTCCGTCGCAAATTCCTAATTTCTGAGATTGACCATGTTTTCTATAAGCACATATATCAGGTATATACGTGATTCTGCCCTAGTTTGTACCATAGTTTGTTGTGGTTGTGGTTGTATTACTTATTGAAACAAATAAATACACTGGAACCTCTGTATACGTCTGCCTTGGAATAAGTCCAACTTGGTATATGACCTGTTTAGACTCGAAATATTTTCCTTGGTATACGACTTTTTTTGGAATACGACTCGTGCGACTTTTGGGCCTCAATGCGAGACGAACGGCGAGACTGGGCAGGCTGGAACGACTCTGGATCTGAAGTCGCGCTGTCCGTGTCGTCGGGCTGGGGTGAAGTCGGCCGAAGAAAGCGGCGGTTCCTCCACCAGACCCGGCCACTGGGCAACCGGACGAGGTAGTCACGGGAGTTACCTATGCCCATGACAGTGCCCACCTTGTCCCACCGCTTCGTGGTTGAGTCCTGGATGCGGGCCATGGAACCCACCAGGAGCGGTTCGAGGGGTTTGGCGTGGACGTCGTACCGTTCGGTGATGTCTCGGAGGCGGTTGGCCGCTCGTCGGTCACAACTCTCGGCCCTGGCTTGCCACTGCTGCTGGAAGACCTTGGCGTGGGCAGGAACGCAGGAACGTAGAGGGTGGCCATAGAGCACCTGAGCTGGGGAACGACCGGTGTGGTTGGGGGTGTTCCTGAGCTCGAGAAGACCTCTATCGAACGCCTCACAGTCGATGTTTCCTGAGGGGGCCACCTTCTGTATAAGATGCTTTGTCGCTTTTACAGCGGACTCAGCATGGCCGTTCGACTGTGGGTAGTGGGGCGTCGACCTGTTGTGTCGTACTCCCCAGCGTTCGAGGAACTCGGCGAACTCCTTACTGGTGAACTGGGGGCCTCCATCCGTACGTAGACGCACGGGGACACCCAACTCTCTGAAGAAGTGCCGGAAGTGTCGGATGGTCGCAGAAGAGGTGGTATCTGGTACACATGACACCACTACAGGCCATCCAGAAAGGCGGTCGGCAATTACTAGGAAAGCCTTCCCAGCAACGTTGAAAAAATCAACCGACACTGACTCGAAGGGCCTGGTAGGGTTGTCATCACAGCGTAGAGGCTCTTGCTGCTGACTGGGTTGAAGTATTTGGCATGGCTCACAGGCGAACACGACGTTGGCGATATCCGAGTCGATGCCAGGCCAGTATACCACTTGTCGTGCCCGACGCTTTGTGGCCTCTGTGCCGCGATGACTGTCATGTAGACGGGACAGGACACGGCGACGGAGGGCGGCAGGAACAACAACGCGGGCGCCATCCAGGACAAGGTCGTCCTCACTGTAGAGGCTGTCTCGCAGCCTCTACACTGAGGCTGAGAGTGAGAGTGAGAGTGAGAGTGAGTGTGAGAGTGAGTGTGAGCGTGTGAGAGTGAGTGTGAGTGTGAGTGTGAGAGTGAGAGTGAGAGTGAGTGTGAGTGTGAGGGTGAGTGTGAGAGTGAGAGTGAGAGTGAGAGTGAGAGTGAGTGTGAGAGTGAGTGTAAGAGTGTGAGAGTGAGTGTGAGTGTGAGAGTGAGAGTGAGAGTGAGTGTGAGTGTGAGTGTGAGTGTGAGAGTGAGTGTGAGTGTGAGAGTGAGAGTGAGAGTGAGAGCGAGAGTGTGAGTGTGAGAGTGAGAGTGAGAGTGAGAGTGAGAGTGAGAGTGAGTGTGAGAGTGAGAGTGAGAGTGAGTGTGAGTGTGAGTGTGAGAGTGAGAGTGAGTGTGAGTGTGAGTGTGAGTGTGATTGTGAGAGTTAGAATGAGAGTGAGAGTGAGTGTGAGTGTGAGAGTGAGAGTGTGAGTGTGAGTGTGAGAGTGAGAGTGAGAGTGAGAGTGAGTGTGAGTGTGAAAGTGAGAGTGAGAGTGAGAGTGAATGTGAGTGTGAATGTGAGTGTGAGAGTGAGAGTGAGAGTGAGTGTGAGTGTGAGTGTCAGAGTGAGAGTGAGTGTGAGTGTGAGAGTGAGAGTGAGAGTGAGAGTGAGTGTAAGTGTGAGTGTGAGAGTGAGAGTGAGAGTGAGTGTGAGTGTGAGTGTGAGAGTGAGAGTGAAAGTGAGAGTGAGTGTGAGTGTGAGAGTGAGAGTGAGAGTGAGAGTGAGTGTGAGTGTGAGAGTGAGAGTGAGAGTGAGTGTGAGTGTGAGAGTGAGAGTGTGTGTGAGTGTGAGAGTGAGAGTGAGAGTGAGTGTGAGTGTGAGTGTGAGTATGAGAGTGAGAGTGAGTGTGAGTGTGAGAGTGAGAGTGAGTGAGAGTGAGAGTGAGTGTGAGAGTGAGTGTGAGTGTGAGACTGAGTGTGAGTGTGAGAGTGAGAGTGAGAGTGAGAATGAGTGTGAGTGTGAGATTGAGAGAGAGTGAGAGTGAGTGTGAGTGTGAGTGTGAGTGTGAGAGTAAGAGTGGGAGTGAGAGTGAGTGTGAGAGTGAGTGTGAGTGTGAGTGTGAGAGTGAGTGTGAGTGTGAGTGTGAGTGAGTGAGTGTGAGGATGAGGGAGAGTGTGAAAGTGAAAGTGACAGTGAGAGTGAGAGTGAGTGTGTGAGTGAGTGTGAGTGTGAGTGTGAGTGTGTGAGTGAGTGAGTGAGTGAGTGATGAGGGAGAGTGTGAAAGTGAAAGTGACTGAGGTGAGAGTGTGAGTGTGAGTGTGAGTGTGAGGGGTGTGAGTGTGAGTGTGAGAGTGAGAGTGTGAAGTGTGGAGTGAGTGTGAGTGTGAGTGTGAGAGTGAGGTGAGTGTGTGAGTGTGAGAGTGAGTGGTGAGTGTGAGTGTGAGAGTGTGTGTGAGTGTGGGTGTGGTGAGTGAGTGTGAGTTGTGAGTGGTGTGGAGTGAGGGAGTGTGAGTGTGTGTGTGAGTGTGAGTGTGAGAGTGTGAGTGAGTGTGTGTGAGAGTGAGGTGAGAGTGAGTGTGAGTGTGAGTGTGAGTGTGGTGGTGAGGTGTGTGAGTGTGAGTGTGTGTGTGAGTGAGTGTGGAGTGTTGAGTGTGAGTGTGTGTTGAGTGTGTGTGTGAGTGTGAGTGGAGTGTGAGTGTGTGTGTGAGTGTGTGGTGAGTTGTGAGTGGTGGTGTGGTGTGTGTGTGTGTTGAAGTGTGTGTGGTGTGGTGTGAGTGTGTGTGGTGTGAGTGGGTGTGTGTGAGTGTGTGGGTGAGTGTGAGAGGGAGTGTGAGTGTGTGAAGTGAGTGAGTGTGTGTGGGGTGAGTGGAGGTGAGGGTGGGAGTGTGAGTGGTGAGGTGAGTGTGGTGTGGAGTGGGTGGGGTGTGTGTGGTGAGTGTGTGTGGTGTGTGTGTGAGTGGGTGTGAGAGTGAGTGAGTTGTGGTGTGGTGTGTGTGTGAGTGGTGGTGTGTGTGAGTGTGTGTGTGTGTGGAGTGGTGTGAGTGTGGTGTGGTGGAGTGGGTGGTGTGAGTGTGGTGTGGTGTGAGTGTGGGAGTGTGGTGTGTGTGTGTGTGTGTGGAGTGTGAGGGTGTGTGTTGTGTGTGAGTGTGGGTGTGTGTGTGAGTGGTGTGGTGGTTGGTGAGTGTGGAGTGTGTGTGTGAGGGGTGTGTGTGTGAGTGTGAGTGTGGGTGGGTGTGGGTGTGGGTGTGGGAGTGTGGGGGAGTGAGTGTGTGTGTGGTGTGGGTGTGTGTGGGTGTGGGTGTGTGTGTGTGTGGGTGTGTGAGTGTGGGGTGTGGTGTGGTGGGGTGTGGGTGTGGGTGTGTGGGGTGTGTGTGTGGGTGGTGTGTGTGTGTGTGTGGTGTGTGTGTGTGTGGTGGTGTGAGTGTGAGGGTGTGTGTGGTGTGGGTGTGGGTGGTGGTGTGTGTGTGGGTGTGAGTGTGGTGTGGGGGGTGGGTGTGTGTGGGTGGTGGGTGTGGGTGTGTGGGTGTTGGTGTGGGTGTGGGTGTGTGGTGGGTGTGGGTGTGGGTGTGGGTGGGGTGGTGGGTGGTGTGTGTGTGGTGTGGGTGTGGGTGGGGGTGGGTGTGGGGGTGTGGGTGTGTGTGGGGGTGGGGTGTGAGTGTGGTGTGGGTGTGGGTTGGGGTGTGGGGTGTGTGTGTGTGTGTGGTGTGAGTGTGAGGTGTGTGAGTGAGTGTGGAGTGTGAGTGTGAGTGTGAGTGGTGTGGGTGTGGGTGTGTGTGTGTGGGTGAGTGTGAGTTGGTGTGGGGGTGAGTGAGTGTGGGGTGTGGGTGTGTGTGTGTGAGTGGTGTGAGGTGGTATGTGAGTGTGTGTGGGTGTGGAGTGGGTGAGTGTGTGTGTGTGTGTGTGAGTGTGGTGTGAGTGTGTGGTGTGTGTGTGTGGGTGTGTGTGTGTGGTGTGTGTGTGTGGTTGGTGGTGGGTGGGGTGTGGTGTGTGTGTGAGTGGTGTGTGTGAGGTGTGAGTGTGTGGTGTGTGGTGAGAGTGAGGTGAGTGTGAGTGTGTGTGTGGGTTGAGTGTGGTGTGGTGTGTGTGGTGGTGGAGTGTGAGTGGTGGTGAGTGGTGAGTGTGGTGTGTGGGTGTGGTGTGGGAGTGTGGGAGTGTGTGTGTGAGTGGTGTGTGGTGTGAGGTGTGAGGGTGAGTGTGGGTGGAGTGAGGTGGTGTGTGTGTGAGTGGAGTGGGTGAGTGTGGTGTGAGTGAGTGGAGTGTGTGTGAGTGGGTGTGTGGTGTGTGTGAGTGGTTGAGTGTGTGGTGTGAGGTGTGAGGTGAGTGTGTGGAGTGGGTGAGTGTGAGTGTGAGGTGGTGTGTGGTGTGTGTGTGTGAGTGTGAGGGTGAGAGTGGAGTGTGAGTGTGGAGTGTGGGAGTGTGTGTGTGGGTGTGGGTGAGAGTGGTGTGTGTGAGTGTGGGTGTGGTGTTGGTGTGGGAGTGTGTGAGTGGTGGTGTGTGGGTGTGTGTGTGAGTGTGGTGGGGTGTGTGGTGGGGGTGTGTGTGTGAGGTGTGAGTGGTTGTGTGTGTGGGTGTGGTGTGGTGGTTGTGGTGTGATTGGAGTATGGGTGTGGGGTGTGGTGTGAGTGTGAGGAGTGAGTGTGAGTGTGAGTGTGAGAGTGAGAGTCGAG
>JAXIVD010000203.1:185113-218800 GCA_036785275.1 Cancer borealis | reverse complement strand
ATGGATAGGGATGACAGGTGGGATGGCTAAATATTGGTTTATTCCAAGGGTGGGGGACAAGGAGCTGCCTCGTGTAGGTCATTAACTGGCCTCTTGCAGTCTCCCCATTTCTTATGTAATCTCGACAAATAATGTCAACCATAAAGTGTTATGAAATTAAAAATTAATTACCTTATTGGTGATGAATGTTGCCTTCACACTAGCCACAGTTCTGTCTACTGTCTCAGAGGTTGATGAGAGTGTGTGGAGTGTCAGTGTGTGGATGGGTGTGTCCACGGCGCCAGACTGCTGCAGCAACCATTTTCACTTATATTACACAATTTAACGCATTATTTAAAACGACAATCAACATTTTACTGGGTTATTTACGTGTTTATTCTTACCTTATGAAGAGGAAGATAAAATAAATTTGCTCAATCATATATAGGTGCCGCGAGTGTTTATTTAGGTTTATTTTATGGCGAGGAGCGTCAACATAACATAATGGCTGTGATTTTAATCTGGAGGGCAACAGGGACGACCATAGAGACAGTAAGGGTGGTCCTAAGGAATGTAATATCTTTAGGTAACCCATCGTAGTAGTGAACAGTGGAGTGAGTGGACTTTAGAGAAAGGGTCGCAACATGAGGACGAGGAATTAAGACGGCCAAATAAAGTCGCGCTACTTAATATAATAATTGTAATAAAACACAACACATAATTATCTAAAGAAATTAATACCGTACCCAAGGACAATTGTGCCATTCTAACTGTAATTAATCCAAATAATTTATATATAATTACTTGCAGAAGGCAATAGATAAGATAAATGGCGAATACCTAAATAGTTTCAGGTTTGCCGATGATATCGTTCTCAAATGAAAATTCACCATTTTCTGTAAGTGTTGTCATGGTAACGAAGGGGTATAGAGGGTGTAAGGGCCAGTGGGTGTTGAATAACCTTGACTCAAGTTGAATGCCGCTGCCCAAATATTTACCGTCAGCTGCAGTTGAACAAACGCTCTCAGTTAATTTCCTTACTTCAACACTAAATTATGTTGATATCTACTAGTATATGAAAATAGAATGAATGCATTTGAGACCAGCTCAGTATCCTCTCAATTTTTCCTGCTCTTGGTCCATTAAATTTCCGCCCTAATGAATGAATACTAAATGTTTGTTTTCATTATTATCCACACTTTCCTCAGTGTCAGCCTGTGTCTTCTGTTCAACGATATAACCTCAGTCAATGTCAAAGAAACGAGAACTTGAACGTGGAGTAAGGACAGACGTGCCAAGCTCTCTCGCAATGATTAACACACACACACACACACTACTCGATAGCTCAGTGGATAACGTCCCGGTGGCATATTCACGAAGTCTGGAAGGGTATATAACATAGGAGAAATTAGAGCCAATCAGAGCGCGAGCTGAGTGCTGTGACGTCACCAGCTGGTGATGTCACGCATTCCCTCACTGTCTGCTACTTGATTTATTCGGCTACGTTATCCATTTAGCTTCGCACGCTCTCTAAGACATTTTTAGCATACGTATAATGCAGATATCATATAAATAAATAAATTTGATGGCTAGAAGCTGTCATTGGTTTCCTTTCTTGGCCACGGTGATAACAATTCGGCGAGCCGAGAGTTCTTTCACAGAACAACAATAATTGCGAGGGAATATTCAGACCAATATGAAGTGGATGAGCTCTGAATGTCTGAATTTTGATGGTGATGGTTCCATTCCCTTCATCTGCACCCCATTCCACCTCTCTCTGAACTACTTTCAATATATCTGTGCTTAAAACCACTCCATTCACTTCATCTGCGACTGCACTCCACTCCACCTCCCTCTGAACTCTCAATATCCCCGTTCTGTAGTCAACAGTATCTGTCATAGCCCACTTCTCACACCCCATCAATACATATACCACCATTTCATCCTCTCCCATGTCACACATCTGGCACACTTTGCCGCAGGACTCAGACCACTAGGGCTGGGTGGGATCCAATTACTGGACTCGGATCCCGCGGATCCGTCAGAGCTGCTGGGACCCGATTACTTTTGCCACGTAATCGGATCCGACGATTACTTTATACGTTTATGGTCAGAAATGCCGAGTTAAATATTGAACTTGTAAGTGATAACTAGCTACGTCGAACATACTGATCACAACTTGGTAATCGTCTGCCCGCCTCACGGATCCAGTAATCGTTTGGCCGCTTCACGGATCCAGTAATCGTCTGGCCGCCTCACGGATCTAGTACTCGTCTAGCTGTTTCACGGATCCAGTAATCGTCTGGCCGCCGCGCGGATCTAGTACTCGTCTGGCTGCCTCACGGATCCAGTAATCGGGTCCGGATCCGAATCTCACGGATCCGCCAGACAAAGTAATCGGATCCACGATTACTGAAATTCACGGATCTTGCCCAGCTCTACAGACCACCCATTATTTCTTGCATGCATACTCATGCAGTGCGCTCTAAACTTTCCCTAAACATGCCCTACCCCATGCCTCACCATCTACCGCGGCCTATCTAGGTATATTAAGAATTATTCTACTGAACATATTTTGGTCATCTTCCCATTTATCAATTTCTGCCTCACTATATGTATCTGAAACCTGCCATAGCCTTTTCTATTTCATGAACGAAAGGGAAAATACTATTTTACAGTAGTAATTTTTTTGTGTTTATGGCAACCCACCACCACTACAGGTGACGTCACAGCACTCAGCTCGCGCTCTGATTGGCTCTAGTTTCTCCTATGTTATATACCCTTCCAGACTTCGTGAATATGCGTCCCGGTGTGGGTTCACTCGAGGTACCCCCTGCACTCAAAGTCCTTCCTCCCTCTGCGCGTGCACGGGAGGCGATTTTGCTGCCAGCCGCACGACTCACTCTTCTGAGTGGGACTAAAAATTTGTAAACAATACAGTCGCACTGCTGCTCTGATGATGAATTCGGTGGATGATCTATTCGGCTCATGGTTTCCTGGGATGGTTTGACTACTCAGATACATTATTTTCGTGTCCAATATTATTATTCTTACATGTTTTGTGATTACCAATCTTAGCCAAGGCCAGACAAATATTTCCTAACTATTTAACAGACGACAGTGTGTGTGTGTGTGTGTGTGTGTGTGTGTGTGTGTGTGTGTGTGTGTGTGTGTGTGTGTGTGTGTGTTTATCTATAAATTTGGCATTTACCTATTTGTATCTTTACAGGATTGAGTCAAGCTCGTAATGTCCCGCCGATTGATATCCAATAATCATACTTTTCTTTAATTAAAGTTGTGCATACTACTACTCATACACACCACTTCATTCAGCAGTGTATGCCATTGATTAAGAGCCTCTTCTAATTACGGTGATCAGTTTTAAGATCATGGGTTCCCACTTGGAGATAGGTTTTCAGCATTTATTTTCTCTTTCTCTGTTACACATTTGTAGATCATAATCATGTCACCTCTTATTCTTCTTTCCTCTAGCTTGGGTAACTTTAACTTCTCATGCCTTTCTTCATAATTTGAACCCCTGAGTGTTGGTACCCGTCTTGTTGCTGCGCTCTGTACACTCTCTAATTTCATGATGTTTCTTTACCATACCACAGCTGCATACTCAAAAGTGGGTCGTATTTAGGATGTTATATATATATATATATATATATATATATATATATATATATATATATATATATATATATATATATATATGTATATATAGATATATATAAATATATATATATATATATATATATATATATATATATATATATACATACATAAATATATATATATATATATATATATATATATATAAATATATATATATATATATATATATATATATATATATATATATATATATATATATATTTATATATAACGCAAAAGGGACGCTATTTTACAGAGCTGGGCACTTGCGTCACCAGTTGCGCCATTGCGCCATTGCGTCGACGACGGAACGACCATTTCATCGACGCTTAACGCAATGACGCTAAAGTTAAAAAAGCGTCGCGATGACGCTGGCACAAATACATTGTCGCAAATAAAATTTTGCGTCATTTTCCCCTTAAAGCCAAGTTTTCTGTGTAATTAGCCCATATAGAAAACGCAGTCCTCAAGGTACAGTTTATAAGGGAGACAAAAATATTTCAGTAACTGAGGCCAGTACCACACAGTTCAATGGGCAAACTTAGCAAAAACGTTGTAGTGATCCCAAGTCTTGTTAATTTATTCTAATTTCCGATTTACTTTTAGATGCATCAAACCATAAACACGACAATCCGTAACTAGTAGCGACAATCTTAATGTAAGAACATTCTAGAACTAAGATTTGTGGTCAGCGCAGCATAGAAGGTTTAGGGAGGGCAAGGTTTAACGTAGGATCAGGCTCTAATCCTGGCCCCACTTCCCAACACTTTAGTTTAACTTATATTGTGTTCAACACACTCCACAACAACAATTCTCCACTTCACATGTGAGTGTGGAACGCATCTTCTCTACTGCCGGAGACATAATAAGACCCAAGAGATCCTCCTTCACTGCCAATAACTTCGAGGAGCTTGTGTTCATGAAGGGGAACATGGACCTCTTGTAGTTTAAGTTTGTGCTAGTGTGATACTATGGTTATGATACAGTAACAAAAATGAAATTAATCAACTAACTAAACTAAGTAACTAATAAGTATAATAAAATAAAAATAGATCAGGCTGAGTTTTACTTTTAATTGAATAATCCAAATAATATCAAAAACAAATTAATAAATTATTAAAATAAATCAACTATAAATAAAAAATCAATTGAATTATGAAATATCTATTTTATAGTATTTTCTATCATATATATATATATATATATATATATATATATATATATATATATATATATATATATATATATATATATATATATATGATGGTTCACGTAAATTTGATTCATTAGTTAAGATTACCGTATCCGCCAGCGACGCAATGTTGCAATGACGCGAAAAAAAAAGACGCAACTTTTTGGAGAAAAAAAAACGACGGATTGACGCCGACGCAACGCTCCCCCGGCAATGACGGATTAATGTTGACGCAATGCCCCCAAACGAGTGACGCGCCCAGCTCTGCTATTTTATCGCAGGTAATGGCGAATCACGTATGATCTTCCCGCTAATCAACTACGATAACTCGCCATAACCCGATTCTCCGAGGCTGATTGGCGAAAGTTTTGAAATTTTCTAAAGTTTCGCGCGGTCTGGCAACCCCCCGAGATGGCGCGCCAGATTCGGCAACGTCGCCTCGAACCTAGGAGAAGACAAGCGAATGCACGAGCGAATTCCTGGTGATTTGAACATAACGGACAGAGAATCGGCCATTTTTGGGGCTTCGCAGCAATTCGCGCAAACGATTCGCCAATGTGTGACCCCAGCATTATGCTGGGGTCACACATTGGCAGTTGATTCGCAGTTGATTCGCAGTTAATTAGCGGGAAGTTCGTACGTGATTCGCCATTACCTGCGATAAAATAGCGTCCCTTTTGTGTTCTATCGCCATAGGTACGCCAATAATGGCGATGCTGCGCGGGTGTATCTGGCAACTGCGGAGACTGACGATGTGTCAACGACGCATCTCCACGTATGCACAGCTTGCTCGCCCATAATTACGAGCGACGGGTGACGCTCTCTCTCACTCTCACCCAGCCGCTGCGCTACACGTACGTTCCCTCGTTACCTCATACACGTGCTCCCACCCCACCGCCATGGCCAAAATACCCAAGAATGGTAAGAAAACCGCCACGAGGGCTCTTCTTCAGGAGGAAGAGACGCCCCCATCGCCTGTAAGTGAGTCTGATTTTACGTTGGAGCCCCAAGGAGAGGAAGAAACCCCATTTTTTGTGACCCTGCAAGCTGTGGAAGTCATAGGTGATCCCAGTGAGGTCCTCAACCACCACCACTTCTTCCTTCAGCTACCGTACCCGAACATGAAGCCGATACAGAGGACAACGGGGATTGGACTGACATACCCAGGACGGACGCAGACACATCGGATGAGGAAGGGTACCACGATGGCGTGAGGACAGGCAGGAGGAAACCCCTTCAACTACCTGCCCACGTGGGGAGAGAGCTAGGGGAGTGGCTCCAGGAAAATAATTTCTTAAACGACAGGAGCCTGAACGAGTGCCGCAACAAGCCCAGGAAGGACCGTGTTAGGGCAGAAAAGGGCGCCACTCTTAACTCCCGTCTCTCAGGTAATGATATAGGAAGGTGAATTAAGGGCATGAAGACCATGTATAGTAAGCTCCACAATGTCTTCGGTAATTAGATTAAGGTACTTCATGATGGCAATGCGGCTGCTGAAGGGGTATTTGGGCATTGTGCCGCCAGGCAGAGCAAACCTGATTTTGTTCAATGCCTCAAAAACTCCATTTCTACAACTATCTACTCGACATAACCTTCCAGATAACTATCCCCTCTTCTTCAATGACACTCAACTTCCCCTCTCCTCCACATTAAACACACTCGGTCTATCCTTTACTAAAAATCTAAACTGGCAATTTCATATCTCTACTCTTGCTAAACCAGCTTCTAAGAAGTTAGGTGTCCTATGGCGTCTGCGTCCATTTTTCTCTCCCTCTCAGCTGCTTGCTCTGTAGAGGGACCTTATCCGCCCATGTATGGAGTATGGCTCTTATGTCTGGGGGAGCTCAACTCATACAGTTTTACTAAACAGGGTGGAGTCTAAAGCTTTTCGCCTAATCAACTCTCCTCCTCTAAATGACTGCCTTGACTTTTTAAGTCACAGCCGCAATGTTGCATCTTTATTTATCCTACCGCTATTTTCATGCTGACTGTTCTTCTGAACTTGCTAACTGCATGCCTCCACCCCTCCCGCGGCCTCGCTGAACAAGACTTTCTACTTCTTCTCATCCCTATTCTGTCCATCTTCCTAATGCAAGAGTTAATCAGTATATTCACTCTTTCATCCCTTACACTGGTAAACTCTGGAATTCTCTTCTCTTTGTCTGCTTTTCCCACCTGCCTATGACTTAGACTCTTTCAAAAGAGGAGTGTCAAGACAACTCTCACACTAAATTGGACTTCACCCCCCATGTCTATATTTCTCCTACTGTCCTCTTTACAGGGTCTGGCGATAAGCGGGATTTTTTTTTACTTGTTTTTGTTTTCCCTTAGCCAGTATTCTTTTAATGTAAAAAAAAAAAAATATGTAGCTGGAACCCACTATATATATATATATATATATATATATATATATATATATATATATATATATATATATATATATATATATATATATATATATAAATATATATATATATATATATATATATATATATATATATATATATATATGTATATATATATATATATATATATATATATATATATATATATATATATATATATATATATATATATATATATATATATATATATACCACCGTGGCCCACCCACAATGTGCCCACGAATGTCTAGCGAATTATCACTAGACGAACGTAGAGCAATCGCAATGCATGCGAGAATCTATTGCAAATTATCGGCCTAAATGGCAACACATCGTAGTGGATTCGCCAACCTTACGATACATCGTCATTGCAAGTTGAGCGATACATTGCCGTAGGCTGTGAATATATTGCACCTCATCTCCAACGATTGCGTTGGCAGGGCGAATGAACGCGGGGTGGTCGAGATACATGGCGATGGTATTCGCTCAAAATGGCGATTTCTGTCAAGATCCTAGGCTTCGCCATTTCCGGACGGGATATCCGGAATGAATCGGCCATTTTTTTGTTCGCGGCCATTCGCGCAGCCGATTCGCCAATGTGTGACCCCAGCATTAGATGTTTGCCCCCAACTGCACATGCTCACCAGTAATGTTTGTAAACAAAGGTTTGTTTACAAACCTTTGTTTGTAAGCAGTACGGCAGTGCCATATACTGTCCATATGGGTCTGAGATTACCTATTACCGGGAGAGAGACTTAGCAAATCTGGAGAGGAGTCAGAACAGAATAGGTAGGTGGGGGTTGGGCGCTCCACGCAGTATAGCAGTAGAAGCCATTAGAGGAGAGATGGGCTGGAGTATTTTCAGGGAGAGACTAGTCAAAGGAAAATTAAACTTCGTAAAGAAGATGGAAGAACTTGATGAGGATAGGTGGGTAAAGCAGGTACTGAGAGAAAATAATGACAGGTCATCATGGAAGAAAGAAACGAATATATGGAAAAGAAGGGAGAATTTGGAAGAGGACTGGCATAGGATGGAGCCCAGAGAGGTAAGAAAAGGATAGAAGAGAGTGGATTAGCTAGATGGCAGGCAGGGATGGAAGTAAGTCCACAATGAAATGGTATAGGTGGAAAGACAGGCCTGAGGCACTCAAATGGCATGTAGGAGATTGGGGCAGCAGGCTACTAGTAAGGACTAGGACAGGCACACTTGAGGTAAATGCAAGGAACAGGGATGGGTTAGACCAAGACTGTAGGGAAGAAATACAGATTAATGGGAAGAAATCAGAATGGAGTAATGTCACTAGTGGGGTACCACAGAAATCAGTACTAGGACCGTTGTTATTCATAATTTATATAAATGACTTAGAGACAGGAATAAACAGTGATATCAGTAAATTTGTCGATGACACAGAGATAGGAAGACCGGTAAAGAATTTAGATGATGCTAGGATGCTGCAAGATGACTTAAATAGGCTGTACGAGTGGTCAGAGAAATGGCAGATGCAGTTTAATATTAACAAGAGTAGCATTATGAGCGTAGGTAAAGATAATAGGCCTGTAAACTACACATTAAATGACAATACCTTAGGAAGGTCATATACTGTGAGGGACGCAATTCAAATAAGCAGTGACTTGCGTCCCAGGGAACAGTGTATTATAGCTAGAAATAGGGCCAACAAGATACTGGAATTTATTAGTAGGTGTGTGACAAATAGGAGTTCTGAGGTCATTCTGAGGATGAATTTAGCGCTAGTTAGACCCCACCTAAATTATGCAGCACAATTTTGGTCCCCTTATTATAGAAAGGATATAGGCTCCCTGGAGGCTGTCCAGAGAAGAATGACCAAGATGATTCAGGGCTGAGAAATTTACCCTACAAAGATAGGTTAAAACGTCTTAATCTCCACTCCCTAGAGAGAAGGAGGGCAAGAGGGGATATGATTGAGGTTTTCAAATGGATAAAAGGAAACATTGATCAGGTTTTATAATTTAGTAGTCAGGGTAGGACACGTGGAAATGGGTACAAGCTAGAAAAACTTAGATTCAAGACAGACATAGGTAGATATTGGTTCACTAACAGAGTGGTGAACGATTGGAATAGTCTGGGTAGACACGTAGTAAGTGCTGAGTCAATACATAGCTTTAAAAGACGGTTGGATCAGAGTATGGATAGGGATGACAGATGGGATGGCTAAGTATTGGATTATTCCAAAGGCTCAGACTGGTGGGGGGCTGCAGCTGTTGACTGTCAGGGTACTGGTGAAACGCTCTGTTCCGATGTAAATGAGAATCGAATCTCTCCTCAACAACAGTTGTAGTATGAGCCCTACTGTTCTGTGACTACTTCACTAGTTCCCACTTGATATGAGCATACGATTCTGTGCCAGCACTAGCAGTCAATAGGTAGCTTTAAAAGACGGTTGGATCAGAGTATGGATAGAGATGACAGGTGGGATGGCTAAATATTGGATTATTCCAAGGGTGGGGGACAAGGAGCTGCCTCGTGTAGATCATTTAACTGGCCTCTTGCAGTCTCCCCATTTCTTATGTTCTTATGTAGCAGCTGCAGAGGAGTTAGGGAGACCATAGGACACTTTTTAGTAGAGTGTGGCAGGAAAGAGACAGGCTGATTGGATCTATAACGGCAGTGTTAGGGAAAGAGGAATGGTGTAGAAGACTGGAGGAGGAAGAGGACGGGGGAATCCTCACAGTGCTGGGCCAGTACAGCTGTTTTTGTCACAAGTGAAATGAATGGCCATTAAACAGCTAGGTAAAATTTTACATCTTCACCATAATGGCGTTTGTTTACGTCTACGTTAGTAAGTTTCGGGACTGCACCTCGTCCAACTTCTTATTTTTGGTCATAGAGAACAGTTGATAGCTTCTATATTAATGTAACCTAACTAAACCTAATCAAACCTTAACCTATATTGACAAATAACATAACTTTGTTTAAACCAAACTAAACTTTATTTTTCGAAGAGAAGGTCTCACAGAAAACATTGAATATTTCACTAACTAAGAATTTGCGACGGAAATGTAATCAAGAAAACTTTCTCAAAATGCATCAGGTAATGCAAAAATATAACTCTGAATTCTCTTGAGCGTTATGGTGAAGATGTAAAATAACACCAACAGCTATTATGCAGCAGTGATTCTAGGTTCTAGTTATAGAAAATATTGCTGCGAAACCCCTCGTTAACTTTGGCTTTCTGGGGCAGATCCGCCACAGCGGGATTCGACGATAAGTCTTAGACCTCTTCTATTTGTTCTCAATAATCTACCCCGGATTCTGCTCTGAATCCGAATCTGTTTTGGATTAATTGGGTGCAAATAGAGGCCTCTTCTATTTGTTCTCAATAATCTACTCCGGATTCTGCTCTGAATACGAATCCGTTTTGGATTAATTAGCCTGTTCGCAGTGAGCATTTTGATACCAGACAGCGCCAGATTTTGTAATTTTTGCCGGAAAATAAATACTTTTTGGGGCAAGTTTTACAAGCTTACACAGGTGTATTATTGCACATTAATGCGTATGAAATTTAAGTCTATTAATCTCATGATGTCTGACGGCATATGACATCGTTTGAACCTCTATTCATAATTTCATATGATATTCTTAAGACAGCTTATATTTGTATCAAGGCAAGCAATTTGTCATTTTCTACTAATCTCAATGGGCATATATCGATACATACTTTCATTTGAATGTACCAAACAATAGGCAAATCCATGTAATGTATAGAAAATGTAATTTTGTGTCGCAGACTTAATTTTTTCCAGTACGACAACTACATCCTCAGCTACTGGCAGCAAACCACAACAAACACTAGCAGGCTACTCAGAGCAACTCTTAATGGCATTTTCAGCTGCAAATGCTGTGGCAAGGGTTTATTAGAAGTAAAATGTCCCCATAGTGATAAATACCAGTCTTTCTAACGGCGCTTAGTATACTACGTCGTACGTCTGGCAGCGGTGCTGTTTTTTTTTTCTTCACTGATCACCTTCGTATATAAGACGTGACAGTGATTTCCAATATTTTTTAACACACTCAGAAAAAATGTATAAGCCGAAATCAACATCCTTTTATTTTTACTGCTCATACTTACTGAAAAAATAATAATTACCTAATTGTAGCTTTATCTTATAATACAATTAACAAAGCCTTATCATGCACCAGTAAGTAAGAATAATAACATTAAGGTTATGTTTTTAATTTTAAATACACATGTGCAGTAATTCATGTCGTATTTTTTCTGCAGATCGGCTTCTAAATTAACTAAGTCACCCCTTTGCCCCGGAGAAACGGAAAAAATTAAAAATTCTAGCGCTGTCTACGACCCTAGCTGCGAACAGGCTAATTGGGTGCAAATAGAACAGCAGAATCTGTTTTGGATTCGCTGGATCAAAACAATAACAATGAGAGGCCAGTCGCTGCCCAGCCGTCACACTAGTCACTTCTCCGAGGAAGTGTTGAGAGTTACAACTTTCATTTCCTGATGCATTTAGGGTGACAGCGGCATCCCTAATTATCACCAACCTGCTTATTGTACAATAAAAAATCATTATATAACTAAATGTGTTATTGAAAACACCATTAAATTCTTGAAAAGTAGATTCAAGTCTGATGAACCTCAAGGTTACTGCTCCACCTCTTTATTATAAATATACTATACATAGTGTACTCAACATATCTGTGAAGGTTTCTGGCGGTGCTCACCATTATTTACCTCGCAAAACTTCTTTGAAATTATAATAGGTTGTGTTAGGTTGGTTAGGTTATGTCAAGTTATGGTTATGTTAAAGTTGTTAGGTTACGGTTATGTTATGGTTAGGTTCGATTATATAAGATTTTTACATTTTATCACCCGGAAGTTAGGGTTCGCAAATTAGTTATTTTGGGGGTTTGGTTATTAAAATGTAAAAATGTTATGTAACTGAACCGCACCAAACCTAACTTAACATAACCGCAAACTAACCTAACAACCTTAACCTAACCATAACTTAACCAACATAACAAAACTTCAAAGACGTTTTGCGAGGTAAATAATGGTAAGCACCCCCTAAAACCTTCACAGATGTGTTGAGTACACTATGTATAGTATGTATTGTAAGACTTCATATATATAACAAAGAGGTGGAGCAGTAATTGTAAAGAAATACCCCTTATTTTTATATATGTCTAATCTGTAGCGCCGATAGGCTTTCCCTGGTTAGGTTAGATTTGGGTAAAACTTAACTTTTACACCCAGCCAAAAAACCTTACATTCCCACATGTCCTCATGTTTATTGGGAGAAATTGGGGAATGGGGATATCTTATTAACTATTTATTTGGGACGGTAATGAGTGTCAGAATCAATTGTGTATATCAATGTAGAGTAGAGCTTCCCCTTAACCAAAATAAACTTTGGGGATATCTTATTTAACTATTCATATGCTACGGTTATACATATTTTTGTACCTACACTAACATTTATGCAGAATTTTTGTATCATTTAATTTCTTTCACGTACAAGTAAGTTGTTTTCTTGGAAGTATATATCAAAATTCAAAGAAAATAAATAATCCGGTTAGAGACTGCTGTTATATCTCCTTTGTTTCTGGTATGCATCACCATTATTATACAATTTTAAGCCTACAGTAGTATTTCTGAAACATTTTTCTACCACTTAATATCTTTCTCGTATATATACACTGTTTTTATTGGAGGTATATATTAATAATAGATTCCGAGAAGAGGCTGCTGTTATATATCTCCTTTGTTTTTTATATTCATCACCACTATTATACAATTCTGTCCCTACAGTAACATTCCTACAACATTTCTCTACCGCTTACTATCTTCCTCGTATATATACACTGTTTTATTGGAGGTATATATCAATATTAACTTCTGAGAAGAGGCTGGCTCAGGCTGGTGTAAAAAACCCGCTAACGAGTGTCGTCTGCTATAACCCACCTCCCAAATCAGATTCGACGGATTCAGGAATCTGTTAAGGCCTCTTCTATTTGCGTGAATCCGTTTCAGATCACTGAATCTGGGTGGGGCTTGGCCGCTCTGGGCGGGGCTTAGCCGCGAAATCGTGTTCTATTTACCATCTTAACCCGTGATCTGTAACAGATTCCTGAATCCAACGAATCTGATTTGGGAGGTGGGTTATAGCAGACGACACTCGTTCGCGGGTTTTTTGCACCAGCCTGAGCCAGCCTCTTCTCAGAAGTTAATATTGATATATACCTCCAATAAAACAGTGTATATATACGAGGAAGATAGTAAGCGGTAGAGAAATATTGTAGAAATGTTACTGTAGGCACAGAATTGTATAATAGTGGTGATGAATATCAAAAACAAAGGAGATATATAACAGCAGCCTCTTCTCGGAATCTATTATTAATATATACCTCCAATAAAAACAGTGTATATATACGTGAAAGATATTAAGTGGTAGAAAAATGTTTCAGAAATACTATTGTAGGCTTAAAATTGTATAATAATGGTGATGAATACCAGAAACGAAGGAGATATAACAGCAGCCTCTAACCGGGTTATTTATTTTCTTTGAATTTTGATATATACTCCCAAGAAAACAATTTACTTGTACGTGAAAGAGATTAAATGGTACAAAAATTCTGCATAAATGTTTGCAAAAATATGTATAACCGTAGCATATGAATAGTTAAATAAGATATCCCCAAAGTTTATTTTGGTTAAGGGGAAGCTCTACTCTACATTGATATACACAAATGATTCTGACACTCATTATCGTCCCAAATAAATAGTTAATAAGATATCCCCATTCTCCATCTTCTCCCAATAAACATGAGGACATGTGGGAATGTAAGGTTTTTTGGCTGGATGTAAAAGTAAAGTTTTACCCAAATCTAACCTAACCAGGGAAAGCCTATAGGCGCTACAGATTAGACATATATAAAAATAAGAGGTATTTTTTTACAACTACTGGTCCACCTCTTTATTATATACATGAAGTCTTACATACTATACATAGTGTACTCAACACATCTGTGAAAGTTTTAGGGGGTGCTTACCATTATTTACCTCGCAAAACGTCTTTGAAGTTATGTTATGTTGGTTAAGGTTGTTAGGTTAGTTTGCAGTTATGTTAAGTTAGGTTTGGTGCGGTTCAGTTAGGTTCGGTTACATAAGATTTTTACATTTTAATACCCAAATCCCCCAAAAAAACTAATTTGCGAACCCTAACTTCCGGGTGATAAAATGTAAAAAATCTTATATAATCGAACCTAACTGAACCTAACCATAACATAACCATAACCTAACAACTTCAACATAACCATAACTTGACATAATCTAACCAACCTAACATAACCTATCATAATTTCAAAGAACTTTTGCGAGGTAAAAAATGGTGAGCACCGCCAGAAACCTTCACAGATATGTTGAGTACACTATGTATAGTATATTTATAATAAAGAAGTGGAGCAGTATTTGTAAAGAAATAATAGGTGTAACATTGTCAAGGTTAACCTTGAGGTTCATCAAACTTGAATCTACTTTTCAAGAATCTAATGGTGTTTTCAATAACACATTTAGTTATATAAAAAAAATTTATTGTACAATAAGCAGGTTGGTGATAATTAGGGATGCCGCTGTCACCCTAAATGCATCAGGAAATGAAAGTTGTAACTCTCAACACTTCCTCGGAGAAGTGACTAGTGTGACGGCTGGGCAGCGACTGGACTCTCATTGTTATTGTTTTGATCCAGCGAATCCAAAACAGATTCTGCTGTTCTACTTGCACCCAATTAATCCAAAACAGATTCGGATTCGGAGCAGAATCCGGAGTAGATTATTGAGAACAAATAGAAGAGGCCTTTACAGATCACGGATTAAGATGGTAAATAGAACACGATTTCGCGGCTAAGCCCCGCCCAGAGCGGCCAAGCCCCACCCAGATTCAGTGATCTGAAACGGATTCACGCAAATAGAAGAGGCCTTAGAACAGCAGAATCTGTTTTGGATTCGCTGGATCAAAACAATAACAATGAGAGGCCAGTCACTGCCCGCCCAGCCGTCACACTAGTCACTTCTCCGAGGAAGTGTTGAGAATTACAACTTTCATTTTCTGATGCATTTAGGGTGACAGCGGCACCCTTAATTATCACCAACCTGCTTATTGTACAATAAAAAATCTTTATATAACTAAATGTGTTATTGAAAACACCATTAGATTCTTGAAAAGTAGGTTCAAGTCTGATGAACCTCAAGGTTAACCTTGACAATGTTACACCTATTATTTCTTTACAAATACTGCTCCACCTCTTTATTATAAATATACTATACATAGTGTACTCAACATATCTGTGAAGGTTTCTGGCGGTGCTCACCATTATTTACCTCGCAAAATTTCTTTGAAATTATGATAGGTTATGTTAGGTTGGTTAAGTTATGTCAAGTTATGGTTATGTTAAAGTTGTTAGGTTATGGTTAGGTTAAGTTAGGTTCGATTATATAAGATATTTACATTTTATCACCCGGAAGTTAGGGTTCGCAAATTAGTATTTTTGGGGGTTTGGGTATTAAAATATAAAAATCTTATGTAACTGAACCGCACCAAACCTAACTTAACATAACCATAACATAACCGCAAACTAACCTAACAACCTTAACCTAACCATAACTTAACCAACATAACATAACTTCAAAGACGTTTTGCGAGGTAAATAATGGTAAGCACCCCCTTAAACCTTCACAGATGTGTTGAGCACACTATGTATAGTATATAAGACTTCATATATATATATATATATATATATATATATATATATATATATATATATATATATATATATATATATATAATAGAGGTGGAGCATTGTTGTAAATACCCCTTATTTTTATATGTCTAATCTGTAGCGCCGATAGGCTTTCCCTGGTTAGGTTAGATTTGGGTAAAACTTTACTTTTACATCCAGCCAAAAAACCTTACATTCCCACATGTCCTCATGTTTATTGGGAGAAGATGGAGAATGGGGATATCTTATTAACTATTTATTTGGGCCGGTAATGAGTGTCAAAATCATTTGTGTATATCAATGTAGAGTAGAGCTTCCCCTTAACTAAAATAAACTTTGGGGATATCTTATTTAACTATTCATATGCTACGGTTATACATATTTTTGTACCTACACTAATATTTATGCAGAATTTTTGTACCATTTAATCTCTTTCACGTACAAGTAAGTTTTTTCTTGGGAGTATATATCAAAATTCAAAGAAAATAAATAATCCGGTTAGAGGCTGCTGTTATATCTCCTTTGTTTCTGGTATTCATCACCATTATTATACAATTTTAAGCCTACAGTAGTATTTCTGAAACATTTTTCTACCACTTAATATCTTTCTCGTATATATATACACTGCTTTTATTAGAGGTATATATTAATAATAAATTCCGAGAAGAGGCTGCTGTTATATATCTCCTTTGTTTTTGATATTCATCACCACTATTATACAATTCTGTGCCTACAGTAACATTTCTACAACATTTCTCTACCGCTTACTATCTTCCTCGTATATATACACTGTTTTATTGGAGGTATATATCAATATTAACTTCAGAGAAGAGGCTGGCTCAGGCTGGTGCAAAAAACCCGCGGACGAGTGTCGTCTGCTTTAACCCACCTCCCAAATCAGATTCGACAGATTCAGGAATCTGTTACAGAATACAGATCACGGGTTAAGATGGTAAATAGAACACGCTTTCGCGGCTAAGCCCCGTCCAGAGCGGCCAAGCCCCATCCAGATTCAGTGATCTGAAACGGATTCACGCAAATAGATGAGGCCTTAAGAAGAAACAAGGCGTCACTTAAAAAATCTAGCCCGCGCTACTAACGGGCGGAGGCCAACCATCTAAGGTCTCCCTGAAGCCTACCGGCGCCATGGGTAGAAGATAAAAAAAGATATATATATATATATATATCACAAACTAGTTGTGATATACATGACGTACCTCATTACCTATGTGAATATTTTGCTTCTCCGTTAGAAGATGCTATTGGTTAGATTTGCGTCTACTATTATCCAGTTTCCTTTTGAAATCATGAATATTTGTTGCATTAATTACTTCTGCATCAAGTTTATTCCAGGGTTCTATGCTTGTACTGTATATGGGAAGCTGTTTTGATATTATTTTACATCTTCACCAGAATTCTCTAGATTTGTGGGTTATATTTTTGCATTACCTGATGCATTCTGAGAAGGTTTTCTTAATTACTTTTCCGTCGCAAATTCTTAGTTTGTGAGATATTCAATGTTTTCTGTGAGACCTTCTCTTCGAAAAGTAAAGTTTAGTTTTGTTTGAACAAGTTTCTGTTATTTGTCATTATAGATTAAGGTTTAGTTTGGTTAGGTTATATTAATATAGAAGCTATCAAATGTTCTCTATGACCAAAAGTAGGGAGTTGGAGGAGGTGCAGATGCGACTTTATTTTGTAAACAGACGCCATTATGGTGATTAAAGAATCCCCCCGAACTAGGCATCTATAGACAATATAGTTCTGCTAGAGTTAACGAGAGAGCGCTATCCCTCTCACCAAGAAACTACCGTGAGCCACAATCGAACTCGCAACCTTTAGGTCACAAGCCGAGCACTGTACCACAGAGCCACCCGACCCTCCCATTATGGTGAAGATGTAAAATTTTACTGCTATTTTTTTTTGTCTCTTGCATGTAGTCCTTTTTAGTTTTTCTCTTGTCCTTTTATAGTTCTGTCGTCCCACACAAATCTTATGCTTGCCAGACTATTGATAAATAATAAGGATGGGAAACACTAGTCTAGACTTTAAAGCCTGAGACATCTTCAGTTCACATGAGACAGTTATCTCTAGTAAACATCCCCTCTTGTCTATAACATCATAAATTGAGAAAGTGTTCAGTGTTCCAATGAACAGTTTCCCAGTTCTTTTTGTAACATTTTCCTATCTTTATAACTCTCCTTCCGTTCCCAAGTATTCAGAGGATATTATCTGTTCTTCCTGTTACCTTGGTGAAACTCTACCCTTTCTATACATTCTTACCCTCTAAGTCTCTTAAGCCTGTTGGGGATAAAGAACCAATCTTTATCGTACCACACTATACTATATAATACTAAAATATTTTACATACCTTGCCAGTCAATGTACTAATATCGGCTTCTCATAACTTCAATGTACACTGTATTTAGGTTCTGTCTGTAGGGACAGATAGAAGGTGTATATTCATAAACAATAACAGGTATCATGGATCATGCATCACATTTATTAAAGGCAACTTGCATTTCACAATATTTACAAAATGCCCCATGGTATACCATTAAAATCCTCTCTAGTGTGCACTGACTTTAGAACAAGTAGAAAATGAGTAAATAATGTTGTTCAATTTGAAGGTTCTAATATCAACTCAAACTTACTGAATAATGAAACATATCCTATAAGTGTCCTGCCACCTGAAATTTTTAATATACTGACTAATGACTGCAACCCTGAGCTAAAACGTGCATTTTGATTTTTTATAATCAAGCAAGTTCAATCACGGAGACAGTGCAACAACAGCCTGTCCACAAAGTACTAGTAGTTGTTATTGTTATCTACAAAAGTCATTGTGCAATAACAGACTCTCAGCTTCAACTCCCATAATCCACCATCTGGTTCTGGATGCCAAAACATCCTGATACACATCATATAAAGGATATCTATTAATTACAATTAAAGCTTTCAGGACATATGTTGCAGGACAATTCTTTGTCAGTTACAATGAATTCTCCTTGATAAGTGGGTTAGTTAATGTGAATAAAGTAAGCGACAGACATCACTGGTCATATTGTGCGTTCTCTTAAAAAAACTTTTTTTTCTTCTGAAACCATAAATGCTTCTTTTGTTGTAGTTGACATTCTTATACACATTTTTACAGTCAATGGTCTAATTTTTTTCTTTTCATAACAAACTTATTTTGTTTAATGTTCTAATCTATTCAAAATAATAGAAAATACCTGCAATTTGGTAATGAATAGTGTGCAATATGAAATAATTTGTTATACAATCAAGCCTCTTTCACCCAATACAATGAGGTGAGCCAGTTCAGTGGCACAGTGTTCAGTTTACAGATTAAGAGTTGCAAGTTCAATGGCGGTTTCTTGGTGAAAAGAACAGCACTCTCATTATCCCTGGCCAACCTATATGGTCTTAACTACTCAGCTCTGGGATTCTCAAATTTAATCCTCCATATGCAACATGGCATCCGCAAAAGCTGTTAAAAACTAACCATAAAATTTTTTCAATAACTACCATAAAGATGTCTGTGACCAAAAAAAAAAATGGGGTTACCTTTTTTTCAGGTACACGGTCCCTGTTTATCTATCTATAAACCAGGCCAACATCCAGAAAAAGTGAGTAACCGAGACAAGGTGCGCGCACACACACACACACACACACGCACACCTATCAGGGACTCCTCACTTAGCCCATCCAGTGCTTACTTCCTACAATCTTCTCTCATTTTTCAAACCTCTGCTTTACATATATTCTACTCTATTTGTTCACCTTAGAGATCACATTTACATATCTTCATTTCTCTCATGCACACAAAAATATAATCTAACACTCCATCCTTCCACTTTACAGGAAGTCATCCTCTCTCATTCCCAGCATCTGTTTCACTCTTGTTGCTATACATCTTTTTTGATATTTCACTCACCTATTCTCTCCATATATTTTTGGATGTTTGAAGTACTTATCATTCACTCTCCAGATATCTTTGGGAGTCAATCTCACTGAGCATGTGATTGTTTACTGTATATCCCAACAAATCCTATTCCTGACCACGCGATGTATGTCATTCCCAAATTCCATTCCACAATCTACACTAAGGATTTCACTTCAGTGTAACTTACTATACACATGTTAATTAGATTAGAGGTTAATGATATGAAGAGGTATCATTTGTCCTCTACTGACTAGGAAAGCAATGTGGGGATATAAAATGTACTTTTCACCAATTTGCAACTGATTTCAGATATGCAATACATACATGAAAATCTGACACTGCAAATTTCACCTATCAGACACACTCATTAAATATATATCAGTATTAGTCACTGTGAACATAAATACAAAATACAAAAATGGCATACTTTTTAAATAGCATTGAACACCTCTCACAGACATATACCAAATGAAGAATAGACCAATTCACACACATATTCCACATTCTTGACATAAATTGTCACTTTTTATTTCAAAAATAATTCAGATTCATTTAATCCACATCATCCATATCATAGGTACCAGTTTCATATTTGCTATCCTCCTTTTCTACTTCTCCACTAACTTTTTCCCCATTATTCTGTTCCATTACCTTGACATGGTCCTCTGCCACATCAACAGCACATGTATCCTTAGATTGAGATTCATCATCACCTATTTTCGTGGTACTGCTTTCCTTAGACTCGATCATCACTTCTGTCACCACAGGGAAACTGGTTTCCTCAACAGTGAAATTTTCACTTTCCAAAGAATTAGTCTCTTTCTCAGTTGAATCTGCTTCAACCACCGCACATTTATCTCCATGTATGTTTTCTGGATCCTTACACTCGGGTTCTAGAAACATAAACAGACCATGTTAGGTTAGGGAGGAGAGAGAGAGACACAAATTAATAAAAAGAACACATTTTAATACTTCTTTCAGATCAATGATTTTTTCTTTTGAGCTATTGGAAAACCAACCAAGGGCAATAAAAAACTCAATAAAAAAGGACCAATTGTATTGCCAGTTTTCTAAAGAAAATATAATAATAAGAAAAGGTCAAATTAGGTGGCAGGTGTCTTGATACTAGGGCTGGGCAGGACCCAGTTCCAGAACCGGTTCCAACAGTTCTGCCACAACTGGGTGGGAACCAGTTCTGAGTCTGAAAATCGGTTCTGACCTAACAGTTCCTCAAGAATACTACTGAATATGGCTCCTCAGGCTCATGAGTCACAAATACTAAGTTATGGAGTGTTAGAAAATAATCATGAACAAAATGTTTGAGAAGTATTGTAAATAATACCCACAAATAAACTAAGTAGAGTGTAGTAAAATAAATAGCATTCCTGCGTCCAATGATCAAAGAAATTGAAGGAATAATATAGAAATAGTTTGTTCATGCAGGCACTGATCACTGATTCAGTGTTGCCATAAGTGCCTTTGTTTCTTTGCACTCTGATTAATATGTGTCCAGTGACGTCACAACATAGGGTGTAAATACTGGTGTGTGTACGATGACTCGCTCAGATGAGTCAAGGCTGCCAAGGAGGGGGATTTGTAACTATCATCCCAATAAATAAATGTAAACCTTATTTACATAGATACATGAATTAACTTTTTAATTGTAACGTAACTGTACTAAGGTTTTTTAAAGGCAGTGTGTAGAAGATGTACATCTCGCCTTCAGACTTAGAATTCCAAATAAAAGCAATGTCATTGAAAATGGAATATAACTACTTTAGTGTGGAATCATACGGAGCAGACATCATCTGACGTCGTTATATGTTTAGTACAAGCTAAAGTACAATGGAAGTACTCTCAATTTGATTAAACACCTCCGCACTAAACAAGTATGCAGAGTTGAAGGAGGCTGCTGAATCTGAAATGGATTATTATTAAGCATATCCTGTGTGAAATAAAAAGAAGAGTAAACGATGTACTCACTAATTATACATCCAAGTCTTAGCCTTTCAGGAGTTGGTAGTCATCCCAACGTGCAAGGATTCATCTCACCACACTCGCCTTAATACACCCCGCCAGTATTCTATAGGAATCCCAGAACCGCGACACACTGGTAATAATCAAACCAATACTCTCGTACTCTATGCGAGCGATAGTGGTTATGACTCTTGGTATTCATGAGTGGACTCTAGATGATTTCCCGTGGGGATGGGAAGTTTAGAAATCAAAGCATTGTGCCATACTCTATCAAAAGATTTTGATATATCAAAGGCAACAGCAAAAGTTTCACCAAAACCACCAAAGAAGGTTGATCAAGAGTCAGTAAGAAAAGTCAGACTGACTGAGTGATTCCCCGTATCCTCTCTTCCCGGTTCCCTTAGTGTCTCATTTACACAAGAGAGCAGCTGCAGCCTGCCCTCTAAAGACAACTTCTTCTACAACCTACATAACATTACTACACATTACACTTTACACTCTTCAAGTCAAAATTTAAAAATGGCTTCACCACACCCAGCCTCGGAGTCCCCATCTGGGGAGGGGACCACAAATGTCCCCAAGTCGGACTGCTCCTCTGCTGATGACCTCGGGTGTCTTGACACTTCCTCTAACACTTTCACTCTCGATTTCTGCAACATTCGTGGCCTTAGATCTAATTTCCAATCTGTGGAACACCATCTCTCCTCCACTAAACCTCATCTTCTCTTCCTAACTGAAACACAGTTGTCTGTGACTACTGACAGCAACCCCTTCTCTGTTCTCTCCTACTTTCTCTATCCTCATTTTCAATCCAAAGCTGGCTGGTGCGCATATGTGCGTAACGACATCACTTGCTCTCGTGCCCCCAATCTTGAATCTTCAGAATTTTCTACCATCTGGCTAAGACTTCAATGTCACTCTCTAACTAAATTCATCTGTGCTGTATATCTCTCACCTAATTCCTCTGACTATGTAAAATTCTTTGACTATTTGACTTCCAAAGTGGAGCACATCCTATCTCACTTTCCTTATGCTGAGATCTCCATTTTAGGGGATTTCAATGTTCACCACCAGCTTTGGCTTTCATCTTCTTTCACTGACCAGCCTGGTGAACAAACCTTCAACTTTGCTATCCTTCATGACCTAGAGCAGCTAGTGCAGTTCCCTACCCGTATCCCTGACCGCCTTGGAGACACGCCCAACATTCTTGATCTTTTCCTAACTTCCAACCCTTCAGCTTACTTTGTTAAACTTTTCTCTCCGTTGGGCTCCTCCGATCACAATCTTATTTCCGTTACCTGTCCTATCACTCCAGTGCAGCCTCAGGACCCGCCTAAGCAGAGGTGCTTCTGGCATTTCAACTCTGCTAAGTGGGAGAACCTGAGGCAGTACTATTCTGATTTTCCTTGGGATGATTACTGCTTTCATGTCAGAGATCCTTCTCTTTGTGCCGAGCGCATAACAGAGGTGATTATCTCTGGCATGGACCTATACATTCCTCATACTTTCTCTAATACTAAAACTAAAAATCCCTGGTTTAACTCTGCTTGTTCTCGTGCTGTCAATGATAGAGAGGCGGCTCACAAATGGTACCGTAGCCATCCATCTGCTGAAACTCATGCCCTATATATTTCTGCCCGTAATCATGCCAAATCTATTCTCCAACTTACTAAAAACTCTTTCATTAATAGAAAATGTCAAAGTCTTTCCAACTCTAACTCTTCTCGTGATTTCTGGCATCTAGCCAATAATATCTCTAACAATTTTACTTCTTCATCTTTCCCTCCTTTACTTTAACCAGATGGCCCCACAGCTGTCTCTTCTTTCTCTAAAACTGAACTCTTCGCTCAAACCTTTGCTACCAACTCTACTTTGGATGATACTGGGCATATTCCTCCTACTCCTCCACCCTCTGACTACTTAATCCCTAAAATTAAAATTCTTTATCATGACGTTTTCCAGGCCCTCTCTGGCCTTGATTCTCAGAAGGCTTACGGTCCGGATGGAGTCCCTCCTATTGTTCTTAAAAACTGTGCTTCCGAACTCGTTCACTGCCTGGTCAAACTCTTTCGTCTGTATCTCTCTACTTCTACCTATCCTTCTTGCTGGAAGTTTGCTCACATTCAACCTGTCTCTAAAAAGGGTGACTGCTCTAATCCTTCTAACTACCGCCCTAATAGCTTTGATTTCCTGCCTTTCTAAAGCCTTTGAGTCTGTCCTTAACAAGAAGATAATGAGGCATCTATCAGCTCACAACCTTCTCTCTGATTGCCAGTATGGTTTCTGTAAAGGCCGATCTACTGGTGATCTTCTTGCTTTCCTAACTAAATCTTGGTCATCCTCTTTTTGGGACTTCGGTGAAACCTTTGCTGTCGGCCTTGACATATCGAAAGCCTTCAATAGAGTCTGGCATAAATCTTTAATTTCTAAACTATCCTCCTACGGATTCTATCCTTCTCTCTGTACCTTCATCTCCAGTTTTCTTTCCGACCGGTCTATTGCTGCTGTAGTGGACGGTCACTGTTCTTCTCCTAAAACTATCAACAGTGGTGTTCCTCAGGGTTCTGTCCTATCACCCACTCTATTTCTATTATTCATCAATGATTTCCTAAGTCTGACTCAATGCCCTATCCACTCCTATGCTGATGACACCACCTTGCATTTTTCAACGTCGTACAACCGACGCCCAAGCCAACAAGAATTAAATGACTCAAGGCGAGATGCTATAGGACGCTTAATTTCTGATCTTTCACTAGTTTCTGATTGGGGCAGAGCAATACCTTGTTTTGTTCAATGCCTCAAAAACTCAATTTCTACAACTATCTACTCGACATAACCTTCCAGATAACTATCCCCTCTTCTTCAACGACACTCAACTTCCCCTCTTCTCCACATTAAACACACTCGGTCTATCCTTTACTAAAAATTTAAACCGGCAATTTCATATCTCTACTCTTGCTAAATCAGCTTCCAAGAAGTTAGGTGTCCTATGGCGTCTGCATTCATTTTTCTCTCCCTCTCAGCTGCTTGTTCTGTACAGGAGCCTTATCTGCCCATGTATGGAGTATGGTTCTCATGTCTGGGGGGGCTCAACTCATACAGCCCTTTTAAACAGGGTGGAGTCCAAAGCTTTTCGCCTCATCAACTCTCCTCCTCTAACTGACTGTCTTGACTCTTTAAGTCACCACCGCAATGTTGCATCTTTATCTATCTTCTACCGCTATTTTCATGCTGACTGCTCTTCTGAACTTGCTAACTGCATGCCTCCCCCCCTCCCGTGGCCTCGCTGCACAAGACTTTCTACTTCTTCTCATCCTTATTCTGTCCATCTCTACCTAATGCAAGAGTTAACCAGTATCTTCACTCTTTCATCCCTTACACTGGTAAACTCTGGAACTCTCTTCCTTTGTCTGTTTTTCCACTTGCCTATGACTTAAACTCTTTCAAAAGAGGAGTGTCAAGACACCTCTCATACTAAATTGAACTGCCCTTCCATTTTTTATTTCTCCTACTATCCTCCTTACAGGGTCTGGCGACAAGCGGGATTTTTTTTTTATACTTAATTTTTTTTCCCTTAGCCTGTACCCTTTTAATGTAAAAAAGAAAAAAGAAAAAAAAGAGAGAGAGAGAGAGAGAGAGAGAGAGAGAGAGAGAGAGAGAGAGAGAGAGAGAGAGAGAGAGAGAGAGAGAGAGAGAGAGAGAGAGAGAGAGAGAGAGAGAGAGAGAGAGAGAGAGAGAGAGAGAGAGAGAGAGAGAGAGAGAGAGAGAGAGAGAGAGAGAGAGAGAGAGAGAGAGATATATATATATATATATATATATATATATATATATATATATATATATATATATATATATATATATATATATATATATATATATATCACCAGTAGAGCATTCAGATTGGAAGCCATACTGACAATCAGATAGAAGAATTTGAGCAGATAGACGTAGCTGCAAAAACTTGTAGCTGCAAATAACTCTACACTCCATACACTTTAACGGTTACTTCCCCAGGTGGATGAGAGTGGCACTGCTTGTATAGCCAATCCACTGTATTGATTGTTCAGTTTAAAGCATACAAAATAAAAAACAAATAACTTACCTGTTTTGTTTTTATCTTTGTTTCTAATTTCTGTCAGTTGTTGTTGGAGTGCTCTGCAAAGGTTCTGCAACTGTTTGTTCTGCTTAACCTGGAGATCTAGCTGTTTTTCGAGTAGTGATCGCTCAGTAACCATCTCAAGCAATGCTTTATTGGCTCCCTCCCATCGTTCCTTCCAATTCTTTGTATCTTTCTCAGTTTTCTTGATCTTCTTTGCCATCTGCAATAAAAATCAAATCAAGAATAATGATGTTGAATGAATACATCACACCCATCTTTAAAGCACATTATCTTAGAAAGTGTGTTTTCATAGGCAGACCTAAAATTACTGAACAGAAATAAGTTGAAGCCAATAAAACGTTTCAAATACCCACTCAATACAAAAAAAACTTCTTCCCTCCCTCTCTCCCTCTAATATCACATCACTCTGTTGCGTTCCTGATCATGACAATCTTTTTTTTTTTTTTTTTTTTTTTTTTTTTTTTTTTTTACATTAAAAGGATACCGGCTAAGGGGGGAAAAATTAAGTATAAAAAAAAAATCCCGCTTGTCGCCAGACCCTGTAAAGAAGATAGTAGGAGAAATAAAAGATGGGGGGGCAGTTCAATTTAGTATGAGAGGTGTCTTGACACTCCTCTTTTGAAAGAGTTTAAGTCATAGACAGATGGAAAAACAGACAAAGGAAGAGAATTTCAGAGTTTACCAGTGTAAGGGATGAAAGAGTGAAGATGCTGGTTAACTCTTGCATTAGGTAAATGGACAGAATAAGGATGAGAAGAACTAGAAAGTCTTGTGCAGCGAGGCCGCGGAAGGGGGGGGGAGGCATGCAGTTAGCAAGTTCAGAAGAGCAGTCAGCATGAAAATAGCGATAGAAGATAGATAAAGAAGCAACACTGCGGCGGTGACTTAAGGCCTCTTCTATTTGCGTGAATCCGTTTCAGATCATTGAATCTGGGTGGGGCTTGGCCGCTCTGGGCGGGACTTAGCCGCGAAAGCGTGTTCTATTTACCATCTTAACCCGTGATCTGTAACAGATTCCTGAATCCGTCGAATCTGATTTGGGAGGTGGGTTATAGCAGACGACACTCGTTCGCGGGTTTTTTGCACCAGCCAGAGCCAGCCTCTTCTCAGAAGTTAATATTGATATATACCTCCAATAAAACAGTGTATATATATACGAGGAAGATAGTAAGTGGTAGAGAAATTTTGTAGAAATGTTACTGTAGGGACAGAATTGTATAATAGTGGTGATGAATATCAAAAACAAAGGAGATATATAACAGCAGCCTCTTCTCGGAATCTATTATTAATATATACCTCCAATAAAAACAGTGTATATATACGAGAAAGATATTAAGTGGTAGAAAAATGTTCCAGAAATACTACTGTAGGCTTAAAATTGTATAATAATGGTGATGAATACCAGAAACAAAGGAGATATAACAGCAGCCTCTAACCGGATTATTTATTTTCTTTGAATTTTGATATATACTCCCAAGAAAACAACTTACTTGTACGTGAAAGAGATTAAATGGTACAAAAATTCTGCATAAATGTTAGTGTAGGTACAAAAATATGTATAACCGTAGCATATGAATAGTTAAATAAGATATCCCCAAAGTTATTTTTGGTTAAGGGGAAGCTCTACTCTACATTGATATACACAAATGATTCTGACACTCATTACCGTCCCAAATAAATAGTTAATAAGATATCCCCATTCCCCATCTTCTCCCAATAAACATGAGGACATGTGGGAATGTAAGGTTTTTTGGCTGGATGTAAAAGTTAAGTTTTACCCAAATCTAACCTAACCAGGGAAAGCCTATAGGCGCTACAGATTAGACATATATAAAAATAAGGGGTATTTTTTTACAACTACTGCTCCACCTCTTTGTTATATATATGAAGTCTTACATACTATACATAGTGTACTCAACACATCTGTGAAGGTTTTAGGGGGTGCTTACCATTATTTACCTCGCAAAACGTCTTTGAAGTTTTGTTATGTTGGTTAAGTTATGGTTAGGTTAAGGTTGTTAGGTTAGTTTGCGGTTATGTTATGGTTATGTTAAGTTAGGTTTGGTGTGGTTCAGTTAGGTTCGATTACATAAGATTTTTACATTATAATAACCAAACCCCAAAAAAAACTAATTTGCGAACCCTAACTTCCGGGTGATAAAATGTAAAAATCTTATATAATCGAACCTAACTTAACCTAACCATAACCTAACAACTTTAACATAACCATAACTTGACATAACCTAACCAACCTAACAACCTATTATAATTACAAAGAAGTTTTGCGAGGTAAATAATGGTGAGCACCGCCAGAAACCTTCACAGATATGTTGAGTACACTATGTATAGTATATTTATAATAAAGAGGTGGAGCAGTAACCTTGAGGTTCATCAGACTTGAATCTACTTTTCAAGAATCTAATGGTGTTTTCAATAACACATTTAGTTATATAATGATTTTTTATTGTACAATAAGCAGGTTGGTGATAATTAGGGATGCCGCTGTCATCCTAAATGCATCAGGAAATTAAAGTTGTAACTCTCAACACTTCCTTGGAGAAGTGACTAGTGTGACGGCTGGGCAGCGACTGGCCTCTCATTGTTATTGTTTTGATTCAGCGAATCCAAAACAGATTCTGCTGTTCTATTTGCACCCAATTAATCCGAAACGGATTCGGATTCAGAGCAGAATCCGGAGTAGATTATTGAGAACAAATAGAAGAGGCCTTTAAAGAGTCAAGACAGTCAGTTAGAGGAGGAGAGTTGATGAGGCGAAAAGCTTTGGACTCCACCCTGTTTAAAAGAGCTGTATGAGTTGACCCCCCCCAGACATGAGAGCCATACTCCATACATGGGCAGATAAGGCCTCTGTACAGAGCAAGCAGCTGAGAGGGAGAGAAAAATGGACACAGACGCCATAGGACACCTAACTTCTTGGAAGCTGATTTAGCAAGAGTAGAGATATGAAATTGCCAGTTTAGATTTTTAGTAAAGGATAGACCGTGTGTGTTTAATGTGGAGGAGAGAGGAAGTTGAGTGTCGTTGAAGAAGAGGGGATAGTTATCTGGAAGGTTATGTCGAGTAGATGGTTGTAGAAATTGAGTTTTTGAGGCATTGAACAAAACAAGGTTTGCTCTGCCCCAATCAAAAACTAGTGAAAGATCAGAAGTTAAGCGTCCTATAGCATCTAGCTTTGAGTCATTTAATTGTTGTTGGGTTGGGAGTCGGTTGTACGATGTTGAAAAATGCAGGGTGGTGTCATCAGCATAGGAGTGGATAGGGCATTGACTCAGATTTAGGAGATCATTAATGAATAATAGAAAGAGAGTGGGTGATAGGACAGAACCCTGAGGAACAGCACTGTTGATAGTCTTAGGAGAAGAACAGTGACCGTCCACTACAGCAGCAACAGACCGGTCGGAAAGGAAACTGGAGATGAAGGTACAGAGAGAAGGATAGAATCCGTAGGAGGGTAGTTTAGAAATTAAAGATTTATGCCAGACTCTATCGAAGGCTTTCGATATGTCAAGGCCAACAGCAAAGGTTTCACCGAAGTCCCTAAAAGAGGATGACCAAGATTCAGTTAGGAAAGCAGGAAGATCACCAGTAGATCGGCCTTTACAGAAACCATACTGGCAATCAGAGAGAAGGTTGTGAGCTGATAGATGCCTCATTATCTTCTTGTTAAGGACAGACTCAAAGCCTTTAGAAAGGCAGGAAATCAAAGCTATAGGACGGTAGTTAGAAAGATTGGAGCGGTCACCTTTTTTAGGGACAGGTTGAATGTGAGCAAACTTCCAGCAAGAAGGATAGGTAGAAGTAGAGAGACACAGACGAAAGAGTTTGACCAGGCAGTGAGCGAGTTCAGAAGCACAGTTTTTGAGAACAACAGGAGGGACTCCATCCGAACCGTAAGCCTTCCGAGAATCAAGGCCAGAGAGGGCCTGGAAAACGTCATGATAAAGAATTTTAATTTTAGGGTTGAAGTAGTCAGAGGGTGGAGGAGTAGGAGGAATATGCCCAGTATCATCCAAAGTAGAGTTGGTAGCGAAGGTTTGAGCGAAGAGTTCAGCTTTAGAGAAAGAAGAGACAGCTGTGGGGCCATCTGGTTGAAATAAAGGAGGGAAAGATGAAGAAGTAAAATTGTTAGATATTATTGGCTAGATGCCAGAAACCACGAGAAGAGTTAGAGTTGGAAAGACTTTGACATTTTCTATTAATGAAAGAGTTTTTAGTAAGTTGGAGAATAGATTTGGTATGATTACGGGCAGAAATATATAGGGCATGAGTTTCAGCAGATGGATGGCTACGGTACCGTTTGTGAGCCGCCTCTCTATCATTGACAGCACGAGAACAAGCAGAGTTAAACCAGGGCTTTTTAGCTTTAGTATTAGAGAAAGTATGATTAATGTATAGCTCCATGCCAGAGACAATCACCTCTGTTATGCGCTCGGCACAAAGAGAAGGATCTCTGACATGGAAGCAATAATCATCCCAAGGCAAATCAGAATAGTACTGCCTCAGGTCCTCCCACTTAGCAGAGTTGAAATGCCAGAAGCACCTCTGCTTAGGCGGGTCCTGAGGCTGCGCTGGAATGATAGGACAGGTAACCGAAATAAGATTGTGATCGGAGGAGTCGAACGGAGAGGAAAGTTTAACAGAGTAAGCTGAAGGATTGGAAGTTAGGAAAAGATCAAGAATGTTGGGCGTGTCTCCAAGGTGGTCAGGGAAACGGGTAGGGAACTGCACTAGCTGCTCTAGGTCATGAAGGATAGCAAAGTTGAAGGTTTGTTCACCAGGTTGGTCAGTGAAAGGAGATGAAAGCCAAAGCTGGTGGTGAACATTGAAATCCCCTAAAATGGAGATCACAGCATAAGGAAAGTGAGATAGGATGTGCTCCACTTTGGAAGTCAAATAGTCAAAGAATTTTACATAGTCAGAGGAATTAGGTGAGAGATATACAGCACAGATGAATTTAGTTAGAGAGTGACATTGGATTGGTTACTTTCTGCATATGGTAATGGAAAATTGTATACATAAATGATTTAACATAAAGCAGTGGAAGTTAGCAGGGCACCTATACTGCCTGCTATGCCTGGTACCGTACCTTTCCTTGCATTCATAATAAGACTCAAATTAGTTTGAATTTAGCATTTACTGTGACCTCAAAACCAGTCTTCCATATACTTACTTCCTCCATCTCCTTTTTAAATGTGTGAAATATTTGATTGGATTTTTCTAATGTTTTTTGGAAGTCTTCATACTTTTCCATGTAGGAGTTGAGTTGGGTACGGAGACTGATTTCATTTAAAGACATCTGTTGTGTTTTCTTTTGATACGCGGCCACCTCCTATAAGAAAAAAAAAGGACAACAAAAGGAAATTAAGATTATGAGAAATATACACAAAATGAAAATGGTATAAGAAATCTGCAAGCTTCCAAAAAACTATAATTCTTTCTGCCTTATTAAAGTCAACAATGTAAGTGGTTATAAAACTCAAACAAACTAATAATAAATCAATAAATGCATTGTAGAAACTAATTGTATCAATAAACACTGTCTATTCACTACTCTGGCGCACACACACACACACACACACACACACACACACACACACACACACACACACACATGCACGCACACACCCATGTGCACACAATGTTTTCACAGTGCATTATCAATAAAAGACAATGAAAATAACAAGTCCTAGACATATAATTACAAAATAAAATGTTTCCATCTAATTTCTTACCTCCAACAGTGTTTTCTTTTCTAGAAGCACTTTTTCTCTCTCTTCTGTCATCTCAATTTGCTGCTTGGCCATCTTTGCTTCACTCAATTGACACTGCAGCTCCTTCTGTTTAACCATCTTCTGTACATGCTGAACGATGAAAAGGGCATCAATTAGCCTATTCAGCAAAGTATTGTGTTTTGAACTTCAAGGTCATTATTTGATTCATCTGAACAACTTATAGTATTCTGCTCATCTGCATCCTCTATTGGTATTTCACTGTGTTCTCCTTTTCATTCAATTCACTCACTTTCAGAACTCTCTTTGCCTTCCCCACTCGTCTTATCTTCACCCACCTCATACCTACCCTAAGCTTTCTTTCTACAAGGAAGTGGCTTCACATACCTCCCCTTATCCCTCTCAAAGCAGTCACATCCAATAATCGTTCTATTCCTTGACACAACCTCATCATTGCTCTATCCACAACCCTTCCTTCCACTGTCTTGTAAATATCTTCTTGAACAAGGTGTTTCCAACTATCATTTCCCTCTCTACTAATAGTACTAACACTTTCTCTCTATTTTCATTGCTCCCAGAAACAAAATGCCTACCAACCACGTCTTCAACAACCTTATTCCATCACAACCATTTAGATCTCCTAACAACTCATGTTAAGTAGGGACTTATAAGTCTGTTTCAGTTGTATATCTTTATAAAAAACACGATACTAACATTTGTTCCCAAACTCTGCAAAGTCATTAAAATCATTCCTAAAAGCCTCCCATCCAGCTTCATTCTCTCCTCTGCTCTCCCTCTGAACGCATCTGACATCCTTCCACTCACACACTGAAGGAAAACTAAACACATAATATCCATACAGACAGTACCACATAAGTGTACCTCAGGCCCTGTATACTATATAACTAGGTAAATAAATCCAAATTCACATTCACTCTTACATTTCAGTTTTGTTTCACTCAATGCAAACACAGCAATATTTTGGTTTACAATCATTATTCCAATCACCTTCCTTTTACTCTCAAGCATACTACATCCACACACATTCAGAGATCCAATCTTCAGGGTTTGTAGACATTACTCTTGCCTCTCCATCTGGGAGAGAATATAGAGGAGGGGCTTCTAAGACCCTTGTTCCATCCCTTTGGTCACTTTTTACAACCCACAGGAAATACAGTGGTACTATTCTTGCAGGCCCCACCACACTTTTTCATACTTTACTTTACTTATTCATTGACTTCAGGTAAAGAATTAAATGAGACAAATATTTTGCCAGGATTAGTTTAACCTCAAGAATAAATGTAGGAATCTTAGTGGAAACGGGTTCAGAATCTTATTCTATGACATTGGGAGACTGAGCATGGCAGTTAAAATAAGGTTTGGTACAACACTTACTGATTCTCTTGATTCATACTGCTTGATGAGGTCTTGGAGGCGTGTTGCCATATCCTGGTTCTCATCCCTCAGTTTCGAATTTTTGTCAGAATTTTCTTTCATTAAATTAGAAATTTCAGATAATGTGACATTGAACTTAGTAGACACTTCTTTTCTTCTCTCTTCCTCTTCTCGAAGTCTTGCAAGATTTTCTTCCTAGAAAAACAGCACTTGATAACAAACCATTTTTATACAACTTTTATACTCCTTTTCCATAGAAGTAAAGTGGTATCTATGACGATAGAAAACACTAAAAGCATTAAAAATAAGCAGCAGCTACAAAAAACATGAAAATAAATTTTACATAGATATAAATGTTTTGATCACATTCACATGTATCAAGTCATGTCATATTTTCTTGAAAATGACCTCAATAATAAGTTGACATACATCTTGAAGTTTGAAACTCAAAACTGCTTTTCAAACCAAATACCTTGATGAGCTTATTTTGTTTCTGAAGTTCTCGACAAAGTGA
>JAXIVD010000203.1:180113-182613 GCA_036785275.1 Cancer borealis | reverse complement strand
AACTCATACATTTCAAGTTATTTCAAAATATATGATTTATGTCAAAAATTTCATGAAAATTTCCACACCTCGGAATCTCATGAAAATTAGTACAATGTTAGTTTGTTTTCCTTCAATAATTCTAAAACCATATGTCATACAGGAAAATTTACTTAACAAAAAGTATTGTATATTTAGGTATCTATAACTTTTATAAAGTATAATAACCTACAAATTATGAAAATTAAAACAATATGTAGGGGACGACAAGACTTTCGGACTATCCTGCAGAATGAATTTCCCTGTACCCTTACACAACTTACTAAACGATAAACACTTGTACAAAATTTATTACATCCTAACAAAATGCAGTAATCACTTAAGATTCCTCCTTAAGATTTAATCATCATATAATAACATCATATTAAAGCAGGACGGACAAATCACTAATTAATTGCAACCTACTGTAAAATAGATAAAATGGAAATAAGGTGGGACAAAATGGAGATGACGTTAACCTACTTATTTTGAGGCTCTAAGCTAAAATAACCTAACCCCAACCAAATCTAACCTAACCCTAACCCCAACCAAACCTAACCCTGCGGGGCTGTAACCAAATATCTGACAAGTAAGTATTAACCTTGGGAGAAAAAGCTAATGTTATCGCCATATTATCCAATAGATCTCCTCTATGTACATATCCACCATCAACTATATAAAAATAACTTACAAGAGACAGCAGAATTAGAATCACAGAGTAAGTATTTCAGAGGACTACTAACTATATAAGAAAATCTAATATGAATATAGGTAAATAAATAGGTTACTTTCCCTTCTAACTAATTAATTCCATGTTAATAAGTAGGTTTTTCCGATATATTACCATGAAAACCGCTAGAATTGCTGCTCTCTTATTTCAAGGGATTTATGATTTTTAAGGTGATTTTCGTGAGAAGTACATGAAAACACACGAGAAAAACCTACATTTCACCATGGAATCAATTAATGGTGGATAGTACAAATTTACTATGATTCACAACACTATTAAGATGACCAGCAGGTAATCCGGCAGGTAATCGAGATGTTAACCAGCTAAGCCCAGACCAACATTCACACATTCATCTCCAGCCCTACTATCTTAGCACTTAACTTAACAAACATATATGAGAGGCTACAAATTTGAGGGGATACAAGAAAAATTGCAAAAAGAAAGTTGCTTGGACGATACAAAACAGCAGTTTTCCCCCAAAAAATATAGATACTTGGAATGGACTGAAGGAAGAGGTGATAATGGCAAAGAATGTACATCAAATAAGTAAATACAACTAGATAAATACATGCTTTGCCATATACATTCCTTGCAAGCATATTGTTACTGTAGCATCCTGTCTAGCTAGTTCACTGCCTTAATAAGACACAAGTTACGATGGTTGAATGGTTAGCGTAAACAATGAATAACGACAATACCTGAGTAGTAATTACCTGGTGGGCGGGAAAGCACGTGGACAAGCCAAGGGGTCCAAAGTTGGCCGGCCTTAATTAGCAGACACTAACTTGAGTCTTGACACACATTCACGGCAAACCTTGTGTTATAACTCTACTTACTAGTGACTCAACGCTCTCAAACTCACTCCAGTGTATATCAATCAAATTAACCTCAATGTTATATTTACAAAGTTGGGTGTCTTTTTTAAATGGTTCATTTATCAAGTTAAGTTTAAATCATGAGTGAACACTTCCCGGGCCTGCCTCTGTCTGCCCCGGGTAGCAAAATAAACCCACCAGTGCACACTGCACAGTCTGAAATGGATTGTTTACTAAAATAGAAAGCAAAATGAGCCAATCCAATCCCTCAGTGTTGGAGTTTCTAAGTTCTGATTGGTGAGTTGAGGTTAAGCTCACCAAGGATCCTCCCATCCCGCCCTTTTTGAAATGAGGCCAAGAATAATCATGAAATGGTTAACGAATCCTTGAAAACCAACGAAAATTATTTATCTAGAATGGTTAAGTAATCCTCGAAGGAAAATTAAAAGTATATATCTCCTGTAATGGTTAACGAATCCTTGAAAACCAACGAAATTAATTTATCGAGAATGGTTTAGTAATCCTCGAAAAAAATTGAAAACCATTTATTTCCTGAAATGGTTAACGAATCCTCGAAAACCAATGAAAACTATTTATCTCCTGTAATGTTTAACGAATCCTCGAAAGTCAACGAAAACTATATATCTCCTGAAATGGTTAACGAATCCTCGAAAACTATACATCTCCTGTAATGGTTAACGAATCCTCGAAAACCAACGAAAACTATTTATCTCCTGTAATGGTTAACGAATCCTCGAAAGTCAACGAAAACTAAATATCTCCTGAAATGGTTAACGAATCCTTGAAAACTATATATCTCCTGTAATGGTTAACGCATCCTTGTAAAACAACGAAAACTATTCATCTCCTGAAATGGTTTAGCAATCCTCGGAAGCTAACGAAAACTCAAATTTATATATTTTTACATCCATCTGAG
>JAXIVD010000203.1:177500-179913 GCA_036785275.1 Cancer borealis | reverse complement strand
CTATACTGCCTGCTATGCCTAGGTTACCGTTACCTTACCTTGCATTCATAATAAGACTCAAATTAGTTTGAAATTTAGCATTTACTGTGACCCTTCAAACCAGTCTTCCATATTACTTAATCCCTTCCCTCATCGTCCTTTTAAATGTGTGTAAATATTTGATTGGATTTTTCTAATTGTTTTTTGGAAGTCTTCATACTTTTTCCAATGTAGGAGTTGAGTTGGTACGGAGACTGATTTCATTTAAAGGACTATCTGGTTGTGTTTTCTTTTGTTACGCGGCCACCTCCTATAAGAAAAAAAAAAAGGACAACAAAAGGAAATTAAGATTATGAGAAATATAACATAAAAAAAAATGAAAAATGGTATAAGGAAATCTGCAAGCTTCTCCAAAAAACTATAATTCTTTCCTGCTTATTAAAGTCAACAATGTATAGTGGTTATAAAACTCAAACAAACTAATAATAAATCAATAAATGCATTGTTGAAACTAATGTATTCAATAAACACTGTCTATTCACTACACTGGCCAACACACCACACACACACACACTCACACACTACACACACACACACACACACACACACATGCACGCTCGACACCCTGATGCACACAATGTTTTCACAGTGCATTAATCAATAAAAGACAATGAAATAACAAGTCCTAGACTAAATATAATTACAAAATAAAATGTTTCCATCAAATTTCTTACCTCCATCAGTGTTTCTTTCTAGAAGCACTTTTTCTCTCTCTTACTGTCAATCTCAATTTGCTGCTTGGCCATCTTTGTCGTCTTCACTCATTGACACTGCAAGCTCCTTCACTTGTTTAAAAACCATCATTCTGTACATTGCTGAACGATGAAAAGGGCATCAATTAGCTATTCAGGCAAAGTATTGTGTTTTGAACTTCAAGGTCATTATTTGATTCACTTGAACAACTTATAGTATTCTGCTCATCACTGCATCCCTTATTGGTAATTTCGCACTGTGTTCTCCTATTCATTCAATTCACGTCACTTTCAGATACTCTCTTTGCCCTTCCCCACTCGTCTTATCTTCACCCACCTCATACCTACCCTAAGCTTTCTTTCTACAAGGAAGTGGCCTTCACATACCCTCCCTTATCCCTCTCAAAGCAGTCACATCCAATAATCGTTCTAATCCTTGACACAACCTCATCATTGCTCTATCCACAACCCTTCCTTCCACTGTCTTGTAAATATCTTGCTTGAACAAGGTGTTCCAACTATCATTCCCTCTCTAACTAATAGTACTAACACTTTCTCTCTATTTTCATTGCTCCCAGAAACAAAATGCCTAACCACCACGTTCTTCACAACCTTATTCATCACAACCATTTAGATCATCCTAACAACTCATGTTAAGTAGGGACTTATAAGTCTGTTTCAGTTGTATATCTTATAATAAAACACGATACTAACATTTTTCCCAACTCAGCAAAGTCATTCAAAATCATCCTAAAAGCCTCCCATCCAGCTTCATTCTCTCCTCTGCTCTCCCTCTGAAACGCATCTTGACATCCTTCCACTCACACACTGAAGGAAAACTAAACACATAATATCCATACAGGGAAGTACCACATAAGTGTACCTCAGGCCTGTAATACTATATAACTAGGTAAATAAATCCAAATTCACATTCACTCTTACATTTCAGAGTTTTGTTTTCACGTCAATGCAAACACAGCAATATTTTGGTTTACAATCATTATTCCAATCACCTTCCTTTTAGACTCTCAAGCATACGTACAGATCCACACACATTCAGAGATCCAATCATTCAGGTTTGTAGACATGTACCTCTGCCTCTCATCTTGGGAGAGAATATAGAGGAGGGGCTTTCTAAGACCCTTGTTCCATCCCTTTGGTCACTTTTTACAACCCACAAGGAAATCACATGGTACTATTCTATGCAGGCCCCACACACTTTTTCATTACTTTACTTTACTTATTCATTGACATTCAGGTAAAAATTAATGAGACAAATATTTTGCCAGGATTCAGTTTAACCTCAAGAATAAATGTAGTGAATCTTAGTGGAAACGGGTTTCAGAATCTTTATTCTATGACATTGGGAGACGTGAGCATGGCAGTTAAATAAGGTTGGTACAACACTTACTGATTCTCTTGATTCCATACTGCTTGATGAGGTCTTGAGGCGTGTTGCCATATCCTGGTTCTCATACCCTCAGTTCAGAATTTTGTCAGAATTATCTTCATTAAATTAGAATTTCAGATAATGTGACATTGAACGTTCGTAGACACTTCTTTTCTCTCTCTTCCTCTTCTGAAGTCTTGCAAGATTTCTTCCTAGAATAGACAGCACTTGATAACAAACCATTTTTATACAACTTTTATAATCCTTTTCCATAGAAGTAAAGTGGTATCTA
>JAXIVD010000203.1:172500-175000 GCA_036785275.1 Cancer borealis | reverse complement strand
GCATATGAAATTCTCAATTAAACTTTTGAATCAGTGACTTCATTTTATTAAGTTGACAAATTGAAGTAAAGTTGAAGGCTGTGTATATGTAATGATTGACTAAGTTTAAAGCTCATTGTGAACAAGTCTAAAACAATACTACTGGACTCAGTTGATTACCATATTCCTTAAAAAAACTAAAGTGTTGATGAGTCCTGGATCCTAAATAATTGATAAAGATAATATGTAGTTATTTGTTTTCAATATTGGCATGTATCAGTATGGTCCGAATGTCTTGTCACCCCTTATCAAAAAGTAGTGAGAACATAAAACGGGCATCAAGTTCTTTCTATTCGTTTATATTGTTTGTATGTTTTTTTAACGGGTAAACTCATACATTTCAAGTTAATTTCAAAAATTTATGATTTATGTCAAAATATTCATTGAAAAATTTCCACACCTCGGAATCTCATGAAACTTAGTACAGATTTTAGTTGTTTTCCTTCATATAATTCTAAAACCATATGTCATACTGGAAAAATTTACTTAGACAAAAATGTATTGTATATTTAGGTATCTGATAACTTTTATTAAAGTAATAATAACCTGACAAATTATGAACATTAAAGACAATATGTGAGGGAACGACAAGACTTGTCGGGACTATCCTCGCAGGAATGAATTCCCTGTACCCTCTACACAACCTTACTAAACGATAACATTACATGTACAAAATTTATTACATCCTGAACAAAATGCTGTAATCACTTAAGATTCCTCCTTAATGATTTAAATCAATCATATAATTACATCATATTAAAGCAGGTACGGACAAATCACTAATTAATTGCAACCTACTGTAAAAATAGATAAAATGGAAATAAGGTGGATCAAAATGGAGATGACGTTAACCTACTTTATTGAGGTCCTAAGCTAAAATAACCTAACCCCAGACCAAATCTAACCTAACCCTATACCCCAACCAAACCTAAAACCCTGCGGGGCTGTAACCAAATATCTGAACAAGTAAGTTATAAACCTTGTGGAGAAAAAGCTAATGTTATCGCGCATATTATCCAATAGATACTCCTCTAATGACAATATCCACCATCAACTATAATAAATATAACTTACAAGAGACAGCAGAATTAGAAATCACAGAGTAAAGTATTTCAGAGGACGACTAACTATATAAGAAAATCTAATATTGAATATTAGGTAAATTAACTAGGTTACTTTCCCCTATCTAACTAATTAATTCCATGTTAAAAGTAGGTTTTTTCCGATATATTACCATAAAATACCGCTAGTATTGCTAGCTCTCTATTTCAAGGGATTTATGATCTTTAAGGTGTATTTTCCGTTGAGAAGTAATGAAAACACACGAGAAAAACCTACATTTCACCATGGAATCAATTAATGGTGGATAGTACAAATTTACTATGATTCACAACACTATTATGATGACCAGCAGGTAATCCACCGGCAGGTAATCGAGATGGTTAACCAGCTAAGCCCAGACCAACATTCACACATTCATCTCAGCCCTACTATCTTAGCACTTATACATAACAGACATATATGAGAGGCTACAAATTGAGGGGTTAACAGAAAAAAATTGCAAAAAGGAAAGTTGCTTGGACGATTCAAACACCAACAGCAGTTCTCCCCTTGTCCCCAAAAAATATAGATACTTGAGTATGGACTGAAGGAAGAGGTGATAATGCAAAGAATGTAACATCAAAATAAGTAAAATAATCAACTTAGATAAATACATGTCTTTGCCATATACATCCTTGCAAGCATATGTTACTGTAGCATCCTGTCTAGCTATGTTCACTGCCTTAATAAGACACAGCTAGACAATACGATGGTTGAATGGTTAGCGTAAGACCAATGAATAACGTCAATACCTGCAGTAGTAAGTACCTGGGTGGGCTGGAGAAAGCACGTCGGACAAGCCAGGGCGTCCAAAGTTGGCCGGCCTTAATTAGCAAGAACTACTAACTTGAGCTTGACTACACATCTCTGGCAAACCTTGTGTTATAACTCTACTATACTAGTGACTCAACGCTCTCAAACGCACTCCAGTGAATATCAATCAACTTAACCCATCAATGTTATATTTACAAAGTTGGGTGTGCTTTTTTAAATGGTTCATTTATCAAGTTAAGTTTAAATCATGAATGTGAACACTTCCCGGCCTGCCTCTGTCTGCCCCGGGTAGCAAAATAAACACCAACCAGTGGCACACTGCACAGTTCTGAAATGGATTGTTTACTAAAGATAAGAAAGCAAATGAGCCAATCCAACCCTCAGTGTTGGAGTTCTCTTAAGTTCTATTGTGCAGTTGAGGTATATGCTACACCAAGTGATCCTCCATCCCGCCTTTTTGAAATGAGGCCAGAAATAATCATGAAATGGTTAACGAATCCTGAAATCCAACGAATTAATTATCTAGAATGGTTAAGTAATCCTCGAAAGGAAAATTAAAGTATATATCTCCTGTAATGGTTAACGA
>JAXIVD010000203.1:100000-167500 GCA_036785275.1 Cancer borealis | reverse complement strand
CTTGAACAAAACACATACATAAACCCAAGCTAACAAATAACAAATATACATACAAAAAAAAAAAAAAAAAAGCTTCTGGTGACCATAACAACGGGACGCCGCAATGGCCATCACCACCGCCTCTTGCTATGAATATTCACTCCTGCTTCACAATCCAACATATCTTGAGCCTCGGGTATAGCCTCAGCGTGCGGTACGTTACGTGTTACCCATTTTTCTTCAAACGGTTCTTATTTTTTTATTGCTTACAGGGCAAGGCACGGGGTTTAAATGGTGCTTGTGTATGCATGCAAATAGAGGAAAGGGTCGGGCCAGGTAGCATGTAAAGGATCTTCGCGCATATATTATCCTTTCAATGGGTAAGCGAGAGGGAAAAAAATTACAGGGGCGGCCTCACGGTTCCTCAAGGTCCGTTGTGGAGGCTTTAAACTCGGAGGGGAAGGCGTTGTGAATATAGTATGCAAATGGATGTTGGTAAAGGGTTAGCTAGGGGTGAAGGCGGGTCTGTTCCGCCTTACCTTATGCGAGGAGGAGGACTGTGGTGTTTAGTCAGTCAGTCTGCTGTGTACTTCTGTTCATATAGCATCTCATTTCTGCTGTGGTGAAGGCTGTGTGTTTGTTATTGTGTACTTGTGTTATTACTGAAGGAGGGATTGGGTTTGATTTGTTTAGTTATTAACTAGGAAGTGTTGTGAAGCATTGATACTGTTACTGTGTTTGTGCTTGCTTGATATTTCTCTGCTGGAAGGATATTCAAGTCTCTTTCTAACCAACACTGGATATTTATTGCAGGTAATGTGATGCAATTTGTAAATATTATGTTTTTTGTGTACAGCTCAATCATAAAATGTATTATACAGAGGTGTACTTTGAGGGTAAAATTTTACTTTATGATAACAGATTATGACATGAATTGTAGTGGGTCTTATAGGTTCCTAACATCATATATTTAATTGTCAAAATATTATTACTCAAGATTTTTTTTTATCCAAACTAACCTAGATGTCAATGTGGATTATGTGAATATGTGCGTGGCGTGGTGGCATTCTGGCATGCGATGACTAGAAACAGATTGAGAGGGGGATGTTGATATATGCCATATAATATATTTGCAACAGTAATGGCATATATTACAGTTAAGTATATTATGTTAGGAACCCAAAACAGACATACACATTCATGTAATAAATCTATCTATTTATATACCTGACATGTAATAAATCTATCTATTTATATACCTGACTTATATCCCATTAAAAAAGGTTAGCCAAGACAGGGAATTTACGGTTCAAGGAGACGATACATTCCCCTCCCCCTCAGCACCTTGTCGTTTGCTAGGAGAGAATACTGAGTAGGGCATACCTAGACCCCTCGCTCTGTCCCTTTTTGTCACCCTTTATGATCAACAGGGAATGCGATTATATGGATAAAACCCATTGTTATGTGTGTAGAAGGTAAGGTGATGCCTGGCTTTAATTCAATGTGACATGGTATTGCTGAAACTTTTGTTTGTAATTCTTCTTTTATAACACGAACCATAAATTACCTCCTTGATAATTTGATATCAAAGTACAGTGCTCCCTCCAATTTTGTGATATTCCAATTTTGCGAGCGAGACTAATCTCCATCTCTGCAAGCCCAGGTCATTTAAATGAATTTTCTTACGGATAATGATATTTGTTTTTCTATATTTTTCTTTATTGTAGGATGTATAACTCATGTATTTGTGAACAAACAAGGGCAAAAATATGACTAAATCACCATAAGGTTAATAATTCAAATTTTGTGAATTCAAATTTTGCGGGCTGCAATGTCAACCAATTTCATGCAAAATTGGAGGGAGCACTGTACTTCCATTGAATAGAGGAAAATTATTTAGACTCAACCACATCGCAAAAAGTCTCAGTAGCTGCTCATATCTGTTGGGTTAGAAGTATATTTGGGGGTCAGGTGGTTCTGTGGTATAGTGCTCGGCTCTGTGGTACAGTGCTTGGCTTGTGGCCTAAAAGTTGAGAGCTCAATCCTGGCTCATGACACCTTCTTGGTGAGGTGGGCAGTACTCTTGTTAACTTTAGTAAAACTATATGTTCCATAGCTACCTAGTTCAGGGGGATCATGTAATCACCAAAGAATTATACAAATCGGAGTTGATCAGGGAAATAGAAAACTATTGCTTTTGCTACTGATATCACCCGAGGCAGCACAATGCATGTAAGGATTGAAATAATATAATCGTAGTATACAATTGTATATCTTTTGTCATATACAGTAACCTCTCGTTTGACACAAGTTTAAAGTATGCATTTTTGGTTTAAAATACCAATGTTTTTGCTTTGATTACGTAATTTATTTAGAGTAATGCAATGGAATAGATTTTACATATATTTACACTATATGGGAAAATTATGCTGAAGTTATGTTAAATCTAAAGTATGCAAACGTTCCTGTTATCTCATGTAAGTATGAGTAGCATACAGACACACAATCTCTTATTCTTCTATGATACTGATTCCATGTATAAACAACATTTCTATAACTAATATTTATTTCTATTGTAGGAAGTAATGACTCTGTGACAACACAAAATGTCGCCCCTCACCGATGTCACCAACACAGGTGGGCATGAGCCTGTGCTTGAGACCCAGCACATGGCTTCCCATAGGAGAGGGAGAATGAGGCTATCCAGGTCTTGCCCAAGAATCACATGCCTTCAGAGTCAAGATGAAGTGAACACGGCACAATCCCATAAAATTTTCAAAAGAAAAAGTGAACCAGTGGCAATAAAAATGTGCAATATTCAGGTTTCGGATCAGGAACATAACAATATTCACAGTCAGGGACTTACTGCAAACTGTCTTTGTTCAAATACAGGGAACCAAAGTGACGCACCATTGGTTTCACAAGCAACAGATATATTATTGTCACAGGCAGTGCAGACCCTCAGCCTTAGTCAAAACAGTGTTCAGTCAGGGTTACAGACACACACACACATAGGCCAACACAGAAAAAAATTGGAGAAAACTCCTGAGAAAAAACGTAAAGTAAAAAATGAAGTGGTAGCAAGTTGCAGTGGTCTTCCAGAAACTCCGGGCACTTGTGAGAGTGGTATATCGGTCCAACAGTGTGGTGCTTGTGGGCAAGAATTCACTTCCCTGCCTGTGCTCACCCTGCACCTGGCAAGGCATGTGTACGATGGTCTGTATGCTGCTCAGTGGCTGACTCAGGCCATGCGTCTAGTAGGATCAAGGCAGCCTTCAGGGACAACATCTTTACAGGATGATACGAACAGTATTAATGATGTCTTACAAAATTCAGGAGTGGATTAATCCATAGCAACTTTGTCAATGTGTGTTAGATAATTGAAAGTACTTCCTAAGCTGTGCTTGAAAGGTTTATAATGTAATGATAATGCAGCTGCAATTTTTCCAGTGGTATTATCTTTCACACTGAAAGTACACTGAAAATTTTATTCTACCTTTGTATCAAGATATGCGTTGTTAAAAGGAAGGAAATACATTCAAGTTTTGAGAAACTACATTTTTGTTGTAAGTTTCATTTCATTGCTTCCAAAGATAATGTGAAAGTTTTGTTTTTTTAGTGTTTGTTTATTTGTTTTTTACATTTATAGTAGTAAGTGCAATATCTGTTCATGGAAGAGTAATTAATAGACATTGGAAGATATTTTTAATTTGTTGATGAATTCCTTATCTTAATTGCTCTTTTGCATTTTGTTTGTTATTATTTTAAGGCTTGTATCTTGTGATTAGTCTTCATTAACCCTTACTGTGGTTATTTGCCCATTGGGATCAGTTGCCTATTGAATATAGAATATCTGTACACATTAGAGATTTACTAATGTAATTGTAACTGAATGCTACTTCTCTAATCTAATCTTCTCTAATCATAAATGTCAAGGAAGTTGTGTGACATATATATTCACATTTACGGTGTATGTCATAGTTGTGTTTATGTGATAAATAACAATTTTTTAGAGTTCATCAGTATGAGATTTATTCTCAAAGTGACCTTGTAGTAAGTGAGCGAAGTAAGGGTTGATGGAGTCTTTAACTGTATATTTTATACCTAGTCTTTAGTTAGTAATATTATCATAGTTATTATTGTATCTGTTATCTGTTTGTTAACATTTAAGAATGTGTCTTAGAAACATGCATGCGCATGCACACACACACACACACACACACACAAACACACACACACACACACACACACACACACACACACACACACACACACACACACACACACACATGCACATTATTATTATTACACACACACGCACGCAGTTTCTTGCATGAACCTGAGCAATAAATAAATATTTTTGATGATATATGTTGTGCATATCAGTAGTCCGAAATAGGTTCTTAAAAATCAATTTATGGTTTAATTTTTATTGTATTTATGTGTTTTATTTGATATATACTATATATATATATATATATATATATATATATATATATATATATATATATATATATATATATATAGTATATATATATATATATATATATATATATATATATATATATATATATATATATATATATATACTATATATATATATATATATATATATATATATATATATATATATATATATATATATATATATATATATATATATATATATATATATATATATATATATATATATATATATATATATATATATATATATATACATATATATATATATATATATATATATATATATATATATACATATATATATATATATATATATATATATATATATATATATATATATATATATATATATATATATATATACACTTTCATATTTATTTCCAAAATTTGTCAATTTCAATAAGTCAATAAATCCTATTATGTGTCAGTGTTAATGTTTAAGCTTCTATTTCTAACTGTTCTAAGTGAGCCTATACCTTGCATTAGCTGTAAGTACAGTGGCAAGGCAGTATGTCCTAAGCTTTTTGGATAGCGTTGCTGCTGGCACTCCTTTTATTGCAAATATATTAGAAGTCTTTTGAGTTTGTGCATCTTTGGGACCAATGATTCTGCAGACATTTCTGTCAACTTAAAAGTGCCTTCCCTCACACATACAATATTGTGTTTGACCCCAATATACTGAACCCTTCATCATTACAACTAGTAGTTTCAAGATTATTTCTTACATTATGACTGATGTCATATTATCATGATAGATCATTAATTATGATGTATATATGTAATTTGATTGTTATGGTATAATGTGAGTGTTATAATGCATGACAATAAGATAAAGCAGCCAAGCAAATGTATAAAACCGTTCAATTTGCAACATTATGTTTCCTTTGTTTGGTTCAAGGCAAGCTTCTGTGTTATGTTTCTTCTTGTCTTACTTTCTTCCTTATTTTTATTTATTTATCAATTTATTTATTTATTTATCTATGTACTGTATTTATTGTTTCATAAATCATGTATTAATAAGACTACAAAGATATTCCTAGAATAATAACCAAAGTTGAAGTACAATTTCATTGTCAGCCAGTCTTAACATGAATAGGTCAGTTATCGAAACACTACTGAAATAATAAAGAATTCTCATTATTTTTTCTTTAATGACACTTAAAAAATCCCTCTATTTTATAATTATAAGTCCCTGACAACCATCTAAATTGTCATGTTCGAATTCATTGTGTGAAATTTAATCCACATAAACAGCAGGAAAACCATACTTACCAATAAGACTTACCAATAAGATCCACGGGATTTACTACTGATCTACATAGATCCTATTGCCCGCCTCCATATTCATCTGTGTTGTATGTTTGTCGTATTTGTTCTTGAATGCTTTTGTGGATGTAGCATTCACTGTGTGTTCTGGTAGTGAATTCCATTTGTTTACTACTCTGTGTGTGAATGTGTGTTGGGTTTGTGTTTTGTTACACCTTTGTTTGTATATTTGTTTTGTGTGGCCAGTTCTTGTTGTGTTTGTGGTTTGAAAAAGTGAGTGTCTGTCTATGTTTTCTAGGTTGTTCATTATTTTGTGGACTTGAATCATGTCTCCCCTTTCTCTCCGGGCTTCAAGTTTGGGAATGTCCAGTCTCTTTAGTCTTTCTTCGTAGGGGAGATTTTGAAGTGATGGTACAATTTTGGTTGCTCTTCTCTGGATTTTTTCTATTTTGCTTATGTTGTCTCTGCCTTGGGGGTTCCACACTTGCACAGTATACTCAAGGTGAGGGCGAATGTAAGTCCTGTATACTGTTGCAAAGCCTTCCTCAGTCCAGTGCTTAAAGGTCCGCTTGATAAGACCCAGCATGCTGTTTGCTTTGGATGCTATGTCGTTGATGTGTTGGGTGAATTTTAGGTTGTCCGTGAACAGAACACCCAAGTCCTTCATTACTGTGACCTTATCAATGTGGTTGTTATTTATCTTGTAAGGGTGTCTGTCATTGTGGTGCCCAATATGCATCACTTTACACTTGGAAATGTTGAATCTGAGGAGCCATGTGTGGGACCACTCCATCAATTTGTTTATGTCATCTTGAATAACAAGCATACAAGGCAACAGGCATACAAGGCTTTTTTTTTTTCACATAAAAGCAAATAAAGGAACACAGACAAACACTAAACTTTTCGTTTAACAGGGAAGGAAAGGATAGAGGAAAGAGAGAGGAAGTAAATGGAAATATGTAGAGAAGAAAGAGGACAGAAAATGTTTTCTCTCTCTCTCTCTCTCTCTCTCTCTCTCTCTCTCTCTCTCTCTCTCTCTCTCTCTCTCTCTCTCTCTCTCTCTCTCTCTCTCTCTCATTCACCATACCCCATTCCCGTAAATGCTTTAAATCAATTGTAATTTGTTAAACAGTTACAGATACGGAAAGCAAATTACAATAATCCGTAGTATTGAGTAGATTTAAAGGAGTGATCTCTTAATTTTTGTTGTAGATGATCAGCATCGTTCAGTAAAGCTATATGGTTACTATTTTCATTATTCTTATTAGGCAAGTAAAGATGCAATAGGTTTGATGTGGAAGTAATCACAAAACTGAGTTACGATTCGTGTTCAGCATGAGATCGTATTATACCAATTTTCATGAGATTTGGAAATATCGAATAACTATTGCATTTGTGAAAATAGACGGCGATTGGTCTAAGTAGATCAAGGCCAGTTGAATATATTCAACTGGCCTTGGCCTCGATTATCTTGAATCTATGACGTGCAGTGGTGGCGAGGCGTCGGGGGTCATGGAATGTGCTCACTATACCTTTTCCAATACAAGCAAATAGAGCATTTCAGGATATTTAAATGCAAAAAGCTGCTATTCAAAAACCAAGTAATTTGTAATCGTATTTCAGTATTTGGACTAAATATTCGTACATGAATAAGCTGATCAATTAGTACCATTTTATGGTACAGTTTAGTGATGTCCAAAATTCGGACTATATATGTGTACAAAAGAAAAAAAGATACACACACAAGCGCGCGCGGAAATGAGAGAGAGAGAGAGAGAGTGTGTGTGTGTGTGTGTGTGTGTGTGTGTGTGTGTGTGTGTGAAAGCTACCATCGACCCTTAGAACCAAAGATTCAGGATTCATATAATTAATACACACACAATCAAATGGTAAAACAAGTGTTGTCGCCGCCTAAGGCCCATGATGTCAGTTACTGTTTGTCGGTACTGTTGATCACATGACTACTATTGGATAGACAATGGTTCTGCTTTTCAGTTGTACATCGAGGAAACTATAAACAAATACTATTTATTTGTTTGTTTTAAACTGGACACTTTTATTATCCCGGCCAAGGTAACGCATTGCTCAGGGAAATTGTTTTCAACTAAGGAAATTAAATTTGTGAATACTTCGCGTTTTCATTGGGTTATCAGTATTTCCTATGTGTATTTTAAATTATCAATAGTATTTATGCTTTGTATACTGAACTACGTGATCAGAGTGTGGAAGGTACTTAGCGCCCTTGTTAATCGAGCCACCGGAAGCATGACACACCCCTAGTTCACACTGACTAGCTGATTAACACCCCAAGTCTCCCTCCCCTCCTCCTCACACCCCTTCTTACCACCTCCTCATCCTCCTATACTCATCCCCCCCCATCCCATCTCTCTCTCTCTCTCTCTCTCTCTCTCTCTCTCTCTCTCTCTCTCTCTCTCTCTCTCTCTCTCTCTCTCTCTCTCTCTCTCTCTCTCTCTCTCTCTCTCTCTCTCTCTCTCTCTCTCTCTCTCTCTCTCTCTGAAGTACTAATAATACATTTTCTAAGACTGCTCTTCCCTGCTTAATTTTCGTGGTATTTCGCCTCCTTTGTGACCGTCCCATTGTAATAATTCTTGGAAACATGCTCCGTCGTCTGGCTTATTTGCTTTGATATATTTGTTTTTATTTGTTTCTCTTATTCTTCCTTGCCTTTCATTTTAACTTATCCTTTCCCTTTTGTTGGTGAAAAGAAGGGAGCGGTGACTAAGTCTTCGGGACATTATTAAAAATATCCAAATCCCTTTGTATTTCTTTGACTCAGATGTTAATGTTGACTATACACTTCTAGGAACAAACAAGGACCCTTTCCTGCAGTATAATGAGTTAGTGTGCGTAGCAAGTAAGGCAACCCATGACCAGATGAGGCCAGTCCTCGCCAGCCTCTCGTCACGGTGACACTGCACCAGCGTCGCACTCCTCCCGTCCCCGTCTAGATTCAGTCTTGGGGAACATTTGTGACGTGCTGGACCATCTCTCCAAATTTTCCTATCACTTATGGCAAACATGTTATTGAAGCTATTGGTGGTGACACTCCTGACGGACGGCAGCAAAGGTCGAACTCTGGATGGCGGGAGGGGAGCTTCAACTTTCGTGCCTCAGCATCCCATGGAGACCGCGTCCAAGGATGCCCAGGTTGGAGGTGTTATGTTTGGCCTGAATGACATCCAGATCGGAGGGATGGAGAAAGATGAAGGTGATGGACACGTCATAGCGACCAGTGAACCATCCAGCAGCGATCCGTCAGTACCTGAAGTAGAGAGTAACGACGTCGCCTCGCTAGGGGTCGTTGCTACTGACGAGGACGCTGACGACGATGCGGAACAGGAAGAGGACGGAGTATCATATGAACGCATGGATCCAGAGCCTGAGGATAGCAACACTTTTGATCAAGACGTCTTCCACGGAGAAAGTGACTTAGTAGTGATCATGAGGCGCATGTATGAGTCACTCACTAAAAGACTCAATCTGCTCAAGTCCCGGGTAACGAGCGTGGAACAAACAACCAGGGACATTCTCGCCAGGCTCACGGTAATGGACTGCTCAGATCTGAAACAAGGGACGAGTGGATCTGGTAGTTACACCTTCCACCTGGACCACAACGGGAAAAGACCAGTCACCGTCATCTGCGACATGGAAACAGATGGCGGAGGGTGGACGGTGGTGCAGCGACGCTTATCTCACTCCAAGGCTGTCAACTTCGATCGTGAATGGCACGACTACAAAGTGGGTTTCGGCCACGCCGACACAGATTACTGGGTTGGATTGGAGAATATGTACATCTGGACTAATTCGAGACACTACGAGTTACGCATCGAATTATCAGATTTCGAAGGCGATACTGCCTACGCCCAGTACGACCGCTTTTACGTGGATGGAGAGGACGAAAGCTACCGACTGCACGTCTCCGGCTACAGCGGCACTGCCGGAGACTCCTTGGCGAATGAAGGTAAATCTGACAACTTTACCGCCAACGGTATGATGTTCACCACCCATGACGAGGACCACGACACCTCTCATGAGATTAACTGCGCTAAGTACTGGAATATCGGAGGCTGGTGGTTCAACAGGTGCTCGTGGGCCAATCTGAACGGGCCCTACAGGGAGCAGGGAGAGGGTGATGGCATCGGGATCAACTGGCACATGTGGCGCAACAAGCAATACCTACGCTCCACCACCATGATGATCAGGCCGTCTAAGAACCCGTAGGTGGCTCATCTATCCACGTTCCGGCTTAAACTTAACAACCTCGCTGATAAAAATCACCCATGATAGTCCTGAAAATATGTTGTGATACAGTGTGCGAGCAATTTTGCAAAACTATCAGAAATGTAGTGTGACTCATAAATTGAGGAAGATCATCCAGTCAGTCAGAAAGTGACAACCTTGAGCATGTTTTGTAAAGTTAAAAAGAAATGAGAGGTAAACCTGAAAATAACTATAAATGGAATAAGTGAAGATTTTTCTGTACGTAATACGTATTGTGGACAAAAGTGTGTGTGTGTGTGTGTGTGTGTGTGTGTGTGTGTGTGTGTGTGTGCGTGCGTGACACCTTTCCTTTAGGATTAGATCAGTAAGGCACCGATGAGGAGTACAAGAACCTTATCATTGGTCGCCTCTCATTATTGATCCACATGGTGTTAGGTATCAAGATGGTAGAATGCAATATGTGTAAATCCAATGTCGTAAATATTGCTGCAGTATATTTTGAAATATAAATAAACTGTATTTTCTTAACAAAAATCTTTTTTCCCTAAAATATCCTAATATATTGTTTTTTTTTTTGTGCGCATGAGAGAGAGAGAGAGAGAGAGAGAGAGAGAGAGAGAGAGAGAGAGAGAGAGAGAGAGAGAGAGAGAGAGAGAGGAGAGAGAGAGAGAGAATTCTGAAATAGTTACTTGAGTTGCAGTGTTACAAATCTGTGGTGTGTGCTGATGCGATGATATAGTAATGTGGCGATGGTGTGTCGTTGATGTATTCGTGTTCAAGAAAATGTGAATATATACGGAGTACATTTTAAGTTAATGACGACTGTTCTGCGATGAAAGAAGACAAAAGAAAAAAAATTGCAGGAATAGTGAGGAGGGAAGGACAAGCACAGCAGCCGAGGTAAAGCAAGGAAGGACAACTTATTTATTAATTTGTTTGGCAACTTGACACGCTATAAGGGTGTAGAACTGAGTACGAAGATAAAGAAGGAAGGGGCGTCTCTCTCTCTCTCTCTCTCTCTCTCTCTCTCTCTCTCTCTCTCTCTCTCTCTCTCTCTCTCTCTCTCCCTCTCTTGTAGTATGGAGCCACCAAAAACTCTCAGGAATTAGGTCATGAAAATTATCTACATTGCTTTTTCCAATAACTAATCGAACTACATAGTGTAAACTAGCTTGATTTAGGTATTTGTTTTTCATCTGAGATGATCCTATTTCTCCTTTCAAAAATATGTTTCGTATACATTTTTGAGGGTTTATAAGGAAATTAGAAAGGAAGTTAGGAAGGATATTAGATAGGAAGTTGAAATGAAAGTATGGAGGGCAGTTCGGCATGAAATTAGAAAGGAAGTTAGGAGGAAGGGAAGCAAGGAGTAGTATTCTATTGAATTACATGACCAAACATTCAACACTTACGCCTACTATAACTTCACCTTCATGTAGTACACTGTGAATAAATGTGTACTCCCTTATCAAGAAGTTCAGGAGACAATCGTGCCCGGCCAGACGTCAAGGTGATATTCAGTATAAGAACAGTAAATATTTGTGCTATATCCCGCAGATAGCGTGTCAGCCCTAATTTAATGAAAATCTGTCACTATCTTTTGTTCCTTATCATACAACATCATGTTGAAAGATGTATATTTAAGATTTTTCTTCTAAATAAAGTTCAAAGTAAAAAGAAAGAAAAAAAAGTTTTCTTCTACCATCTCTGGAGTTTATTTTATTTTAGTTGATTATATTATTATGGAAAACAATGCAATAGTGGTATAGTGTTGCAGGGCTTACAAAGCATGTAGTACCAAAAGAAACAAATACATACACACACACACACACACACACACACACACACACACACACACATATATATATATATATATATATATATATATATATATATATATATATATATATATATATATATATATATATATATATACAATGACAAGAATATTAAATGAATATATAGTACATATTAGCTTCAGGCGCACACAAAAAAAAAAAATAAATAAATAAAAAGTATCACATGGACACACAATGGCTATCTTGTTCTAATAATGGCTGTCGGAACGACTATCAACCCTAAACCTGAGAAGAAATACATCAGGAAAGAGAAAGCAAGAATCTAATGAATGATAAGAGGAGAAATACTTCAGAAAACTATTCACATTCCATACGTGCTCGGGTCACAACCAAGATGTTCAAGGTTCGAATCTCAGGCGGGTGAAGACAAAATGGGTTAGTCTTCTTAAACGCTGTAACCAATGCTCAACTAATAGTAAAATAGGTACGTGGGTAGTAAGCTGAGGGTTTGTGACTAGCTATTTTTAAGGCCTCTTCTATTTGTTCTCAATAATCTACTCCGGATTCTGCTCCGAATCCGAATCTGTTTTGGATTAATTGGGTGCAAATAGAACAGCAGAATCTGTTTTGGATTCGCTGGATCAAAACAATAACAACGAAAGGCCAGTCGCTGCTCAGCCGTCACACTAGTCACTTCTCCAAGGAAGTGTTGAGAGTTACAACTTTCATTTCCTGATGCATTTAGGGTGACAGCGGCATCCCTAATTATCACCAACCTGCTTATTGTACAATAAAAAATCTTTATATAACTAAATGTGTTATTGAAAACACCATTAGATTCTTGAAAAGTAGATTCAAGTCTGATGAACCTCAAGGTTAACCTTGACAATGTTACACCTATTATTTCTTTACAAATACTGCTCCACCTCTTTATTATAAATATATTATACATAGTGTACTCAACATATCTGTGAATGTTTCTGGATGTGCTCACCATTTTTTACCTCGCAAAACTTCTTTGAAATTATGATAGATTATGTTGGGTTGGTTAGATTATGTCAAGTTATGGTTATGTTAAAGTTGTTAGGTTACGGTTATGTTATGGTTAGGTTCGATTATATAAGATTTTTACATTTTATCACCCGGAAGTTAGGGTTCGCAAATTAGTATTTTTGGGGGTTTGGGTATTAAAATGTAAAAATCTTGTGTAACCGAACCTAACTGAACGGCACCAAACGTAATTTAACATAACCATAACATAACTGCAAACTAACTTAACCTAACTTAACCAACATAACATAACTTCAAAGACGTTTTGCGAGGTAAATAATGGTAAGCACCCCCTAAAACTTTCACAGATGTGTTGAGTACACTATGTATAGTATGTAAGACTTCATGTATATAATAAAGAGATGAAGCAGTAGTTGTAAAGAAATACCCCTTATTTTTATATATGTCTAATCTATAGCGCCGATAGGCTTTTCCTGGTTAGGTTAGATTTGGGTAAAACTTTACTTTTACATCCAGCCAAAAAACCTTACATTCCCACATGTCCTCATGTTTATTGGGAGAAGATGGGGAATGGGGATATCTTATTAACTATTTATTTGGGACGATAATGAGTGTCAGAATCATTTGTGTATATCAATGTAGAGTAGAGCTTCCCCTTAACCAAAATAAACTTTGGGGATATCTTATTTAACTATTCATATGCTACGGTTATACATATTTTTACAAACATTTATGCAGAATTTTTGTACCATTTAATCTTTGTTCACGTACAAGTAAGTTGTTTTCTTGGGAGTATATATCAAAATTCAAAGAAAATAAATAACCCGGTTAGAGGCTGCTGTTATATCGCCTTCGTTTCTGGTATTCATCACCATTATTATACACTTTTAAGCCTACAGTAGTATTTCTGAAAAAATTTTCTAACACTTATTATCTTTCTCGTATATATACACTGTTTTTATTGGAGGTATATATCAATAATAGATTCCGAGAAGAGGCTGCTGTTATATATCTCCTTTGTTTTTGATATTCATCATCACTATTATACAATTCTGTGCCTACAGTAACATTTCTACAATATTTCTCTACCGCTTACTATCTTCCTCGTATATATACACTGTTTTATTGGAGGTATATATCAATATTAACTTCTGAGAAGAGGCTGGCTCAGGCTGGTGCAAAAAACCCGCGAACGAGTGTCGTCTGCTATAACCCAAACCCCAAAGGCCTCTTCTATTTGCGTGAATCCGTTTCAGATCACTGAATCTGGGTGGGGCTTGGCCGCTCTGGGCGGGGCTTAGCCGCGAAATCGTGTTATATTTACCATCTTAACCCGTGATCTGTAACCGATTCCTGAATCCGTCGAATCTGATTTGGGAGGTGGGTTATAGCAGACGACACTCGTTCGCGGGTTTTTTGCACCAGCCTGAGCCAGCCTCTTCTCAGAAGTTAATATTGATATATACCTCCAATAAAACAGTGTATATATACGAGGAAGATAGTAAGCGGTAGAGAAATATTGTAGAAATGTTACTGTAGGCACAGAATTGTATAATAGTGGTGATGAATATAAAAAACAAAGGAGATATATAACAGCAGCCTCTTCTCGGAATCTATTATTGATATATACCTCCAATAAAAACAGTGTATATATACGAGAAAGATAATAAGTGGTAGAAAAATGTTTCAGAAATACTACTGTAGGCTTAAAATTGTATAATAATGGTGATGAATACCAGAAACGAAGGAGATATAACAGCAGCCTCTAACCGGGTTATTTATTTTCTTTGAATTTTGATATATATACTCCCAAGAAAACAACTTACTTGTACGCGAAAGAGATTAAATGGTACAAAAATTCTGCATAAATGTTTGCAAAAATATGTATAACCGTAGCATATGAATAGTTAAATAAGATATCCCCAAAGTTTATTTTGGTTAAGGGGAAGCTCTACTCTACATTGATATACACAAATGATTCTGACACTCATTATCGTTCCAAATAAATAGAATAAGATATCCCCATTCCCCATCTCCCAATAAACATGAGGACATGTGGGAATGTAAGGTTTTTTGGCTGGATGTAAAAGTAAAGTTTTACCCAAATCTAACCTAACCAGGGAAAGCCTATCGGCGCTACAGATTAGACATATATAAAAATAAGGGGTATTTCTTTACAACTACTGCTCCATCTCTTTATTATATACATGAAGTCTTACATACTATACATAGTGTACTCAACACATCTGTGAAGGTGTTAGGGGGTGGTTACCATTATTTACCTCGCAAAACGTCTTTGAAGTTATGTTATGTTGGTTAAGTTAGGTTAAGTTATGGTTAGGTTAAGGTTGTTAGGTTAGTTTGCAGTTATATTATGGTTAGGTTAAGTTAGGTTTGGTGCGGTTCAGTTACATAAGATTTTTACATTTTAATAACCAAACCCCAAAAAAACTAATTTGCGAACCCTAATTTCCGGGTGATAAAATGTAAAAATCTTATATAATCGAACCTAACTGAACCTAACCATAACATAACCGTAACCTAACAACTTCAACATAACCATAACTTGACATAATCTAACCAACCTAACATAACCTATCATAATTTCAAAGAAGTTTTGCGAGGTAAAAAATGGTGAGCACCGCCAGAAACCTTCACAGATATGTTGAGTACACTATGTATAGTATATTTATAATAAAGAGGTGGAGCAGTATTTGTAAAGAAATAATAGGTGTAACATTGTCAAGGTTAACCTTGAGGTTCATCAGACTTGAATCTACTTTTCAAGAATCTAATGGTGTTTTCAATAACACATTTAGTTATATAAAGATTTTTTATTGTACAATAAGCAGGTTGGTGATAATTAGGGATGCCGCTGTCACCCTAAATGCATCAGGAAATGAAAGTTGTAACTCTCAACACTTCCTTGGAGAAGTGACTAGTGTGACGGCTGGGCAGCGACTGCCCAGCCGTCACACTAGTCACTTCTCCAAGGAAGTGTTGAGAGTTACAACTTTCATTTCCTGATTGTGTTATTGTTTTGATCCAGCGAATCCAAAACAGATTCTGCTGTTCTATATGCACCCAATTAATCCAAAACAGATTCGGATTCGGAGCAGAATCCGGAGTAGATTATTGAGAACAAATAGAAGAGGCCTCAAATCAGATTCGACGGATTCAGGAATCTGTTACAGATCACGGGTTAAGATATAAATAGAACACGATTTCGCGGCTAAGCCCCGCCCAGAGCGGCCAAGCCCCACCCAGATTCAGTGATCTGAAACGGATTCACGCAAATAGAAGAGGCCTTATTATTAGACAGGAGCGGAAGGCTGGAAATTTTGCTCTCCCGTGCATATGGTGCATTAATCTAATACAGAAGAAAGAAAAAATTAAATACATGAATAAATAAAAGTTTACGTCTTATCTCTTCTGTCCGTGGAAGTATGAAGTAAGTTATCATTAAAAATTTTTACCAATGCGGCATGACAAACATTGAGAAGTATTCCTTACCTTGCCTGACAAACTATCCAGTGCGGCAGATCCGTGGCGTGATGATTATTTCCACTCAGCTTTCCAGGGCCAGACATACTTCACATTGACTGATCACTGCGTCCTCCGCCATGCCTGCCTTCCTGCCACACCATTACAAAAGAAACATATAAACGAGATATAATAAATGTCATAACAGATGGTATTATTTTACATCTTCACCAGAATATTCTAGAGAACTGAATTGTATGTTTACATTACCTAATGCATTCCGAGGTTTTCTTGATTACATTTCCGTCACAAATTCTCAGTTTGTGAGATATTCAACGTTTTCTATGAGATCTTACCTTCGAAAAATAAAGTTTCGTTTGGTTTGAACAAAGCTGTTAATTATCAATATAGGTTAAGGTTTGGTTAATTTATGTTATATGTTAATTTAGAAGATATAAAATGTTTTCTATGACTAAAAGTCGGGGTTGGACTAGGTGCAAACGCCATTTTCTTTCGTAGCCACATGCCATTCTGGTAAAGATGTAAAAAATGACCAAATAGATTATTTTTGGTATCAATAGTTTTGTACCGAAGGTGAAAGGTGATTAGGCAAGAAAATTACCCGTTTCTCTAGAACACCTCATAGCCTGGTAAAGATTACAATTACTTGATCACAATCCGAAGATTTGTATTGTATTCATTGTCGATAAAGAACTGCAAGTCATTTGTTTTCTAATTAAACACGCAATCAGTATATTCATGTTAGTGGATGTTTTCTTTAATACCTACATGACGCATTTTTGGCTTCATCCGTTTAGGCTACAGATTAATCACATTCATAGTTTTCAGATCTGTGAATACCATTTATCACATTTATCACTAATTTTTTTCGGTTATGGTAAGACTGAAAAGAAAGCTGGAAAGACTGGAAAAAAAAATCAGATTGAGGCTATAGGTTACTCATTACATTAACACTATTTAACAGATCATTATCATACACTAAGATTCTTATCTCTTTCTTGCTGTTCTTGTTTGCAAACTAACTCAGCGTCATCATAAGCATTGTGCATTGTATGTCGCTATAGTGTGCCCACCTAATTTTGACTCAAGTCTTGCGCCAAGGCACTAATCACAAGCCCTACGGAATGGCTGTTAATATCTGCCATCAGTGAGTATAGAGAATGAAATAACTACATTCTCCTCTATACTCACTGATGGACATATCAGGGTTAGTTTGTTTAACAGCTAATATACTATGTTGTCGTCTAGCCCTCTTTATCTAAGCCATCACAAGTTAGAAGAGAACATATAAAACACGACTTATAATGAATTCTGTTGTTTATAAAGTTTATTTAGACAGTAGTATTGCCTTCATTGATACATCAGGTGTGGATTTCAATTAAAGAAGGATGTACATAACATAAGTGAGGGTAATAACTATTAATCATAGGAAACAACACAAGATTACCGTATTTTTCGTTTTATAAGACGCTACATCATGGAAGATGCACCCTGATTTCGGAAAATTTTCTAAGAAAATCCCCCCCCACCAAGAACACATTCACTATTCATTATCTTTATTCAGCACTGCTCATCAGCCATTATTTTCATTAAAGTTCACTTAAAGACTTATGGTATACAAAGAATTGTAAATGGTGTTGACGTAGCAGACGATACAGGCTAACGTGAGTAAATACGTTCATATACACATTTTGTTCTCACATGTTAACAATATTAGTTGATTTGAATGTTTTATGGTATTCAAAATACTTGTAACAGGTATGTACTTAGGTTACATCTATAAGAGGCTGAAATGAACAGTTGCCTAACCAAACCTCATAGAACATTTGTCTTGGAAGACACATGGGTATTTTTCAGAGTATTTTTTAGGACAAAAAGTGTCTTATAAGCCCAAAAATATATTACTCGCCACATAATGTTGAATAATTCCTGGCCAGTTTGGTTAATTTATGCCTTTATGATGTGTGCATATACATATACACATATATATATATTTTTTTGTATACATTATATTGCAAAGTATGCATATTTAAGTGGATGTATGATTTGCTGAACACTAATACATTATATAATACTCCAACTCTACTTTCACCTCTTGAGAATTTTCTTCATTTGAGTGTTCTGGGAGCCTATTTTGGCATCCACTTTCTCAGCTTTGTCATGGATGCGGTCTATGACAACATTCTGATCTGTAATCTCTTCCCCTAAACCCGTTGCTAGGCCCTTGAGGCGGGACAACCCTTGGAACATATCATCTGGAAAGGTGATGTTAAGCCATTAATATACTTTGTTCACTCAAACCCTTCTCATGATGCATTCACTGTGTAGGTGTGCAAGGTAATTATTACTCCTTGCTAGTTACAAGCACGATACAAATTTCCTGGAATGCTTATTTGATCATCAGATTATACTTTCTTTCAATATTTCATCTCATTAGAAAAAATACTGCAGTTATATTATTTTACACATAAAATTCCACTAGGCTCCACTCACAGCTGTCTCTTACAGATACAGATGATGAGCCTAATAATCTTAAATGTAGTGTAACAAATAGTTGCTATAATGGCATTAACAGACTATGCATCTAATACACCTCAATGTACACGTAGTCTCAAAAAACAATCTGACATATGTATATTACAGGGAAATGGCAGCATACTTTAACAGTAAACACTATCATAAACTTTAAACCAACTCTTCAGGTTTACACTCATAGTGTATGAGGAAAACAGATGTAATAATTCAACGCATCAATACTTCTTACCAAGGTCTGCATCAAGCTGTGCATTCACTCTCCTGGAATTTTCACGGAAATTCTGGATAACAGGATCATCCTCACCCTCGTCAAACCCTTGCACCATCAGGGCTGTAATAAAAAGGTGTTACAATGCAGTCACAAGTCAGTGGATGGAATAGTCAACTTATAGTAGCAGAAGATTAACTGCTCACAGTACTTGTTACTCACTTATCATTTAAGGAAATTAAATTGTTTCCCCTCTTAGAATAGAGTATACCTGTGTAAATACAGTCTGCCCCAAAAGTTACTACGCCAACAAATATCTAGTAGTAAGGCGTGGGTTCAAACCCCACTCAGGTCATTAAGGATTCCTCACTGACTGGGAGTAGTTACTGTCTCCTTTGAGCAAGAGGATAGGGCTGTGTGATGTATGAGGTCTCAGTTTTACCCATAGATCCGTCTCTATGAGCTCTGAGCTCTTTCTGGGAGGGTAATGGCTGATGATAACGAGTCCAATACATGATGAGTAAAACACACACACACACACACATAGGAAAAACAAGACATGTAGATACGGAGACAAGACCACACAAGTGTAGCTCAGGTTAAGTGGGGACACACGCTGTAGCTGTGCGTAGATGCGGGTGCTCATCTCCCGTCACATAGGCCTTTGAGCCTGTGGTGGAAATTAATCCATTACCTTGGGACACAGGGCCACTGTGACATCCAAGTTTCCACAGTTTACCTTCCCCAGGTTACCCTAGGCACCCATTTATCTGCCAACCCGTTTGGGAAGGTGAACAGCTGGGTGAGCTGTGTGCCAACTGTCTTCGCCCAGGATTGAACTCAAGCTAGCAGATTCGTAGACAGACATGCTAACCACTGCACCACTGAGATGCATGTATACTACAACTAGGTAAATACAAACACACACACCCACACACACACACACACACACACACACACACACACACACACACCAGGGTGTGTAGATGACTGCTGAGTGGAAACAATTGATGTTTGACTTTTTTGATAAGCAGATCCCAAGTTTGGGTTTTTCATCACTCGGTCTGTATCACAAGGGTCTGTGGGACTTGCTGGCTGGGAGGGAGACTCTTTCTGAGGGTTGGCAGTCTGTGCTCCTTGTTTAGGGGTTGACCACCATGTCTTGAGACTGCTGAACACACTCTGGAGATACAGTAAGTTTTGTCACTTGGCAAAAAGGAGTTAAAATAGTGATTTGAGTAAATATAATAAAATATGATCCATCAAATTGTAGTTTTAATATATGATCAAATTTGCAATAACATGTTACCTGGGACATCATAGGAAAGTGGAAGGATGAGGTGTGTGGACAGGAACAAATCAAGATTATACTGCTATTGTCATCCCTTTGAGGATTACAAGGAACAATGTTATACTGGATATAAAAATAAAAAATAAATAAAATAAACATCAGTTAGGACTCTAACCTTAATCCCATTGATATTTTTTTGGGTGTCCTTTAGGTCACCCTCAATATTGTCCAGCTTGTGTTCTGTATTTTGAAGTTGTTCCCTCTGTTTCACCAGCTCCTGGAAGGCAAGGCACAATGATTTAGCACAAACTTGGCAGAAGACCTAATGCAAGTTTGATAGGAGCAAGGCTGGTAAAAATATGTCTCTTCCATGACATTATTATCATGACATGACATTATCATGACAACAACATCATCAAAGACAAAGACAATAATTAAGGAGTGATGGAGTTGAGGTGAGTAACCCAGAGAGGCAAGGTTGTCTGCCTACCTCAAGATTACTACTTAAGAATATAAGGAAGCTACTTTGGGGAGTCAACAATTCTCCTAGTTTTGTCACATTCCAATTTTCCACTCAGGCTGTAGCAGGTAAGACTGAAGATGATAATACATGTCAATATAAGAAATTGACAGGAAAGATTAGACTACTGTTTACATGCCACACACTCTGCCTCACCTCTGCTGTCTCTAGCCCAACTTTTTCACTCTCATTCAGCATTATTTTGCTGTTTTTGGTAGATTGTAAGGTGCGACTTTCTATCTGAAAAAGAAATACAATCAATCGGTTAACTGAATGAACAAGGCAAATACATGAATGTATGTATATAGCTTTTCATATAATGATGATGATTATCTTGATGACAGCTACCACTCACGTCTCTCATCTGTCGTAGCACTTCCTGCCGCCGCAGTTCAGCCTTACTAGCTGCCTGCTGTTCAGGTCCTGGCATTAGTCTATCTGAGGCCAGATAGGCAGCACTGGACGTGTTCAGGAATTCTGAGAACACATCATTATTTAGTCAAACTATTCAGGACCTGTTTTGAAATGTGAAATCTTCTTTTCTGCTATGGTTATCATCATGCAGGTAATATTTATTAAATTTGTGTAGAAAGAAATGTTCAAAATGTATGTAATTTATGAACTTAATATTCAATTTATCTATTTTTTCCTGACCAGTTTTCTTCCACAAAATATTTTGACCCCATGCTTGATAACAAACTTTTTAAACACAAAGGATTTTTAATGAGCCACGAAACAGTACTAAATCCCATTGTGGAGTTACGTACACAGACTCCAGGCATTACTTGTTACTTGTTACTTGTGTTTCTTGTTTATCTGGTCCGTTCTGCAGGACCCACATATTCTATTAATTAATTTTTCAATATTTGATCACAATTTCATATCTCTACTCTTGCTAAATCAACTTCCAAGGAGTTAGGTGTCCTATGGTGTCTGCGTCCATTTTTCTCTCTCTCTCAGTTGCTTGCTCTGTACAGGGGCCTTATCCGCCCATGTATGGAGTATGGCTCTCATGTCTGTGGGAGCTCAACTCATACAGCTCTTTTAAACAGGGTGGAGTCTAAAGCTTTTCGCCTAATCAACTCTCCTCCTCTAACTGATTGTCTTGACTCTTTAAGTCACCGCCGCAATGTTGCATCTTTATCTATCTTCTACTGCTATTTTCATGCTGACTGCTCTTCTGAACTTGCTAACTGCATGCCTCCCCCCCCCCGTGGCCTTGCTGCACAAGACTTTCTACTTCTTCTCATCCTTATTCTGTCCATCTACCTAATGCAAGAGTTAACCAGTATCTTCACTCTTTCATCCCTTACACTGGTAAACTCTGGAACTCTCTTCCTTTGTCTGTTTTTCCATCTGCCTATGACTTAAACTCTTTCAAAAGAGGAGTGTCAACACACCTCTCATACTAAATTGAACTGCCCCCCCCATTTTTTATTTCTCCTACTATCTTCTTTACAGGGTCTGGCGACAAGCGGGATTTTTTTTTATACTTGATTTTCTTTCTCTTAGCCAGTACCCTTTTAATGTTATAAAAAAAAAAAAAAATCAAACTTATATACCAGGTTAATTGTCAATGTTTCCATGTCGTAGTAGTCAGAAAACAGAAAAGTTTTAAGTTCTTTCTTGAATTTGGAGAGCTTGTTAGCTTTTCTTATGTTAAGAGGGAGTTTGTTGTACAGTCCTGGGGCGGCAGAGCTGAAAGCGTCTAATCCAATATTTGAAGTATACCGTGGTTCATGAAGTGTAAATTCAGAAGTGGCTCGACGAGTGTTAATGCCTTCACTTGGCTGCGTTTCATGTAATAATTCCTTCAAATATGGTGGACGGCCGGTGATCAAAGCTTGGTGTGTCAAAACACATAACTTAAATACTATCCTGGCTTTTATTGGCAACCAGTGGAGCTTAATCAGAACAGGAGTTATTCTGTCTCGTGGTGGATTTCCTTTAATTAGTCTCGCTGCTCTATTTAAAACCATCTGTAATTTCCTTAATTGTCGCTTTGGCAGGTTTCATTGTAGATGCAATTATACCAATTAATTTATCTAATTTACTTGGTATCATAACACAAATATACAACTTCATTTTCGTTAAAAAAAAAAAAAATCCCTTTGTAGGACCTTGAGTTAATTTTGTCTTTTTTTTATCACTTACCTCTCGTCATGCCATCATTATCATTGTAGTAATCAAAGTTAGAGTTATTCACGCCACGCTTATTAGATCCTGACGCCATCTGGAGTTATTATAAGCTTATACAAGTGAAAAGAACACTTAGAACTTGACAGGACAGACAAGTCAATTCTTTGTTGTTGTTGTTACTTCCTAGGCCAATGGCCAGTCAGCTGATACGCATTACAGACCTCAGACGTTTATGTCAATGTATTTTATTCTACTGATAACTCCTGGCTGAGATTAACTAATTATATTTCCTCTAACATATACTTTATTTTACTTTGTAGTATGTTTTAAAAATATTTTGTTTAAAGTCGCAATGAAAAAAAATACATAAATAAAATTACATCCTCCATGATATATAGATATGATTATGTGCATGAATATTGTGGTATATATAAATTCTAATACTGCTAATGCTATTATATAACTTTATTATTATTTGATGAAAATATCATAGTTTTTTTTTATAATCATTGCCACATTCACCTGCTGATTTAATTTTATACATAGAACTCGGTATGCTAGAAGAAGAAAAAAAACCTTTATGACATTTAGTATGTATTCTGATTAACTTTCATGAACATTTTAATCACCATTATTGGGCATAGGGCAATAACTATCGCAAAAACAAGCCATTACTAGTTATTGGAACTATCTCTATTAGATGTATGAGCTTGGGATGAATTCCATTTTTTCCTCTATAGACATAATCCATATTTTACGCTCAAGTTACATGATTATCAAACAAAGTTAGAAATTCTGGCACATGTTAGATAAACAATGGTGTCTTGAACTTGAACTTGTGTTAGGAGTCACACAGACACAGAATAATTACATTATTGTCTCATTATTGGTGATATCTGTTTTTAAAAACTTATGTGCCCTCCTTCTCCCTCAGTTAGATGACCTAAATCAAACTGATGCGGGCTTGTTAGTTCTGTTATTGTCATTGCACGTGACTTTATAATGTAAACACCACCTGTTATGTTTACATTATAAAGTCACGTGTAGCAACAAGACCAAGACCAACACTCGCATCAGCTGATTCGATGTCATCTTGGTGATGGGGGGAAGGAGGGCAGAGGGGGGCGTTATCAGCTGAGTGAGTGGACGTTAGTGCTAGTGATGGGCGTTCCGGCTCTATTCCGAGAACCGAGTCTTTCGTTCTCGTTCACTCAAAAGAGCCGGCTCTTCCGGCTCCCAAACGGCTCTTTTAGCTCTCAAATACTTTTTTTTAAGTAGTTCCACATATTCTGTTTATAGTCTTTATAATTTAGAAGAAATTTCTTAGGATAACTTTGCTAGTTAGCTTTCAATACCTATTGATTTAAGGAAAGGTGAAAAAGCTTTCAAAAAATGTTTAATTTAAACCAAATATTTTTTGTTATCATTAACCGTTGGCGACAGTAGGCTTACTGAGGCACATATGTGGACTTGCCTCGCCTGTTATTTGGCGGACAGACAGACAGACAAACAGACAGACAGGCAGACAGACACACACACACACACACACACACACACACACACACACACACAAACATATGATTTATTTTCTTTCTCATTTAATATTTATCTATCAGAGAGAGAGAGAGAGAGAGAGAGAGAGAGAGAGAGAGAGGAGAGAGAGAGAGAGAGAGAGAGAGAGAGAGAGAGAGAGAGAGAGAGAGAGAGAAAGAGAGAGAGAGAGAGAGAGAGAGAGAGAGAGAGAGAGGGAGAGACAATTTTTCGTTCATGGTCACACACACACACACACACACACACACACACACACACACACACACACACACACACACACACACACACACACACACATACACACACACACACACACACACACACACACACACACACACACATACACACACACACACACACACACACACACACACACACACACACACACACACACACACACACACACACACACACACATACACACACACGGTCACACATACACACACACACAAACATACTATCTATTTTCTTTCTTATTTAACATTTCTATATGAGAGAGAGAGAGACTGACAATTTTTCGTTCATGGTCACACACACACACACACACACACACACACACACACACACACACACACACACACACACACACACACACACACACAAACATACTATCTATTTTCTTTCTTATTTAACATTTATATATCAGAGAGAGAGAGAGAGAGAGAGAGAGAGAGAGAGAGAGAGAGAGAGAGAGAGAGAGAGAGAGAGAGAGAGAGAGCGAACAATTGGCGGTTGACTGTTACGTAATGTGAGTTTGATGGGTGGTGGGGTACCCTACCACCCTTCAAATTATCAACGTAGTTAACTTGTCTTTTATCGCGTAAATATTAGTCGTACAGAAAAAATGCACTTATGCTAATTGATGTAATTTTAAAAGTTCTATCAAATCATGTAATTTAATCTAAATTTACGCCAAAAACTTTTTTTTTTAATGTTTTCATTATTTATACTGTTTACATGTTCTGATGGTCCAAAAAATATATATATTTATTTCCTTATTTTAATTATTCGCAGATTTTTTGACTTAAACTCCATAGTTTTCGTTTTTACAAAACGAAATGTTAAATACTAGTTTGACAAAAATTATGTTAAATAGTTATTTTCTTACCTTCAAAAGGCCTTTCAGCTGGTGTAGACTGATTTTGAATAACGCTAATAGTTAAGAAAAAAAATTTTCGATGGTCATTTATCATTGAGTTTCATTTTCAATAGAATGAAAAGAAAGCTTGTTTCATTTAACTTCCCTAATTACTCCTAATCATTTTACGTCAATTTCATAGTTTTCGAGTTATAAGGAAAAAACCTTAACGATTAGTTTGACAGAAAAATTGCACCAATAATCATTTAAATAATTTTAAAAGGCGTATCAGCTAGTGTAGTTATTTTTTTAAATTTTACTCACAGGTTATGAAAAAAAAAATTTTCCTTCATTATATAAAGAGTAATTTCATTTTTAAATGTTGCAACAGAAACTTGGGTTCCTATTCACTCTTTGTCTATTCGTAGTCATTGTACGTATACCTTATGGTTCTCGAGCTATAATGAGAAAATAAGTTTTGTGTTAAAAAATTAACTATGGAAAAAAATATACTTGATTTGTACAATATGTACACTATTTTGAGACGAGTTCTATAATTTAATTTGACCTCTTAATATTATCAGATTGTCTTTATTTACCGATATGTTGTAGGGAATATTATAGTGTACATTCCACATCATTGGCCTGCCATATACACCATATATTTTCTGAATTATTCATATATATGTGTTTTATGTGTTGAGTTACCCCTCTTTGCTAGAGGCCAAAGCACTTGGAAATACAGTTTTCTTTGTTAACTTGAAGGGGTAACTTAACTATTTTACTATATAATTTCTATGAATAGGCTTCATTCTCGTAAGTATTATTATTATTATCATTACTATAATTATTAACAATCGGTAATTTTTGCATTTTGTTAGAAAATTGCAAAAATATGGAAAAAATAGAAAAAAAAAATTAACGGCTCTCAAAAAAATCTCAAACGGCTCTCGAGAAAGATCCGGCTCTTCTCGTTCACCTGGAAGAGCCGGCTCTATGAACCTACTCGTTCACAAAGCGCCCATCACTAGTTAGTGCATAACTGTGGTGTGTATAACAGAACCTCCCGCAAATATAGCCTCGAAAATGGGTGAAACTTCAACTATGAGCGAGACTGAGGATAGCCAAGAAGTACCAAGGGTTGATGTAATACGACCAGCAGTGGAGCCAGGCAGTAATATAGTAGAGGTGAGTGTGTAGTGGGTCGAGGAAGGAGTGAAGGAAGCTGCAAAGTCAGCCTAATGGGCGGCGTGATAGTGGTATGTACTCTGAAGATGTTACATAAATAATTGTTAAATATTCATAAGACGACTCATTCGATATTTCGTTACCTTTATAATACACTGCAAATTCAATCTCAGATACTTGTTCACATCACCTCGAACAGTTATGCCGCTGAATCACAAAAAACAATATGATTTTTTTTTTAGGTTAGGTTAGTTAGATATCGAGTGGGTCATCTTACGAATCTTTACCAAATATTTAAGTAAAATTTTACACCTTCACCATAATGGCGTTTGTTTACGTCTACGTCTTGGGACTGCACCTCGTCTGACTCCCTACTTTTGGTCATAGAGAACATATGAGATCTTCTATATTATTCTATATATATTGTACTCATATTTAAAAAGGGATCAAGACACATTCCTCTCAATTACAGACCAATCAGCCTTACTTCTGTATACTGCAAGACTAGAAAGAATTATAGCCAAAGAACTATATGAATTTCTTTAATTTAACCGAATCCTATCTGCTGAACAGTTTGGGTTCCGCCAGGGCAGAACGGTTGATGATCAGCTCTTGTTGGTGTATGATGATGTGACCTCCTGGCTTGACTCTGGCTATGTCGTTGATGTTGTTTTGTTTGACTTCAGTAAAGCCTTCGACGTTGTTTGTCACACCATCCTCATTGACAAACTAAGACAGATAGGTGTAGGTGGTCATCTTCTTGACTGGATTTCAGACTTTCTGTCAGATAGAACCATGCAAGTGTCACTATCGGGTGCCTTCAGTACCACTAGGTCAGTGCTAAGCGGAGTACCACAGGGCTCTGTGTTGGGCCCACTCCTTTTCCTTATATATGTCAACCACATACCTTCTTACATTAAGCCCAAGTGTAAATTTTTTGCAGACGATCTGAAACTATATATGAAGATAAGTCACAATGTCACTCACCATTTAGCAGTAGATCTTAGTACTCTCCAAAGAGACATTGACAATGTATCCAGGGTTGCTACTTTTTGGGGTCTTAATTTCAACTCTGCCAAGTGTGTAGTGTTAAGATGCCAGCGTGGCTCTACTGACTGGACTACTGTGGGCTCTCTCCAGCACTACCACCTGGATAACTCTGATCTATCCTTGGCTAATAACCATAGAGACCTTGGAATCCTGGTTGACAATACCCTAAAGTTTCATGCTCACATAAGAACAACAGTCCATAAAGCTGCAGGATTAACTAACAACTTACTGAAGTCCACTCTTTGTCGCTCCAGTGACTTTATGTTGGCTATCCTTAAGTCTCACATAAGACCTATTTTGGAGTTTGGATCAACAGTTTGGAACACTGGGTACTTGGGTGACCTGCGCCTATTGGAGACAGTACAGCGTCGCTGGATCAAACACATAGATGGCCTAGCAGATCTACCCTATGCTGATCGCTTCAAGGCTCTGAACCTGTACTCTGTACAAGGCAGACTCTTGAGAGCTGATCTTATCAAATGCTGGAAGATTTTTCATGAACTATCAGTAATTTCACCATCGGACCTGTTCACTATATCTCCTATCACTACGACTAGAGGTCACAGATATAAACTAGCCAAGCCACACATCCACACAGAATGTAGGCGCAGATTTTTCAGTAATCGGTGCATTGATCATTGGAACTCCCTCCCAGACAGTGTTGTTGGTGCTAATACTCTTGAAGCTTTTAAATGTGGCCTACACCTCTCCCTTGGAGAGTTGCTATTTGCATACACTGAGTAAATTTATTCTAGAATTATCTTTAGTTATACATTTCATGTACATATATACCCATGTTTAACACCCAGTTGCATATGGCACACAATTCCGCCCATTCTTGTATGCTGTTTACTATGTTTCATATTAATTCTGTTGGGTTGGCGTGCCAGCAATTGTGGGCTGCCCATTTGTGCTTCACTGATGAATGAGCCTTGAGTATGATTTGGAGTAGCCAACCAGGTGAGTAAACCAAACCTAACATAACCTATATTAACCAAACCTTAACCTATATTGACAAATAACAGAACCTTATTTGGATTTCAGTAAAGCCTTTGACAGTTGCACTTGGAGGCGCTGCCAAACACGACCATGTCACTCCATATCTTAAAGAGCTAGGATGGCTTAAGGTTAAAGAAAAATACTACTTTGAATTGGGCGTAGTCATTTATAATGTTACAAATAAAAGAATTCCACATTGGTTACTCACACTGCCAAGAGTGAGTGATGTCAATGAGCGCATTGTAAACACAAGGCAACAACAGCAGCTTTATGTACCTAAATATAACACGTGCTTGGGGGAAAAGTCCCTTACAGTGGCAGGACCTTCTCTATGGAATAGTCTTCCCACTGACGTAAAAGATAAAAAACTCTTTAAGCTTCTTTAAGTGTTCATTTAAAACCTATCTACGACGTCAGCAATTTCAGATGTAGCGTTCACTTGTTGTTTTTTAATTTTTAATTGTATTTTACTTCTAATTTTTACTGTCTTAGTTTTACTGTCTTTGTTTTTAGTTTTACTGTCTTTAATACGAATTTTTATTCCTTATATGTAATATTTTTATAATTTTTACCTCAATCTTATTGTTTTTTACTGACAAATTTTATTTTATGTTCTTATTTCTTTTTGTAATAGTCATTATTCTTACAATGTTAAAAGAATAACCATTGTAAAATGGAAATAAATTCTGATTCTGATTCTGATTCTGATTGACAGAGTACCCCATGGGAGATTAAGTAAAATCAAGGCTCATGGCATAGGTGGGAAGGTACTAGAGTGGATTAAGGGATGGCTTACTAGTAGGGAACAGAGGGTACAGATTAATGGGAAAAAATCAGAATGGGGTAATGTCACTAGTGGGATACCACAGGGATCAGTACTAGGACTGTTGTTATTCATAATCTATATAAATGACTTAGAGACAGGAATAAACATTGATATCAGTAAATTTGCTGATGACACAAAGATAGGTAGACCGGTAAAGCATTTAGATGATGCTAGGATGCTGCAGGATGACTTAAATAGGCTGTACGAGTGGTCAGAGAAATGGCAGATGCAGTTTAATGTTAACAAGTGTAGCATCATGAGCGTAGGTAAAGGTAATAGGCCTGTAAACTACACATTAAATGACAATACCTTAGGAAGGTCATATAATGTGAGGGATTTAGGAGTTCAAATAAGCAGTGACTTGCGCCCCAGGTAACTATGTATTATAGCTAGAAATAGGGCCAACAAGATACTGGGATTTATTAGTAGGTGTGTGACAAATAGGAGTTCTGAGGTCATTTTGAGGTTGTATTTAGCGCTAGTTAGATCCCACCTAGATTATGCACCTCAATTTTGGTCCCCTTATTATAGAAGGATATAGGCTCCTTGGAGGCAATCCAGAGAAGAATGACCAAGATGATTCAGGGGCTGAGAAATTTATCCTACAAAGATAGGTTAAAACGTCTTAATCTCCACTCTCTAGAGAGAAGCAGGGCAAAAGGGGATATGATTGATGTTTTCAAATGGGTAAAAGGAATAAATAAGGGAAACGTTGATCAGATTTTAGAATTTAGTAGTTAGAATAGGACACGTGGAAATGGGTACAAGCTAGAAAAACTTAGATTCAAGACAGACATAGGTAGATATTGGTTCACTAACAGAGTTGTGAACGATTGGAATAGGCTGGGTAGACACGTAGTAAGTGCTGAGTCAATAGGTAGCTTTAAAAGATGATCGGATCAGAGTATGGATAGGGATGACAGGTGGAATGGCTAAATATTGGATTATTCCAAGGATGGGGGACAAGGAGCTGCCTCGTGTAGATCATTAACTGGCCTCTTGCATTCTCCTCATTTCTTATGTTCTTAAGTTCTAACCTTGTTCAAACAAAACTAAACAATTTTTCGAAGAGAACGTCTCACAAAAAACATTGAATATCTCACAGACTAAGAATTTGCGACGGAAATGTAATTAAAGAAAACCTCAAAATGCATCAGGTAATGCAAAAATATAATTCTGAATTCTCTAGAGCATTATGGTGAAGATGTAAAATAATACCAATAATTACTCGTCCTCTCTTTACAGGATCATGGAGAGGAGATTAGTAGTGGATGTGGGCCAGCAGATTGTTGCAACCCTAACTGGGGGCCATTCAGATTTATTGGTCTGTTTTTCATGTGCTTCCTTGGTTTTGGTAAGTTAGCATTTCTACTTTTATATGTTTGTATGTGTATACAAATGAATTTAGGTAATAATGGCAAAGGTAAAAATGGCACAGGTAAAAATGGCACAGGCAAAAATGACAGGTAAAAATGGCACAGGTAAAAATGGTACAAGTGGAAAAATAGGAAAAAATGGCACATGGGAAAAAAATGGATGAAAATTTCACAATAAGTTTATTGAAATTTAGGTTACACTACATAAAGACAAAACATTAAAAAAGTTTGTTAAATTAAAAAAAAAAATTATATCAACCATTAAAAGTAGAATTTAAAAACTAGAATCTTATGTTGTGACCAAGTCCACGTAACACTTGTTCCAGGTTTTTCCTTCCTTCTGTGTATATTGTATATTATAGTCATTGCATAATTTTTTTAGTCTTTGTTGTAGATCCACATATTATAGTTTCTTTGTTTTCTTTCTTGGTGGTTCACCAACTGAGTCCCTTGCTATCACTGCACTCACAACAGCCTCTTCCTTCTGAATAGTTCTTATAAGTTTCCAGATAAATGGGTGCTGATAACCAACAAGATGAAAAAAATTGTTGTTCCACCCTTCTCATAGGTTGTTGGTTTTGTGTGAGTCATTCATGGTAGCATGATGTACATTCCAAAGTTCTGGTAGAAATCTTGCTGGAATGCGCTGAAGGTTTACTGTTGGAATGCCTGGCTGGAAGTTTCGTCTTCTTGTCTGAACATATTTACCAGAAACATATGTTTGGTCGAAGTACTCTAGCAAGGGAGCTGCCTCATCAAGACATCTTGCCTTGAGTAATTGCATTCCCACTGGAACATCTTCTACTGCTAGAAATGCCAATGAGTCGATCTGTCCACAGAATTGACGAAAGTCCCACGTGCCATTTATTCCTGTTTTTCACTTGTGCCATTTTTACCATGCCATCTGTACCTGTGCCATTATTACTCCCCATCGTATACAAATAGATAGATATGGATGGATATAATCGTGTAAATGGGAGAGAAGATAATGGGATTGAGGCAATAAAAGATGTAAAACGTTCTACAAAATGGTAACAAAAACTGAAATCATTGCATAATTATATTATATTCAGAACCATAAGTTTTCATCTGTATTCCAGGTTCATATTTTTGTTTTGACACTCCCGGCGCCCTTCAAGACCACATCAAGGAGGACATGAAGGTTGACACAGTGAAGTTTGCCAGTCTGTATTCTCTTTACTCATGGCCTAATGTTGTTCTGTGTTTTGTTGGTGGATTCCTTATTGACAGGTGAGTCTTAATGTTGGACCAGGTTTGACTTGCATTTAGCAAAGGGATATATGTCTGATTGTATCACTTGTTATTTTAAGTATACTGGTGACCCACTTTAATGAACCATCTCTTTATAAATGTCACCATAACAAACTGTTTATTATAATTTGATTATGAATATATCTATAACAAGGACCACAGATATAAGCCTATTGGGAATGCATATTTCAAATTGTTTCCAGAAAGTTTCTGAGATGTGTATAAGCCTAATTCTAAGTTATATGTTAGTACTGTTTCTCATATAGTGTCCAATACTATCATCCTGTGAGTTCAATAATTTGCCTGTCACCAAGCATGGAAGAAAGAAAACAGAGAGGTTTAATTTCTTCTATTTTCTTTACAGAGTTTTAGGTATAAGATGGGGAACAATAATATTCTCCTCCGTTGTGACTGGTGGACAGTGTGTGTATGCTCTTGGTGCATTTGTTAACCAATTTTGGTTAATGCAACTGGGAAGATTCATTTTTGGGTAAGTGATATAGTTATTTGTAAAATTTTCAAATCCTTCCATCCATCTCTATATAGCTAACTATAAGTTGTTGTTTTTTCATGGAAGTTACAGTTAGCCATTGATATTATAAACATCCTTTATTAAGAGTCTGATTTAATTCACAGTGTAAATGTGAAAACTAATTTGTATTTCTAGAATGTGGTTGTCAAAACTTTTTCCTCTGTTCTCTTCAGAATTGGTGGAGAATCCCTTGCGGTTGCCCAGAACACCTACACAGTCAGCTGGTTCAAGGGGAGGGAACTCAACACAGTATTTGGCCTTCAATTAAGTATGGCAAGAGTGGGATCAACAGTCAACTTCCTGTCTATGGTGCCGTTATATAACTGGGTGCAAACCTTCTCAGATGGTTACAAAGCACTTGGCCTTTCATTGTTTTTAGGTATGTATTTAGGCTGAATATTAAATGTAGATATAGGAGATTGAAAATTTAAACACCCTTTTGGAAGAATGAATGTGAAATATCTGCCAAACTATAAGAAAAGTTATTTTGTCCCTTTGTATTTGATCTAGTAATGTTAGCATATTGAATACCTCCTTAAGTTTGAGTTTGCCTACAATGCTGTATCTAATGGCTGGAATTTCAGTCATCATTATTAATCAGCTTTTAAGCTTTACCATTTACTTTAAGCTATAAAAGTAATGAATTGGAAATATAGGAAGTTTTTTATATATATTAAAAGGGTACTGGCTAAGAGACAACTAAAATACGTTAAAAAAAATCCCACTTGTCGCTAGTATTCAGAAAAATATTCTATATTCTAAACAGTGTACAAATATTTCGTTGCAGCTGGTATCACTTGTGTGTTCTCACTGGCGTGTGCGCTGATATTGGGTGTGCTTGACAAGAAGCGATCCCAACACTTGCATCTTGGTGCTGCACAATCTGGAGAAAAAGTGAAGCTATCTGATGTGTTAACTTTCCCCTTGTCCTTCTGGCTGATATCTGTCATCTGTGTAGCATATTATGTTGCTATTTTCCCTTTCATTGGTCTAGCGAAGTAAGTATTAAGCTCATGTAGTGATTGTTAATGTGTATTACAGTAGTATTAGATTACATGCTACATGAATTTCAGGATTGGATTTATATTATATTTTATTTTTTTAATCAGACATTCATATTTATTTATTCCTATCCTATGTGATATTCAAATTTGAACTTATCAATGGTCTCTGGCATTTATTAGCATATTTTATAAGTGTTCAATTTTGTTTATACTGTATTGAAAAATAACATTAAATTATTAAACTGCATCTGATTTTTTTCAGTTTTTTTTTTCTTCATGTGTAAGTATGATATCTTATATGTATCCAATTTTGTTTGTACTGTATTAAAAAACTAACATCAAATTATTAAACTGCATCATTATTTTCAGGGTATTTTTCATGCGCAAGTATGATCTTGACGACACGACTGCTAACTCAGTGACCAGTGTAGTGTACATCATCTCTGCTGTTGCCTCACCAATCCTGGGCAATGTGGTGGATCGTGTGGGCCGGAATGTGATGTGGGTGTTCCTGGCTGTGGTGGTGACCTTGGGATGCCATGCTATGCTCACATTTACCTTCTGGAGCCCATTTATACCCATGGTAACACTTTTATATTTATATATTTTATATATTTAGATATCTCTTCTATCTATATTTGTATGGCAGGCTGATATAACTGTGTGTGTGTGTGTGTGTGTGTGTGTGTATACCTTGTGCTTGGCTATTCACTTTTAGGAGGATGTCAGCCTGGTGTATAGATAGATTAATATTGTTATTATTATCATTTGCAGAGTATTTTAGGCCTAGCATATTCGTTGCTGGCCAGTGCCTTGTGGCCGATGGTTGCTCTCATCATTCCTGAACACCAGCTTGGAACTGCTTATGGGATGTAAGTTTGGATTCTCACCTCTTAAACTGTACATTTATCCATCAGTTTTCAGTCTATATTACTGACAATTTAAGATTTAAGTGGTAACAAGATGTAAGTGAAAAACAGTAATACATACAGTAGTGTCTCAATTTATTCTTGCTCGAAATATGCAAATTTTGAATAACATGTACAGTATTGTAAATTTAGTACAAACTACTCAAGAAAAAAATCTCATACATTCATCCCTTACCCTTTATGACTAATGAAAATTAATCCCTTCACTTTAACTCCTCTCAAATGTTTATGTTATGGCGTCTAGCACCTGTAAGCTATTTTCTGCACGGCTCTGATGCCCTGTAGGAATAAGTGTACTGTCATCATCTGCAATCAGAACTGTATAACCACCAAACAAAATTATAATCAACACTGGTCTATTTACCATCATTTACATACATTTCCACTCCAACATCACCAATTATTACATTCATCTCGCTTATTACACTCTCCATATTTATGTTAAACAGCCATGGGGACACAACATACGTCTGCCTCACATCACCCTACCTTGTATTCCAAAACTTTCACAGTGTTTCTCCAAATACCATGACAACTGCCTTTGTATCCTTATTAAAAGCTTTCACTACAATTCAGCAGACTTACACAGAATTAATTGGATAATGTGTGATTTTTTCCTTGATTTTGCATGTTCTGTACTTACTTACAACTACTTACTTTACTTACTACTTGTTACTATTACTTACTTACTTACTACCGTTGAGGTGTTGATGCTTACCTTAGGTTTGCTACATTCCAGCATGCAGAGTGTCCAGAACTTAGGCCTGGCTGTTATAAGCATCTTAGCTGGACTCATTGTGGATAAGAGTGGTTACATGATGCTGGAAATGTTCTACATGATCTGGCTTTGCAGTAAGTGGCATACAGTATTTATTGCTTTTGGATTAGCTTTGAAAATATACTTTGTTCATAATTTTTCATTAAAATTTTAAGAAAATGGTTCTACGAGACTCTTTTTTTTAGCAGTGCAGAGTATCGCAAGTCATATGGAGCTTAAAATACCTTCAGTAAGTTATGTTTTATTATTTAAAGAACACTATAAATGGCAGTGAGTGATTCAGGTTTGACTGTATATACACTTCACCAATAATACAAAGCTGCTTGTGTGTGGCATATATGGAAGAGAAGAGAGGAAGGAAATAAGTTATCAATGCCAGGGTAAGGTAGTAAGGAGAGACGAAGGAGTGGGAGAGAATGGTGGTGTGTAGTTTGGTTTAGGTGGTGAGGCAAGGTGGGGGATATGTGTTTTTAATGTCATTGTGGTGGGAGAAGAAGAAATATGGACAGCAGTGCCATCCATTTATATTTCTGCAGATAAGACATTAATGAAAGGAGAGAGAGAAAGGAAATTTGTCCAGAGGTAAGATTTGCTCTGTAAACATGGAAGTATGAAAGGAGAAATAAGATAGAGGACTGTGAAAGGCAGGTGTGTCATACTATCACTTGCAAAGGTTATGAGAGGAAGGAATGTGTCCATGGAGGAAAAGATAGGTTTAAGGAACAGTACAGTATTCTCCTGCCAACTTTGATGTATGGATCAGAGACTTGGACTTGGAGACTTGGACATGGAATATGACACAGCAGTCAAGAGTGTGTGGTGTGGAAATGAGTTATCTAAGAAAACCTTGTGGTATGGTAAGATGGAAGGGTGAGAACAACGATTGGAATGAAGTAATAGAATGTGCTAAGGACTATAAGTACTACATAGAACAGAAAATTAGTGCAAGTTCAGATCAGAATGAAGTAACACTTTTTACATTGATTTATCATAATCCTCATTTAATACAATGTGGTTTTGGTATTGTAGTTGCACTTGCTGCAACAGCTGCCATAGCTATAGTGGACAGTGTTGGCGATAGATATCTGCTCATGTCAGAGACGACTAGGAAGCGAGACTTCCCACATCCACCAGCTGATGCCAAACTAAATGAAGCCTTTGATGACAAGCTTTGAAAGGATTTATGGTACCCACATATAAGTACTTAAGCCTTCTGTGGGAGTAGTTGTATATTGTGTTATCTTGTACTGTGGGGAAAAAAATATTGCTGTGCATTTTTTTTTCTGAAATGTTTCAATCATATTACATTACTACTATTAACTATTAGTGCTGGTCGAGAATTTCAAATATTCGCGATTCTATTAAAGAAAAGTGTTTCACTGCATTTGGTCAAAATCTTTCACCAATAATCTTGACTCCATTGTTACGAGTGGTGCTTCTGAGATCGGTAATTAGATAGTTGTTTATATTAATATTATCAAAGTCACAACATTTTAAACACTTCTTTAGGTTCCCTCGTAGCCTATGTTGGGATAAACTGAATATGTTAAGCTCCTTTAATATTTCCTTAAAAGGTGTAGCAAAGAGAAAAAACAACAATGCTGATACATGTATAAGGTAAATTGATAAATGAGTGATAGCTTTTGAATACAAGGTTAAGTGAGCCAAGGATGGTTTGCCCACAGAGGAAGAATGCCAGAGAGTGAAATGACAAGAAGTGTAAATGACTTAGATAGAGGTTGTGGGTGCAAGATGACAACACCTTTGAAATAAGAGGACACAGTGCTAGAGGATGTGAGATAAGAGGAAGAGAGGAATCTTGAGAGTATTTGAGTATGCAATGCTTATAAACAAAATATAGATAAATGGAGACTTCTGATGTGGCTATCCCTTGTGGAGAGTTCTTAGAAACAAATATCAGATAGATAGACCAAAGAAAATTTCAAAAATCCCCCGGCACCACCAGAGTCGCCAGGTCTTCAACTCTCTGGCATTTTAAGTAAAAGTGTTGGCACACGTTGTAGCTGTGCGTAGATGCGACCGCTCTTCTCCCAACACATAGGACTTTGAGCTTGTGGAAATTAATCCGTTACCCCGGGACACAGGGCCACTGTGACATCCGAGTTTCCAGAGTTTACCTTCCCCAGGTTTCCTTACGTACCCATTTATGTACAGCTGGGTGAGGTGTCTGCTATCTGCCCTCGTTGGGCCAGTGGATTCGTAGTCAGACGTGCTAACCACTGCACCACTGAGGCATTTTAAAGGTTGGAGAATAATATGCGGACTCAACATCAATATTATGGTTACATCCCATAATTACTATAAATTCATAATTTTCTGTCAATAAGTGGGTCAGTTGAAATTTGTTTGTTTCACATACAACCTGCTTCTTATATTAGCATTAATAATGCTTCCTATCTACTCAACCGTCTATTACCACATTTAAATTACGTGTCGTATTCCACCCTTGGCGACCTCTGGCAACTCATGGCAACCCTGTCTCCCTCAGCTGAGACCGTCATTCTTTCTTGAGACGCGCTACCGTGCGGACTCAGGTTTTCAACAGTGCTTTCTTTGTTACTGCCCAACTATCTTTCGTTGTTGGCCATATGGCTGAGTTCCCTGACCTCCAGGAGAGTTTTCTGTCACCTTCTGCTATGGTTAATGGTGACGAACGGGCCTCCCCTCCGCTGGGCCTTCAACCAGCTGACGCAAGGAGGGAGACTCGCCCACACGCCCGCCATGTTGTCAGTCCCGGCTCCTCTCATGGCTCTTCCTCTCCACTTCACTCCACGTCTTCAGGGAGTGGTGCAACACACTTCTCCAGGAGAGTCTGTGCTTCTTCTGGCTGCGGGAGAGTACTTGGAGGTGTAAAGAATGATCCACACACCGTATGTTTTCCCTGTCGTGGTGGTTGTTATGATGTAAACAACAGGTGTCAGGAGTGTGCTGATTGGAGCTCCAAGCTGGTTTTCAATGCCCTTAAATACCAGCGGACATTGCAGAAGAGGCGTGAGTATAAGGCTAGGAAGAAGGCCCCTCACACTTCAAGTCAGTCACATGGGGAGGTTAGGTTGGGAACCATCCCCCCTCCTCCCCCACCTCTCGCGCCTCGGGATCAGCCGGTGGTTCGGTGGTGGGTTCGGTGGGCCCAGAGGATTCTGTGTCTCAGATTCCTGTGCCTACTAAGGATTCTCCACCTGATATGTCTGTTTTCTTTAAAGGATTTGCGGCCTTCCTGGGTTTTCCTGAAGGGAGCCACAGTGTTTCACTCCCTACCATGTTATCAGAGATGGTGTCTAAGGAGGTAGAGAATAGATTAGCTCCTAATCCTGTCTCTCTTTCAGCTCCCTCCTTACCCTCGGTTCACGGTACAGTGAAGTCCATTACCAACCCCCCTCCCGGCCCCACCGCAAGGCAGAGTGTGCAGTCACTCCAAGCTGGTGTGCCGGTGGGGGGTAACCGGGGGAAGGAGAGGCATAGGGGTGGTGTAGGTTTAGATCAGGCACCATTTGATCCTCATTCCATGGGTAAGCGATCTAGACCACCCAAGGATGTTCAGTGGAGGATCAAGCGGTCACGTCCTGTGGTGGGGGGAGATCTGGCTCCACCACGTCCAGAATCTCCCTCAGGATGTGACCGAGGCATTAGATCACGAGGTTTGGCTTCTCTTAGAAAAAGGGGCATTAGAGGAGGCCCCAGCATCTTCGGGATTTTACAGCCACCTTTTTGTTGTGACAAAGGCCACCGGAGGCTTCCGCCCGATTCTCGACCTGTCCTCTCTCAATCGCTCCGTCATCACCACTCGATTCCGGAAGGAAACTGTAAGGACGGTCATGTCTGCGATTCACAGTCACGACTGGATGGCAGCCATCGATCTCAAGGACGCCTACCTCCAAATCCCGGTCCATCCAGACAGCCAAAAGTTCCTTCGCTTCATTTGGAAAGGCCTACACTACCAGTTCAAGGTCCTTTGCTTCGGCCTATCCACTGCCCCACAAGTTTTCACTCGGATGATGGGTCCAGTTTCAGCGGCTTCCCATTGGCGGGGGATTCGTCTCCTCCGGTATTTAGACGACTGGCTACTGTTGGCCCATTCCGAACGGGAGGCCCTCGATGCAACCGAGTTCCTTCTCAACCTGTGTGCCTCCCTGGGTATTCAAGTAAACTGGGGAAAGTCCCGTCTTACCCCATCCCAGTCGATGATCCATCTGGGGATGGAGATTCAATCAACGCTTTTGAAGGTTTTCCCGACACAAGAACGCCTGGAGAACCTTCACCGCCAGATCGAGTCCTTCCTCAGTGTTCAATCTCCACCAGCAAGGGCTTGGTTGATCCTTTTGGGTCACATGTCCTCCCTCATCCATCTAATTCCGGGGGCCAGACGACGAATGAGAGGCCTACACTTGGCCAAGGAAGGCGGGACTCGTTCAGGGATTCTCAATGCGGAGGCTCAGTCAGTTCTTCAGTGGGCAGAAGATCATGCCGTTCAAATCATCCCTCAGTTCGTGAAGGGGTCCTCCAATGTCCTAGCGGATTGCCTCAGCAGACGAGACCAAGTCATCTCTACAGAGTGGACTCTCCACCAGGACATCTGCAGTCGACTGTGGAGGATCTGGAGTTATCCCACAGTGGACCTCTTTGCCACGAGGCTCAACTTCCGGCTGCCGAACTTTGTCTCACCGTTTCGAGACCCCATGGCGATCGCCATGGACGCATTCCTTTACAACTGGGATTGCCAGGATTTGTACGCCTTTCCTCCCTTTCCTTTGATCAGGAAGGTTCTCAACAAGTTGAGGACAGCACACCGCGCCACCCTCATCCTGATTGCCCCGTTCTGGCCTCAGAGGGAATGGTTTCCGGATCTCGTCCAGGCCTCGGTAGACTCTCCCAGACGCCTTCCACATCGCAGAGACCTTCTCCGTCAGCCACACGTCCACAGGTTCCATCAGGCTCTCCCCATGCTACAGTTAACCACGTGGAAACTGTCCAGCGAATCCTCCATCACCAAGGCTATTCCTCTCGTGTTACGGAATTCCTGGCAAAATCTAAACGGCCTTCCACTCTTATGAATTACCAGCATAAGTGGAAGAAATTCCGGGAGTGGTGCAAAAGGGAAGGCCACACTGTTTCTAACCCCTCCAGCCAAAAGTTTGCTGACTTTTTAGTTTTTCTGAGGCAGGAGAGCAAGCTATCTGTCTCACCCATTAAAGGGTACAAGGCTATGCTCAATAGCGTGTTTGCCCTTAAAGGATTTGACCTCTCCTCGGATCCAGTTCTCCGGGAGGTGATTAGAACTTGTTCAAGGCAAGTACGCCGGCCACCTTGCAGACCTCCATCCTGGAATGTGGACGTGGTCCTTAGAGCCTTGACACGTCCGCCTTTTGAGCCTTTGGAACGGTCCACCTTCCGGAATTTGTCTAGGAAGACACTTTTCCTGGTGGCCCTGGCTACAGCCAAGAGGGTGGGTGAGCTCCATGCCCTGTCTATGGTCACAGCCACACAGGGAGAGGATCTCATTCTGTCCTACCTTCCTGAGTTTGTGGCCAAGACGGAAACCGGCCTTAACCCCATCACTCGGGAGTTCCGTCTTCGCAGTCTCTCTTCTATGGTGGGACATGAGGATGAGGAACGTCTACTTTGTCCAGTGAGGGCAATGAATTGTTACCTGCGGCTCACGTCTTCCTCTCCTCGGCCTAGGAATCTTTTTGTCTCTGTACGGGACCCCAAAAGGCCCATGTCTAAGGCGGCAATCTCCTTTTTTCTACGGGACACAGTTAAGATAGCGCACCAGTCCTTTCCTGAAGATCTCTGTCCCTTGTTCAAGGTCCGGGCCCACGACATCAGGGGTATTGCCACATCTATGCTCCTATGGAAGAACAGCTCAATTGCCTCCATTCTAGAAGCAGCCTGCTGGAGGACTCAGTCAGTCTTTGTGGACTACTACCTCCGGGACATTCAGAGGCAAGAAGATGTCTTTGCCCTAGGTCCAGTGGTTGCTGCTGGGGACTTGGTGGGCTAACCCCCCATCACCATAATCCTTCAAGGCAGCAAGTGCCTTATCTTTGGGATTGCATTAGTTGGCGTCATTGGAGGAGTCATAAGTTTGTCCTCCTCTCAGGACATGCGCCTGGACGCCGGATGGGATTACAAAGAAAACTCCCGAGGGAAGTTACCCGGGTTAATTCCTTATGCATTGATCACTTTTCACTGGTTCCTACCTGGGCATGGTTCAGGACAAGTGGTGGCCACAGGGTTTTAGTGGCCTGTTGTTTAGACAAGGTGCACACTTCCTCTTATACCTGCACTGAAGGTTCAACAAGGACACCCTGCCGGAGATCAAGAGTCCTCACCGGAAGCTTGAACACAATCTCCTTGACCTCACATGTCTCTGGATCCTAAATTTAGGTGAGACTAAGCTGAGTTTTTAATGTGGACCATTCACCCTTTGTCGTATTCCATACCCGTGGCGTGACCCACCTCCTTTAATGTGGGAATCTGCTAATATAAGAAGCAGGTTGTATGTGAAACAAATGACATTTTCAAACATAAAATGTATTTTTTCACTTACCTGCTTCTTATATATATAACCCGCCCATCCTCCCCGCTACTTACCATTGTTTCAAGAAAGAATGACGGTCTCAGCTGAGGGAGACAGGGTTGCCATGAGTTGCCAGAGGTCGCCAAGGGTGGAATACGACACATAATTTAAATGTGGTAATAGACGGTTGAGTAGATAGGAAGCATTGTTAATGCTAATATAAGAAGCAGGTAAGTGAAAAAATACATTTTATGTTTGAAAATGTCATTTCTTTGACACTTATCCTAGCCACTCATCAGCACTTTAATTTGTATCGTGCTGAGCAAACTTCCTTTTCAGGCAATATTAGTTTATAATTATTATGTTCAATGGGTCTGTGTAGCAATGCTTTATTTAATATGGAAAACTTCTGGTGTTTCAGTGTAAATGTTACTTATGTGATGCTATTCTGGTGCAGTAGTTTGTTTGTTAGTGTTGGAAGGATTTTTTTTAATGTAGAAGTATATATATGTGGATCATTTCATTTGAATTTTAGACCTATGCAAAATATACTGATGTGGTGTTTTGTATGTTTGTAAATTGGGGTATTTTCTTGCTTTCACCCTAGTTGCCTTGTTATCTACTGTAATAGTGTGGCTGACAGACTCAGCCAGTGGAGGAACGCTTAACTTGACAGTCAGCAAGAGACAGAAACACGACGAAGACAAAGAGTAAGTCAACTATGAGAATATCTCCTTAAAATGCATGATATTCAACTTTCTTTCTCATGATTGGTCTAGACTAGAGTGATACTATATCAGGTATTTATTTCTGACTAAGGCAGTGATTATTGATTAAATTATTTCATTAATGTTAATCCTTTGTTTACGTATTCAAACATAAATGCTTTTGTTTTCAATATCAGTAACTCAAATATAATTAAGACCACTGGAAAGGCTGTAGCTATTTAAATGTAGTTAGATATGAATTATAGGTATAAATATTCCATTCCTGCTCCTTAACTTAATGCCTTTTGTATTCCCCTCTCTACGTTCATGCCCTTTCCCTCCCTACGTTCATGCCCTTTCCCTCCCTACCTTCATGCCCTTTCCCTCTCAGTCCTCAGAGTGTTTATCTCAGTAATTTTGAGGTTACTTATTCATACGATGTTGTACTTATTTGTACAGCATCATATTTATTTGGTATTTTCAGAAATTTAATACTTATTTATGTTTGTTCTGAAGTAGTAATAATACATATTTTTCTTTGTGGTTTTAGTAATTTTTGACTCCTCATGTTGCTTTGTGGAAATACTTGCTGTCTGTGCTTGATTTTTCCTTAATGGTTTTGGTTTTAGAATGCCATAGAATATATTTAATTCAGTTTTAAAATGTTGATTATTGTAAAACTTTTTAATAGTTATATTAATTTTGAAAATGAATTAACAAGCAAATAGTTGTTTTTTCAGTAAAAAAAAAAAGAGATGCCCATAAATATTAAAAATTTGGATTTGCAGTATTTGGCAATTTAGAGTTTGAGAAATGTGAATTGGCTTAACTCAAGGGCTTATTAATGTGTTGTTTTCAAAGAAGGTTCTACTTAGTTCTTGCATTTTATTTACAATATATTTCATTGTCTATTAAATTCTTTTATGAAAACTTATATTTGTGTTGCATCATTGTAGTCAAGTTACTGTTCTTCCTTTATTATTGGATGTGATGATTATATACTTGCTTATTTTCCAGATGCCTCCTCAACTCCTAAGTCCTACCTCAAAAAAGAAACTGACTGGTATTATATTTGTCACTCAAATATCATGGTCTGTGTATTTTCTTAGTTATAGTAAACAGGAATTGAGCTGAACTCGTGTAGTCCTGTATTCATGTCTTCTTTTATCCAACCTAGTTTCAAACATCGATGTTCTTTGCTGATGCCATCTCTGCTTCCACACTATTCAAAACGTCATATATTTTATCTTTATTTTGAATATCATGTCTTCCTTAATTTATAACCATGTACTCTTGTTCATCCATCATACTTTGATGGAAAGTCTTTTCATTGGTTTTAACAAAGTAATGATTTGACTTCCTCTTACATTTATACTACAGTTATAGCAACCAAAGAGTGTGTGTGTGTGAGTGTGTGTGTGTGTGTGTGTGTGTGTATGTGTGTGTGTGTGTGTGTGTGTGTGTGTGTGTGTGTGTGTGTGTGTGTGTGTGTGTGTTTGTGTGTTTGTAATTCACCCATGGCCTTGAGGATCATGTGCTGGACTCGTGATCGTCAGCTAACCAGGCTCTGTTGACAGGAACTAATGGAAAAAACAAGGGCATGATTTTGGAGTAAAAAATGCCAGGTACTTATACATTGTTATAGTTTAGCTTTCCAAATATAAGTATTGACATTAGAAATGGTCTGGAGGTAGAAGTGGTTTGAGTAAAGAAAATGCATGAGTTCAAGACTTAGTTGGACAAAAGTAGATGTAAAAACAGGACGTTAGTTAAGCTTGAATTGTGTATACTACTACTGGGTAAATACCACTAAGTAAGTACGTGTTGGGTACATGACATTCATTATAGTAAAAACTAATGTAAGTATTTTAATCATTAGTAAGAGTCATAAGATATATAGGAGTAATAACATGAACTTGGGTACTTTATATCAAGATTATCTATCTGTCTATTTCTGGATATTACTGTCTAAGCAAAAGTCAATACTATTTAATACTTAATGGTTTGAAAATTATACAATAACACATCTATTTTCCAAAATATTCTTGATACAAGTTTCTGACACCTTGTTCTGGAAGGCTCGAGGCATCAGAAAATTGTATCAAGAATGTTGTGGTAAATGGATATATATACGTATGTATGATTTTCAAACCGTTAGTATTTAATAGTATTGAATCCTGCTTAGACAGTTCTATCCAGAAATATGCATTGCTGAAGTATTAGTTGTATATTTGTTTTCATTGCCTTCATATGTAAAGAAATTCTTTGGCTGCCTTTTTGACCCACTTCATTTAAAAATGTTTTATTATATATTGCGTAGGACACCAGTTCTAGTGCATATCACGCATATGTGTGTGTTTGACACATCACACCTTCCCCTTGCTCAAGGAGGACAGTAATCACTCGCTGTCAGTGAAAATTTTCTAGCAATCCTTAGGAGGGATTTTGGCCTGATCTATAGACATCTAGGTAGTATCTTATATACCATTTATTTTGGTAGTCAATATTCCTTAACCTATCTTTGGTTTCTTGATTCAAAATACACCTTATTCGGGTGATTTATGGTTGTGTATTTTAAGGTTGTGTAACATAATTGACAAGAAATTTGTGGTTTGTCTTTCCATTATGAACATAGCCATTGCCAGTGTTCATTTAGCATTATTTTCATGTTTATATAGTTATCAGTTATCCTTTATATTTGTGCCTAAACCTCTATGGATGATAGATTTAGTATATTATTTATCACACCTCTGCAACATCATCATCAATCATCAATCATCATCATAATTCTTGGTGCCTCACTGGTTTCTGCCAATCTTCCAACAAAGGATGGCTATGGCAAAAATGTTAAAAGTACCTGTCATTACATGTTTTTTTTTCTGTCTCATCTTGCTTTACAGGGTTGTGACAATGGGAAAAACAAACAATTTAATGACAATGAAGGTCTTGTACATAATTTCACTTGCCATTTTTCATTTTTGCAATAACCATAACTTGTTTGTTTATGATATTCAACATTACTATAATAACTTTTATATGTCTTACAACCATAGTTAATCCTATGTGATAAAAAAAACCTGGTTAAAACTCATATAATGGGTTATGTTGTGATAGTGTTCATTAATATGATGATAATGTACTACTCTTGGTCATAGTGATTTTCAAAGGATTTTTCTTGACAATCCACATTTTTAAGCTATATCCGTGAAAGTGTTATATTGTGTCCTGAATCTTGAGTTATGGACTCAACATGTTATGTAACTAAATACTATATATTTAACTTGGAGATTAAATTATTTTTGAATATAGTGTGAATTGAAGTTCCTATTACTCGAGTACAGAGTATTCTATTTTCGATTTCACTAATCTTTAAATTGCATAGTGTTATATTTCCTGTATTACAAAGTATTTTTACACTTTTAACCAGAAGAAAGTATATAAGTAAGTTGAATAAAAGAGTAAATATATAAGTATACTTATTATATTTTGATTCTATACCTTTGTCTGTTTAGTCTCTTTACTTGATTAATGGTCAGTTGTTAAATAACCAATCTGGAATTGTGTTTGTTGTGCTCTTTCCTTTGATCTGAGTCAAGTATTGCACTCATTGTATTAGTGAACAATTTTACAAAAGGAGAATGCAGAGGAGGGTCTTCTCAGTCCTCATTACGTAATTCAGTGAAAATAGATTGTAATAAAGAGTAAAATACATTCAAAATCAAATATAACTAAAAATTAAACTCCCCAAGTCCAAGTCCAGACTACAGACTCCCAACCCAAGTACAAGGAAGCAAATTTAACATGGGGATTGGGGTGCAGTGGTAGGGTTATGGGGGCTTGAGATGGGGTTATGTGGGGTTGAGGTGGGGTAATGGGGGGTTGGGATGGAATGGTAGGGTTATGGGGAGTTGCAGTTGGGTTGTGGGTTTGCGGTGGGGTTATAGGGTTGGGTTGGAGTGGCGGGACTATGGGGTTGTGGGTGGAGTGGTGGGGTTATGGGGTTGGGGTGGAGTGGTAGGGTTATGGGGTTAAGGTGGATTGGGATGGAATGGTAGAGTTATGGGGAGTTGCAGTTGGGTTGTGGGGTTATGGGGGTATGCGGTTGGGTTATAGGGGTTGGGTTGGAGTGGCGGGACTATGGGGGTGTGGGTGGAGTGGTGGGGTTATGGGGTTGGGGTGGAGTGGTAGGGTTATGGTGGGTTGGGGTGGAATGGTGGGGTAATGGGGGTGTTGGGGTGTGGTTATGGGAGGTTTAGGTGGAGGGTTGGGGTGGGGTTATAGGGGTTGGGTTGGAGTGGCGGGGCTATGGGGTAGAGTGGTGGGGTTAGGGTGGAGTGGTAGGGTTATAGGGTGTTGGGTGGGGTTATGGGGATTGGGATGGAGTGGTGGGGTTATTGGGTGTTGGGGTGTAGTGGTGGGGTTGAGTTGGAGTGGTGGGATTATGGGGGATTGGGGTGGAGTGGTTGGGTTATGGGGGATGGGTTGGGTGGGTGCGTATGGTTATGGGGTTAGGTGGTGGGGTTATAGAGGTTGGGGGTGGGGTTATGAGGGTTGGGATGGAGTGGTAGGATTATGGGGAGGTTGGTGGGATTATGAGGGTTGGGGTGAGGTAGAGGGGTTGACAGCCACCCAAAATATTTGACCAACCAAAATAAACTACCACCCCCCTCCAGTTACAACACCTATGCTTTGCGGAAGTTGTTGAAATGTTCCCAGGGTTAAATTACTTCATACTGAATCTTACCAGGGACGTAACAACGGATTATATAAACTAATATGACGTTCTTGCGAATAGCTGATTATAATTACATTATACAACAGTCATGCGAATAGTCAAAGAAAAGTACATGAGCGACGGTCGTGCGAATAGCTGATGAAAACATATGTGCATGACAGTCATGTATGTAGACTGCCATATGGAATAGATATTTGCACTACGGTTGTGTAAATATACTTTTCTCATTATGTGGAGGACAGTCATACATATAGATGCTACCTTAGCGCACCTTACCCCCCTTTCCCCAGTTTAGATGTCTCTGTGGGAAATAAAATTTAAATTAATAATATCACCAGATGGATTAGGAAGTCTTACAATATTCCTGGACTGAAAACATAGTGAATTGAGGAGCAGACTAATAAAAATGACAAACATATATTAGATGGACAATCAGAGTAATTAAATGATAAGAAAATGTATAGAGTGGATACAGAACTATATAAATGGGTACATTATATAATAAATGTTGGTAGGATAACCTGAAAATACTGGCAGCAGCGGATAGAGATTTATGTAAAAACCTATACGTGGCTTGCCTTGACCTATAATACAAATTGCAAATCAAACAAGCTGATGATGATAATGATTACATATGTATTCAAAAACATAATTTTTCTTATTTCAATCCACGCAGACAGTATAAGGGATCTAAAAGTCAACCTTAGCAGTATCAAGATAATCCAATAGCATTGAGTAGTCTAATAGTATTCTGTTGTGTAGTTAAGAGAGTTGAGTAGCATAGCTAGGATATTGGATCATCATTGTGTGAAGGGAAGTGTTCTGTTTTCCTCTCGTCCTGTATATTGCATAAAAAGAACTGAGATTGGAGTGAGTGGAGTGGCTGGTGGAGGTTATTCGATTGGCGATGAAAAGCAACTCCACCAAATATGAGTTCTGCGTTGAGGAAAGGCGGCGGCGGCAGCGGGTCTCAAAGGTAATGGTGTACAGTGATGAGCATAGTGTTAATTACCTTACTTGTCAAGAGTTTAGGTCAACTTGGTAGTCCATCGCTTCCACACCTGTCCATTATTTCTTTGTACTTTAGGTGGTCAATAATGGGTATTGACACAGCACTCCTGAACTGTGGACTGTGTAGTACTGGAGTCACGTCTGGCAGTTGTTTCAGGAACACATCCAACTGTCTCATGGCCTGTTGTATTACACTAACAGTATAGGAAAGGAGTTGATGTCTTGTTGAATGATAGGTTTATCTTCAAAGTGTTGTTTCTATACTTGTGTTAATCTTTAAAACAACGCCTCCAAATTTATTGTAATAATTTTAGTTTTTGTACACAGGATACTTACTGTACTGTGTAATCTGTGTAAGGTTGTAGAGAATCTCTCATCACAAGTAGTAACACTTTTGTCCACTCAGGCTACCAGGCCTGCCACTCTGAGTGAAGAGGATCAAAGGGCCGTGATTAGAGATGAGGTACGTGAAATGAATGAGCGTACTAAGAGAAAAGACTATAATCATTCGAGGATCAGGTGCTACCTCTGGTGATGGAGTGAAAATTAAACTTAAAGATGTTTCCAGGAGGTTGACGGGAATTGAGATTGTCTTGGATGAGGTTGTCTGCATTAATCCCACCACCAATTTGTTTAGAGCCAAGATCTTTAATTCTGACCATCGAAATAGACTCCTAGAAAAGTCTAAAGATTTGGCTCAACATGAGGATCTTAAAACTATGTACATATCTCGAGACTTGACTTACAAACAGCGTGAAGTGTTAAGGGAGAGGCGGAGGCAGCGTGCAGAAGCACCTGCTTCCCAACAAGCAAATTTTTCTTAGGTTCTACTTCTAAAAGATCTACTGCATATAAAATTCTCCACTGTGCTCTTGCTAATGTTAATTGTTTGCTTAACAAAGCACACTACATTAATGATTTTTCTTTTAACAATAACATTGACATTTTTGCAGTAACAGAAACATGGCTCACTTCTTCTATCCCTAATTCTTTTGTTAATATCTACAAATATGACTTAGTCAGAACTGATACTACAGGATCAGTTATGAAACATGGGGTGTGTTTGTATATAAAAGATGGTATTACCTTTGTCTCTGTTGACATATCTTGTCCTAATGTACATGCTATTTTTCTTCCTGTCTTCAAGATTTGTGTTGTGGTTGTTTACAGACCTCCTTCCTACACTGCAACTGATAATGCTAAACTTATTGATTTCATTATGGATTTTGGAAATGATAAGGAAGTAATATTCCTTGGTGACTTTAACCTTCCTACTATTAAGTGGGGAGCTGATGACATAATTGCTCATGTCCAGCCCAGTGATGCTCTGTTCCTCAATTACTTCACCTCTCTTGGACTAACCCAGTGGACTAAGGAACCTACATTCATACCATCAGGAAATATACTGGACCTGGTATTGACCTCCGAGTCAGACCGCATTGGTTCAGTAGATGTTTTGTCCCCCTTTCCTCAGTGCCATCACTCTACAGTATTATTCCAGTATGTCTTCCAGTTCATCCCTTCTTCTTCTGCTTCTGAAGCTGATAAATTCCCCATATTGAGAGCTTGGCATAGAGGGAAATATGCCAAGATCAAGGAACATCTTTCTTATGTGGATTGGGATTTTGAGTTAGCTCATCTATCTGTTAATGATATGTACTTAAAATTTCTAAGTATTCTAACACCACTTGTTAACATGTTTGTGCCTCCCAAGCATATTATCTCCTCGCCTCCATGGCCTACCAAACCCCCCTATCCCTCATGAACGCTAAGAAAGAGGCTTGGTTATTATATAAAAATCAGAGAGCGATGCATGGCAGTCTCTCCTCAGGCCACTAATGCTCTTGCTCATTTTAACAATTTAAATTACCAATATAGAAACTATAGTATCACATCTCAGTCTCAATATGAATTATCCTTGATTGACTCCTTCAATACCAACCCTAAGCTACTCTATTCCTATGTCAGACATAAAAAGGTTGGTCAGCCCTCTGTAGGCCCTCTACTGACTAGGGTAGGGGCAATGACTAGTGACACTAAAGCTATGGCTGACTTATTTGTTAAGGCTTTTGCCTCAGTGTATCAAAGTCAACACCTGTCAAACCCAGCTGAACATCAGTCCTGTGACAGCTCTATCTCTAATATTGAATTTGATCAGTCCACAGTTAAGCATTACCTCAAGTCTCGATATCTTCTCTAGCATGGGACCGGACGACATTCATCCTCACTTACTCCAGTCTTGTGCCAATCAACTTGCTTATCCTTTATATGTCATCTTTAAATCCTCTTTAACATCAGGACACCTGTCTGATTTATGGAAAGTTTCTAATGTTCCCATTTTTAAAAAGGGCTCCAGAACAATTCCTCTTAACTATAGACCAATTAGTTTGGCCTCTGTTTGTGTTAAAACTTTAGAAAGAATAGTGACTCATCAGCTTTATCAATATCTTGAAGATAATGGAATTATTTCTGACTCTCAGTTTGGTTTTAGACCCCATCATTCAACAGAAGACCAACTGATATTGGCATACCATGACATCACTTCTTGGATAGATAGTGGTTATACAGTTGATGTGGTATTTTTCGACTTCAGCAAGGCTTTTGATGTTGTCCACCATGATACTCTGATTTGTAAACTTTATGCTCTTGGGATTTCTGGATCTCTACTTGGTTACAAGCTTTTCTCAAATACAGGCAAATGAGGGTTATAGTATTGGCTCTGAGAGCTATGCTTGTCCTGTTCTAAGTGGTGTACTCCAAGGCTCAGTGTTGGGTCCTATTCTTTTTCTAATCTATATTAATCATGTGGTGCATGATTTATCTTGTGGTTACAAAATATTTGCTGACGATTTAAAGCTGTACTTACATGTTAACCATCATCATACTTTCTCAGCATTTTGTGATATTGCCCGACTTCAGCGTAACATAAATTTGATTAGTAGCAGGTCCGAATCTTGGGGACTCAAATTTAACACTGACAAATGTGCTGTTCTCCGTTTCCAACGCTCCTATGTGGACTGAACTCTGCTTGGACCATACTGCTCTTACTATATCAACAATATTCCACTCAAGTTTGTACAGTCTTACGTTGATCTTGGTATTATGGTTGATCTCTCCTTGAGATTTCACCAACACATATATAACATTACTAATAAGGCAGGTGGCTTAGTGAGTAATCTGTTGAAGTCCACTGTTAATAGATCACCCAGATTTATGAAAGCTCTTTATATTTCTCACATCAGACCTTTACTTGATTATGCTTCTTGTGTGTGGTTCTCTGGTTATGTTGAAGACCTCAAACTTCTAGAGTCGGTCCAAAGGAGATGGACCAAGAATATTTCTGGCTTGGAAACTCATTCCTATTCAGACCGACTAAGACACCTTGATTTATATTCTGTTCAGGGACGTCTATTAAGGGCTGACCTAATCAAGTACTGGAAAATATTTCATGGTCTATCGGTTATTAATCTGTCTGATATTTTTCATCTGGCTTCAGTAGTTGGTACCAGAGGTCACTCCTTTAAGATATTCCTTCCTCATAGCCATTTGGATTGTAAAAAGAGATTCTTTAGTGTAAGATGTATCTCAATCTGGAATTCCTGGCCAGCTGACACTGTTGCAGCTGCCAGTCTATCTTCTTTAAAAGGCTGTTACATAATGCCATTGGCAATACTTTATTTGATTATGTTGAGTAGGATTACTATATACATTGTTATGTTATAAACACCACTAAAAGTACATAACTTCCAGTTCTATTCATCTTATTATATATTTAGATGCTTATATAATCTGTTGAACTGGCGTACCTGTGGTTCTGGGCCACCCCCTTATTGGAGTAGTATGTGTATGCTAGCTGGTTTAGTTTTGTCCGAGGGGAGCCAACCAGGTAAGTATATGTGAAGGTTTTAGTGAACGATCGATGCCTTACTTAACATGTACTGTTTGATTTGTAAGTCCACACACCACAAAATTACAGTTAAGTTAGGTGAGGTTGGGGGTACAGTTTAGTTTAGGCGACCGCTCATTAAAATTTTCACAGATGTTCAGTACAGTAAGTATTTTATAAAGTGCAACATAAATTATTCTGATCGGTTTGGAGGCGTTGTTGTGCAGATTTACCCAAGTATACAAATACCAGCCTACATTACAAGACAAACAACACTGATCGTTTCCATCCTATTAATATATACCATTAATTTATGATAACATTGATATCGCTTTGTTTTAACTATCAAGTTTTGAGGAGGGAGCAGATACTAGACCCCTCCCTGTGAAGGTGATTAAATAATCCTCCCGAAGTTCTGCTTGTGTTAATGAGAGAGTGCCGTGAGCCAGGGTTGAACTCTCATCGCTTAGGTCACAAGCTGAGCACTACCGTCGAGCCACCCGGCCCCTCACCCCTTCATCCCTCCCTGTGAAGAACAAAAGATTTGAATCAGTCAAATAGCTTATGTTTCAAAGGTCAGGTTAGGAAATTTTAAATATAATTTTTAAAAAGAATTAGAAATGTACAGGCAGGAGTAAGGTTGTTAATGGGTCAGTGAGTGGTATTATTTTACATCTTCACCATAACACTCTAGATGAGTCAGGGTTATATTTTTGCATTACCTGATGCATTTTGAAAAGGTTTTCTTTAATTATATTTCCGTCACAAATTCTTAGTTTGTGAGATATTCAATGTTTTCTGTGAGACCTCTTCAAAAAATAAAGTTTAGTTTTGTTTGAACAAGGTTTTGTTATTTGTCAATGTAGGTTAAGGTTTGGTTAATATATGTTAGGTTAGGTTAGGTTAATATAGAAGCTATCAAATATTCTCTATGACCAAAAGTAGGGCGTTAGACGAGGTGCAGTCCCAAGATGCAGACATAAACAAACGCTATAATGGTGAAGATGTAAAATTATACCCAGTGAGTTGTTAGGAACATATGTAATGCCGCTAACCCTGGCAATGCTGTTAACACTGGGTTATTATGGAAAATATAACTAATTACTATGTTCAATGTACATATATGTCAGGTATTGATAGACAGATGGTTGAATTTAAAACACCTGAGGGATTGATATAAGAAGACAGCATAGATAATTTTTTGATAAAAATAGAGGTGACATATAACCTCAAGCCAAAAGAGAAAGAAATTTGATGAGGTATGAAACAAACCCAACATACAGCACACTAACCAGGATGACGAGTAAAATGACTTTATTAACTTTCTTTAACTATAGAAAACTTTTTCATTTGCGTGAATGAGACTTGACTGACACTGAAGCTATACAGCAGTTAAGTGAGACTTGACTGATACTGAAGGGATGCTAGCAGGGCTTTCATTTTTTAGGTAATTACCTCAGATCAGCGTAATCTCACCACTTTTAAGATCATTCTGAGGTAATGAGATTTTTAAGGTAATTCTGAGGTAATTTAAGTATATTTAATGGACTTGGCCTGGCTGGAGTTAGAACACATGCATTGACCTTGGATAATGATTGACAGCTGCACTTACAAAAGTGGTCACTGATGTAACAGACGAGGAGTGCCAGCACAAGTTAGCTGCACTATACAAAATGTAATATTTCTCATACACTATGTTGTACGTACACAGTTTTTCTCTTTTGAGTTGCATCACTTTTCTGTCACTTTAAGGAATTTTTGTGGAACAAACTATTTAGTGTTATGTTGTTTAGTTGAGTAAAGGTCAGCATAAAGTGTTTCATCTTACTGCTGCCACAGTGGGCATGCCACTGTACTCTTCTAAAACTCTCCAATCTTAATTTCTCAGCATGTATGTGATGCAAAATAATTTGCTTTACATGTTTTGTTATGAGGAAGACATGCTTATTTCTGATATGGGTACTCTGTATGATGTGCATATGGATGTTTTGAATGCCTTGGGTGTGCTTTCTTTTCTATGATTTCAAATTTGTTAATTTAACACTAATTTGTCAATATCGATTAATTTTCGTGGGTATACCAGGATGTCCTACATTTTGCCCCAAATATTTTTCACTCCTGTCACCAAGAGGGTATTGTGTGGAATGAAAATATTTTGTGGCTTATCAACATATCCTGGTTAAGTTCACAGTGTTGTACAGTAACACCATTTCAGAATTAGAGATATCTATATGGCTTTTGTGAAATCAGCCATTAACTAGGGAATGATACATTGAATGCAATTAAGTGATCGTGTGAATGTTGGGTTTGTTGCTTAGCTGCGGAATCATAAATTTGATTATATGTGATACTGTGGATTTGTCAGGAGCTGCTGGTGCTGATAGGAAGCACTCGTCCTCATAAACAAGGCAATTTAATTTGGATGGTTTTCATATCCTATTTTTTAAACAGGATAATTAAATAGTACCATTATTAAATTTGTTACTGGTGTTTGCTATTACATTCCTAAAAATATATTTAGGACCAAGTTATGGTACAGTTCAAAGAAAGTTGTCCCACTGATCACTGATCATTGGCTTTATATCTAACTTGTGTTTGTAGTTAAACATGAACTAAAAATCATTGTGATTTGAACTATGATTATGATTTGATATGATAACTACCTTAATTTCTTAAATAATTATTACTTTAAGTAACCTCAAAGTTATTAAAAATAATGTAGCTATTCTAATTTATTATTTGTACAACAGGAACTACAAATACAGAAGACTCTCCAGCACTGAGAAAGGGTCCGGCATCTGCTACAGCTCCGGTGATGAAGATGAAGAAATTTTTTCCCAAGGTACAGAGGTGATCAAGCTTAATTGTCGAAGCAGCAGTGTTTCAAAAAGCTTCACCGGTGACTCACCCTCCAAGTCTGCACCTGATTATGAACAGCTTGTAGACCGCCCAATCAAGCACGGGGAGACTTTAACAGGATTGGCACTCAAGTACAGGATCCCGGTATGTATACAATTTCAATACTGTTGCCATAAACATAATTTCTGGTAAATAACAAACTTCTAGTCAATTCCCAAGCAATTACCATACTTTCCACCATATGATACACATTTTTTCGCAATTTTTTATAAAAACCCATCCTGCATCCTGTACCCTGAATTTTAGGGTTACTACTATTACCACTACTACTACTACTACTACTACTACTACTACTACTACTACCACTACCACTACTATTACCACTACTATTACCACTACTACTACTACTACTACTACTACTACTATCCATCTGTATACCAAGCTGACATTCCCCTTAAGGTGGTTAGCTGAGACAAGGTGCTCACACCCACATCCATGCATACATACATACGCATGCACTCCTATTTTTATGTTGTTTCAGGTGGCTGAGTTGAAAAGAATCAACAAAATTATCCAAGAAAAGGAGTTCTATGCCTTGAAGTCATTAAAAATACCTGTTAAGGCCAATTCCCTACTTGCTGAAGTGTTGCAACAAGAACAGTGTGAGGATGAGTGTGCATCTGCTAGCGTTGCCACCACCCGAGCAGCAATGCTGGGCACTAGGAGTGTCAGCAGCTGTAGTGAGTATGAAAGTGATTCTGAGATGCATGTCGGTTATATAAGTATTGATCGGATCTTGAGAGACACACGAACAAAGAAGGAAGCAAAGAGATTTCTAGATTCAATGCAGAAGGATTTAGCAAATATTCGGGAGAAATCTAATTCTTATAAGAGCTCTCTAGATGAGGTTGCGGCAGTTTTACGAGACCCACGTTTCCAGCCGCTGGCACGGCATGAAGGTGGATTCTCAGGAGCTGATTGGGGGATTTCATGGTGGAGAATATTATTATTTGGAACTTTACTTCTTGTTGGTATTCCTTTCTTTGTCTATGTAATTTTAAGTTTCCAGAACAAGTAGAGGTTATATTGTATATATAAATATAATAATGATAAAGACTGCAGTAATTTACATTCCTACTCGGATTTTCTTTTTGAAGTTAGGATTATGTCTACTGATGAAAAAAAGACATAACGTATATTTGTATTATAAATCATATTTTTCCTAAAGTGATATTACTAAAACAAAATACTGACATACACTACACCTATACAGTCATGTAGATATAGTTTATAAAAAATAATATAAAAGAAAAGTTTTATAAAGAAGTTTAAAGTCAGGCCTTTTTGTGGCAGCTTTTGGTACAGATCATTGTTCCCTCCAGACATTTTGAAGTGATCAGCATGACTATGTGTGAGTCATGGTTCTATATCTTTATTATAATTGTTGAAGTGTTGTGTACAAGGAATCAAAGGCTTCTATAATATGTGAATGAGGCTATTTTTGTATGTGGGCTTTCTGGTGGAGTTCTTATTGAACTGTTTATTAGAAAATTGCTTCCTCTGCAAAGAAAGCGAGAGAAGAGAGAGAGAGAGAGAGAGAGAGAGAGAGAGAGAGAGAGAGAGAGAGAGAGAGAGAGAGAATTATATAAAATATGTTTTCTTGTACTCCTTATTATAATGTGGGATTTTAAACATGAATTTTGTGTGTGTTTTCATGAGGTTTTTCTATTAATCATTGGTTGTGGGATGCATTATGTACCTAACTTCCTTTATATCTGATATAGTTTGTTAAATCAATCAGATATCTGGTAGTTTTGTTAATAATAGAGTGAAAGTTTGAGTAGATATTCATGGCTATCATTTTACCTTACATGCAAATCATTCAAAGTATATCATTAAAGTTTGGAAAATTCAGTAATACGCGGTTTGTTCAAAAAGTATCCGACCTTTGGCCGACAAAAATAGAATTACTTGTCTGGTGGTCTGAAACTATAATCACTTCAAATTATTCTCCTTGGGACTGTACACACTTCTTCCAGTTGTCCTGCCACTATTGGAAGCATTTATGGAAAACATTCTTAGGAATGGAATATAACTGGCTATCACATTCTGTATAATGTCTTCTCATAACTCAACTCGGGTTCCTATCAGTAGCATTTTTAATCTTATGATGGTTCCCACTTGGGTATCATCAAGTTTGTGGCAACATTTGATGCAATACGACCGGTCAAGTCATTCCATCGTTTCACAGAAAATTCAAATCCTATGAGCACTGACTACACTTTCTCACTTGCAGCCAGGTTGACAGCAACCAACGTTGTCTGAGGACACGAACAAACTCTTGCAGATGCATAAAAGTACTCTGCTCTTCCTCACCAGAGGATACATCCCGTGCTTTATTTGTTTCCGCAGGAAATATTTAGGTTGCATGCTTTTTGAACAGACCTCGTACTTTGAAAATTATCCTCAATCTATTTTAAACTGAATAACCTAAATCACTTGAGTTAAACATAGTTAAAGCCTTTTCCACACCAGATTCACATATCAAAATTGTTGGATCTACAAATCACCAATGATACTGTGCATCCACCCTAACAAAACATGACATCTTTGTGACCACCACTACGGTGTATGGGTTATCAGTTATAAAACTGCTCATGTTGGCAGCGAGCGTAAAATCCTATTAAGTGCAATCTAATTTAAATTGAATTAATGAAACTGAAGATGCATAATGCCTTTCGTGCTATTGATTTTATATGTAAGTTGTGGCACCAGAATTTGGCAAAAAATCAATTGGTCTAATTTCCAAGCTCACTGTAGACGTAGTTTTATAAGCATCTCGGTAAATAGGTCATTCTTTACCCAGTCAAATCCATTTGCTGACAAGACATCAAAAAAGAGTATACTTTTTTCTAATTTAAGGAAGTTATTATTTTCCAGTTACGATTTTACTGTTGAGTGTCATAAGTACTGAGTGGTAGCAATGTAGAAAATTGTTTTGACATTCTTTAACCTTTAAACGCCAGGCAACGTTACATGACGTCTGTGTGTTACAAGGCAACCGATGTTATGGAACGCAGTGCAGGTTTTTTTTATCAAAGTTTAGTGATGAAAATAGGTGACCAGACATCCTTGTCACTTACATAAGATAATTGAAGACATTAAAAAGTGTAAATAATGCATAAATGATAAATGTAGTGTTCAGTGGTGAAGAAAATACATGGTGGACAGTGTCTTGTACTTTTTTGTCATAATTTTTTGGTGAAAATGGGCAACAATACATCCATCTTTACCCAGCAGAGATGCATTATCATATAAGTAATACCTCACTTCTTATCTTCTTTTTCATACATTTTTAATATAAATGTTTTATGAATGTTTAGGCTTATTCCTTTACACTTTATTTTTATGTTTCTGAAATATGCCATTCCAACTGGTTGTATAATGCACGTCGCCCGTTATTTAAAGGTTAATATATAGTTTTATTTTATTTTATTTTCTATCTTATTACAGTATATCCTCTATAAATTGGACTAATTGTGATAAGACCCCCACAGAATTACCCAAAAAACATTGACTATCAGATGTTTAAAAATTCATACATATCCCTGACACCTAAGAAATCACTAAATTATACTGTACTAACTGAAAGAAGGAATAACACAAAATAACGTAACTGCTGATTGATTAAAAGAAAAACATTCATAACACTCATCATAAATGATAATGTTTATAGCCAGCTGAGTAAAACTCTTGATTTCTTGATCACTCCCTGCCATCCACAGACGAGTTTGTGTTTGGTGGAAGAGGTCCGCCCACACTTTCCTTCCCTTTTCTCCTATCCTGCCTCCCTCATATCACTCCATTAATTCAAAGTTCACCTCAAATTTGCACACTTTACACATTTATATCTTAACCACTAAAATATTATTGTATTGTAGCCAAATTCCTAGTTATAAACCATGTGTGTGTAAATGCCCCGTATATCCCTTATTTTGTTCCAATTTACATATTTGTGTTTGGGGCCCTGAAGGAGGTCAATTTGTCATCCAAAAATTTGTCTGATTTAAAGAGGATTTACTGTATGTTATTGTTGAAGGAGATTTTTCACTGTTCTATCAACATTTAATTCCTTTTACCATTCAGTATAAGTTCATGCCTCTCAGTGCTGCTCCTTGTATTACTGTTCTGCTGTTATTTTTGTAAGGAAAAATATTTTTCAATAAAAATTTGAAAGAAATATATATACACTCATACCTCGGTTTAACGGATTTTGGAAGCAACGTACAATTTGAAAGTCCCGCGGTACGGATGGAGATGTGGCAACACCGGACAGCCAGCAGTGCAACAACACGTGTAACTCATTGTTCCATGGTTTTTGACCTTGTGCTCAAATTATCATAATTTTCTACAACCATGTCATCTGGAGGAAAAGTAGAAAAGAGGAAACGGGTGAATTTAACTAGCACAGAAGTTTGAGCTGATCAAAATGTTGGAAAGTGGTAAGTCTAATTTTCAATTAAAATTGTTGATTATAGTGTATAATTACAGTGTACAGGTATTTTACAGTGTTAGATTGGATAGTGTGCTTGATTAAAAGTACAGTACTGTATTTATTACTCTGTCTTGCAGAACGTAATTGTTAATATTAGTCGTAACCTGGGTATTCATACCGTAGCTTCCGATTATCAGTACTAACGGACAATCGGCATTATCGGACCGATGCTCTCCCCTTTTACTCCGTTAAACCAAGGGATGAGTGTAATTCTAAATATAATGTAACCTTGAGTATTGATGTGATGTGTAAAGTGAATCGTAATGCAGTGCATATTTTTGTGGCTAATACCGAATAAAGAAACTGGTTTCATTTCTTACTTGTGGAGAAAAGTTCATACACACATCTGTAGATTAATAGCTACACAATAAAATTTATTGTATGAAACTTCACTATGTGATGTCTTACTTTCAGATGACGTTAAAAAAATTACATCTAGTAACCATTTTGAAGTCAAATGAGTCACAATTTTTGTGAATTATTTGGCTGCAAGAATACTACTACGGTATTCCGTTGGTCATAAAGCACAGGGCGAGGCATCTGGGAAGTCCCTCCTCTGTATACTCCTATGAAAAGACATGGCACTGAGCGGTGTAATATCTCCTTGGTCCTCATAGATAAGCTCTGAATAGGCGTGGATGTAGTATGTTTGAGGGTAAAAGGGAAATAATTGGTAGAATGTTTCTGGAGTAAAAGTTGAACATAACAGACAGGGAATGGTGAATTTGTGTTTGGATGTCAGGTGTGAACAGAGGGAGAGCAAGGGAAGGTGTGGCCTTAATACTAAGTGAATGTGTATGTGAAGTGGAAAATGAAGTGATATTTTAAGGTTAAACTGTGCATTCCATCCTGGTAAGTTCCCACTAGGTGAATGAGACTGACACTTGTAAACATGCATGGAGCCTTTCAAAGTGATATAAAAATCAATAGATACATAAATAACAATTTTATTTTCTTACGAGTTGCTACATAGTCTTATTAATCTGACATTTCTTCATCTCCTGGATCGTCATCTTCAGCATTGGTGTCACTTTCCTCCATTGAATTGGCGCTGCAATGCTCATCGGTTTCACAAGTTCCAGAAATCAATGCCTCTAAAGCTTGCTGGGTGTATTTCCTCAACTTGATATTTGGTAGTGATCGCAGTTCTCCTGACCAAGATTTGAACACTTTCAGAGAGGGTGCAGTTAACAAATCCACAGTTTCTGAAACCATAATCAAACCAAAGTGACAACATTCTTATAATGTGCATTCTTCGTACACAATGCTTTTTTCTTCTTCAATATTTCACCTGCATACTAACAACTTTCATTAAAGTTAATACCTTCTGCACGATACTTTGTACTATATAAATGTGGAATACTCATAAGCTGTCATCTTTGGGGTCATTAAAAAAAATATAATCTAAGGCTCTTGTATTTTTTTCCATTAAGATGTTTACTTTCCGGTACCATTATCTAAGGACATCCCAATATCAGCTTCTCTTAAATAAAGGAGAATAGCATCTAATATGAGTCACCTGGCTTCATCAGAAATGCAGTCTACATCAGATCCATTACAATTATACATCAATCTAAATCTTCACCAAATGTTCTTACTCTTACCTAAGGAGATAACATTGGCACATTTGTTTTGGAATCATTAGCTTTGGGTGACATCAAGGTGAGATAATGTGGCTAACCTCAACAATGTAGTAACCCCATATAAACCAGATATATGAATACAAATATATATATATATATATATATATATATATATATATATATATATATATATATATATATATATATATATATATATATATATATATATAAACCTTTGTGAAAGTCATAATGCTGCAATTATAAACTATCTACTCAAATGTGTAATATCTTACCAAATCCTGAGTTTGTAAATTGTTCCATTTCTCTTTCTTTTGTAATTCTTATACAGTCTTCTCTACTTGCATGTTGCCGGGACTGACGATCTCCAATTTTATGTTTTAGAGTAATCTGTTCCAACTCATCAAAATTTCGATCAATATACCTGCAAATATAAAATTTCAATATTAAATAAAAATTGCTAACATCTTTAATATTTTAATTTTATCACATATGGAAAGTAGCACCCAAGGAGGAAAATGTTTATAATATGTGTTTTTTCCCGTCATACCCACATATCTATTTATACATGAAAGTTTTGATGATACGAATAGTTAGATTATTCCAAGAGTGCTTGTTTAGTGATATACATTATTATCTTTTAATAATAACAAATAATCAGTGAATAATAATATGCCTGTAACAATAGTAACACAAGTGCCATTTCTTCCCTTCTCTTCTCTTTCTTCATCTTATACTTTCCTTAATTGCTCTTTCCATCCCCATAATTTGTCTTATCATCACCTCTACTATACCGTCTACCTTTTAGATTAACATAGCGCCATATGATCTTAGATGTCTGGCTCTTGCTCCTTTTTGCATTAACTAACTTATACTTCCCTTGCCCTGCGATCAAGGGCAAGGTTCAAATTAAGTGTTCACAACTAGACAGCAATGTAACTATAAGGTTGTCATCACATACATAAAAGTTGCACAGATACTTACTTCAGAATCAATTCCAGGATATGTTTTGGAGAAATGATGTCCAAATCCTGCTCCATGTTCTCTTTAAACCATGCCAGTTTGTCTCCCAAGCACTGAAGCTTGATGTTGCTGTCTCCTCTTCGCTTTTTTAACTTTAACTCCCTGTAATGTTATTATTAAAAATTCAGTTGCATGAAAGAAAAAAATATTGAGATAAATAATAAGAAAATATAAACTAACAAATGTGGTTACATAGGGAAATTATATAAATCAGGTTTATGGTAAATGAGATGTGGTTTAAATGAGGCTTGAAACATAGAAACCCATAGTTTTGATTAATCATTAAGACAACGACTAAGTTAATACCAAGGGCCAAGTTAGACATGATGGAGTATAGTATAACTTTACAGTACCTGACAGCAATTGGTAGCATTGGTAAGTAATAATAATTGATCCCTGTCACTTCTACTCTAACATTGTGGGCCACAAACTACCATAAAAAAACAATAACCACTAAGGCATTTTTTAAAAGTTCAATTATCTTTTTTGTAAAGTTTGTTAAATATAAACTCCAGTTGGACAGGGCTATTAAGCAGTTAATTTATTCAGTCAGAGCCATTAAACAGTTTATTAACTCAGTCAGGACTATAAAGTTGTTTATTAATTCAGAAGTTCTTGGTCCCAAACTATAATTATCTTTCTCACCAGTTTCACAAACTCGTACACATGTGTTGGTTATACTCTGACCATCAAGGTCAGATGTGCTTTTCACTTATGAGTGTAGTAAGTAAACCCATAGACTACACTATACTTGACTGGACACTCGAAATCGGAGCTTTTGCAAACAGGCCCTACGGCAGATTTTTAGAAAAATCAAATAAAATACTTAGAATTAAGATAAAAACCTCAAATAAAAAGCAAACACCTCAGAGTGATGTAAAAAATATGTTTATGAGCAACAAAAACAAATTAGTCAACATACGTCATCGGTGGGCGACAATTATTAAATCCTGACACCAAGAAAAAACAAAATTTGCAATAATTTCCAGGAATATTGGAATTTCAATCTGAAAACACTTACATGCATAGCCCATGTAGTTTATATTAATATGCAATACCATAGAATACACCATACGTAACTGTGCACTCGAAATCGGGTCTTTCGTAAATGTGTCCTGAGGCGATTTTTGTTTTGTTTTATTTGAATAAAATACTTAAAATCATCATAGAAACCTCAAACAAAAAGCAAACAACTCAGAGTGATTTGAAGAATATGTTTATGAGCAACGAAAATAAATTAGTCAACATACGTCATCGGTGGGCGACAATTATTAAATCCTAAGACACCAATAAAAACACCATATTTGCAATAATTTCCAGGAATATTGGAATTTTAAACTGAAAACGCATACATACATAGCCAATGTAGTCCATACTAATATACATGCATGCTTGAAATAAGATTTGAAACTATTTCCAAATATTCAGTTTGTTTTCTACGTTTTCACTGAGCATGGCAGGATACACAACACCTTAGTGTTGAGAGAGTAATTGTAAAATATAACCAAAACTTGAACACAACACCCTAAGTCACTCGTAATCAATTCACTCATACTCATACTTTCATATATACCCATAAATAACATCAAGAAGAAAAAAAAGTAACATTCCTAATCAACTTACGATGTTTGCTGAGTGTCATCGAGAGAGCGTTTCTCAGAGACTGTGTAAAATAACTCCATTGTAATTCCTTATTGGTGATGGTCTCTAGTCAGCTTGTTGGTTTCATTGCCTCCTCCTCCTCTTCTATCTAGCAATGTTCTTTCCAATGATCTTATCACCATACATCACTTACCCGGCGTACGTACTTTTCCTTTTATCCTGCCATGCACAGTGAAAACTTAGAAAACAAACAAAATATTTGGAAATAGTTTCAAATCTTATTTCAAGCATGATTCAGAGTATGCAATAGAAGCTGATGAAGCTACGGTCACATTAGGTTTTGCTAACGCTAGCCTGGCTTCCGTTTTTTCTGGATTTACAGCGATACGAACGACCAGTCTGGTCACACGTAGAAGAACTAACCTTGTGGAATCAGCTGATCATAACAACAACACAAGCCGTTATGGAGGAAGCACTTTTCTTCTTCTTCCTCTGCTCATGAACATTTTCCATGAGACTTATAATAGCGTCATGGGACCAATGAATTGAACTATTTATGTTGTTGACCTTTGTAAAGGATTGTTTTGGTCTTCTTCTTGTGACCTCTTTCGCCTTTTGCCTTTCGCGCCACGAATTAGCCTGTTCGCAGCTAGGGTCGTAGACACCTATCAGCACTAGAATTTTTAATTTTCTCCGATTTTCCGGGGCAAAGGGGTGTCTTAGTTAATTTAGAAACCGATGTGCAGAAAAAATACGATATGAATTGCTGCAAATGTGTATTTAAAATTAAAAACAACCTTAATGTTATTATTTTTACTTACTGGTTCATGATAAGGCTTTGTTAATTGTATTATAAGATAAAGCTACAATTAGGTAATTCTTTTTTTTACAGTAAGTATGAGCAGTAAAAATAAAAGGATGTTGATTTCGATTTATACATTTTATCTGAGTGTTAAAAAATATTGGAAATCACTGTCACATCCTATATACGAAGGTAATTAGTGAAATAATAAAACAGCACCGCTGGCAGACGTACGACGTAGAAAAGTAAGCGCCGTTAGGAAGACTGGCATTTATCACTATGGGGGCATTTTACTTCTAATAAACCCTTGTCACAACATTTGCCACTGACAAGGCCATCAGGAGTTGCTCTGAGTAGCCTGTTGTTGTTGTTGTGGCTTGCTGCCAGTAGCCGAGGATGTAGTTATCGTACTGGAAAAAATTAAGTTTGCGACACAAAATTTTATTTTCTATACATTATATGGATTTGCCTGTTGTTTGGTACATTCAAATGAAAGTATGTATCGGTATAAGCCCATTGAGGTCATTAGAAAATGACAAATTGCTTGCCTTGATACAAATATCAGCTGTTTTAAGAATATCATCTGAAATTATGAATAGAGGCTCAAACGATGTCATATGCCGTCAGACATCATGAGATTAATTGACTTAAATTTCAGACGCATTAATGTGCAACAATACACTGTGTAAGCTTGTAAAACTTGCCCCAAAGAGTATTTATTTTCCGGCAAAAATTAAAAAAATCTGGCGCTGTCTGGTATCAAAATACTGACTGCGAACAGGCTAATTGTTGTTAAAAATTCATTCCCAAGCCGATATAACGGTTATATGACATTTGATTACAATCAAATCATATTCAGGAATGGTGATTTCACAATATGTGATGTTTTATTTCAGAAATTATTGCGAATTTGCCAGAAATATTTGCTATAAACAATATGCTTTATACACAACTCCCACACGATTTTTCACTCAAACTTGTAATCTTTGTTAATTTCATATTTGCAAAATTTGTAAAATAATTTTTTATATTCAGCCATGGTTCAGCAATCATTACTGATTGTAAAGACATGAAATACTATGTCCTAAGTAGAATATGAACTGATATATGTAGTATTAGCTGTCATCCCTCTTAGCAGCGGAATCTATAGGACCGAAATGAAATATCGTCTGTCAGCGATTGTCGCGAGTGTCCAGTCAAGTATAGTGTAGTCTATGGTAAACCTAATACTTTTTTTTTTTCCGAATTACTAAAGAAAAACATGATTTCATCCAAGAAACTTATGTAGTTTTGGTTAGGTAAGGTTAAGTTTAGGTTTTGTTCATGCTTAAGCACAACATAGAAGTAAAGTTATGGAATTATAACTCAAATTAACATTTACTTTCTACAGAAATGCAATTTTTAATTTTCTTTCAATTAAATATAAAAAGTTGTCAATTAATGTATTATAGTATTACTATTTATCCAGTCCGTTAAATACCAAATATTATATATGGTAAATTTATACTTTATGCCATTGTGCCACATCTGTACCCACCCACCCCCATCCCCCCCAACAAGCTTGGGGGAGCCTGGGGAATCGGGTTTTTTTTGGGGGAGGAAGCATATGGGAGTGATATATGGCCTTTGAAAAATCTACGGGAATTTCCCTACATTGTGGGAAATTTCCCCAGATTTAACCTAAATTACCAATCCTAACCGGGGGGCTGCGCCCCCCCTGTGACACTGTTTCAACCTAACCAATCCTAACCGGGGGGGCTGCGCCCCCCCTGGACCCCCCCCGCTGACACTTGTAACCTAACCTAACCTATTTATTGGTTGAATTGCAAATTTATCAAGTATAATTTCATAACTCACAATACCTTAAACGAGAGCATGAAGTTCCTGGCTGTGGGGTTATCCTCTACTATTCCTCCAAAGAGCCATACAGTGGGGACACTGAACAGTTGCTGGTAGGACGCCGTGCTCCCTCAGAAAGTCGTACAACAAATCGTTTTTTGAATGAAATTTTGCGATTATTTGCCAATAATCCAATTCACAATCTTGACAACTAACATGAACGGTAGCCATGATACAACTGAGGAGAAAACTGTCTCCTGCCCTATCCTTCCAGGTGTGCCACGTCTACTAGTACATATAGCAAGCTGTGATTGGCGCAGCTGGTGGTGGCACGTCATTGGACAGAGGAAATATAGACAATATAATAACTATCTGTACCAACAGGACCTAATCCCATGCTTGAAACCAAAGCCCTTGATAAAAACAATTGATAGTGTTTGTTTGTTTATTTTGACTTAGAGATACAGTCCAAAAGTGTTCCACATTCACGGACGTATTGCAGTGTTATTATTCATTTCCGACAGGTAGTGTAATCAGTGAAAATGTTGTCAACAGTAACAGCAACAAGCTGAGGGTAGCCATAACCTTCGACTGTTTAATGGCATAAAGTATAGTAATACCTTATATATATATATATATATATATATATATATATATATATATATATATATATATATATATATATATATATATACTGGGGTGAAAGTAAGATTAGATTCTTACAGGTACTATCTCTTCCCGGTACGGTGTAGGGCGTATCAGTGCGTACCGGCTTACTTTCATCCCTGTCCCTAA
>JAXIVD010000203.1:72500-95000 GCA_036785275.1 Cancer borealis | reverse complement strand
ATATTATGGTTGAGATGTACATAATTCCCCTCAGTAAATTTGCATAATTACTGCCAGTACAATATTGATATAAATATGAAGTGGTACATACTATGCAGTGTACTCAACACATCTGTGAAGGTTTCAGGCGGTGCTCACCATTATTGACCTCGTACAACGTGGAAGTTGTTATGTTATGTTAAGTTAGGTTGTGTTATTGTATGCTAGGTTGGTTAGGTTAAGGTTAGGTTCGGTTATATAAGCTTTTTATATTTAATTACTCAAAAATTAGCATTTCATTCTAAAAAATTTTTGGATTGTCATACATGTCGTATATTTGGTTATAACGATGAGTACCGCCTGAAACCTTCACAGATGTGTTAAGTACACTATGTATAGTATGTACTACTTCATATCTATATTAACCTTTCCCTAGAGTATTCTGATAAATAATGCACATAGCACTAGTTTCAGTGCATATCACGTTTAATGATATGTACTTAAAATTTCTGAATATTCTAACACCACTTGTTAACATGTTTGTGCCTCCCAAGCATATTGTCTCCTCGCCCCCATGGCCTACCAAAGTTCCAAACCACCCCTATCCCTCATGAACGCTAAGAAAGAGGCTTGCTTATTATATAAAAATCAGAGAGCGATGCATGGCAGTCTCTCTCCTCAGGCCACTAATGCTCTTGCTCATTTTAACAATTTAAATTACCAATATAGAAACTATAGTATCACATCTCAGTCTCAATATGAATTATCCCTGATTGACTCCTTCAATACCAACCCTAAGCTACTCCATTTCTATGTCAGACATAAAAAGATTGGTCAGCCCTCTGTAGGTCCTCTACTGACTAGGGTAGGGGCAATGACTAGTGACACTAAAGCTATGACTGACTTATTTGTTAAGGCTTTTGCCTCAGTGTATCAAAGTCAACACCTGTCAAACCCAGCTGAACATCAGTCCTGTGACAGCTCTATCTCTAATATTGAATTTGATCAGTCCACAGTTAAGCATTACCTCAAGTCTCGATATCTTCTCTAGCATGGGACCGGACGACATTCATCCTCACTTACTCCACTTACTGCCGATCAACTTGCTTATCCTTTATGTGTCATCTTTAAATCCTCTTTAACATCAGGACACCTGCCTGATTTATGGAAAGTTTCTAATGTTGTTCCCATTTTTAAAAAGGGCTCCAGAACAATTCCTCTTAACTATAGACCAATTAGCTTGACCTCTGTTTGTGTTAAAACTTTAGAAAGAATAGTGACTCATCAGCTTTATCAATACCTTGAAGATAATGGAATTATTTCTGACTCTCAGTTTGGTTTTAGACCCCATCATTCAACAGAAGACCAACTGATATTGGCATACCATGACATCACTTCTTGGATAGATAGTGGTTATACAGTTGATGTGGTATTTTTCGACTTCAGCAAGGCTTTTGATGTTATCCACCATGATACTCTGATTTGTAAACTTTATGCTCTTGGGATTTCTGGATCTCTACTTCGTTACAAGCTTTTCTCAAAAACAGGCAAATGAGGGTTATAGTATCTGGCTCTGAGAGCTATGCTTGTCCTGTTCTAAGTGGCGTACCCCAAGGCTCAGTGTTGGATCCTATTCTTTTTCTAATTAATATTAATCATGTGGTGCATGATTTATCTTGTGGTTACAAAATATTTGCTGACGATTTAAAGCTGTACTTACATGTTAACCATCATCATACTTTCTCAGCATTTTGTGATATTGCCCGACTTCAGCGTAACATAAATTTGATTAGTAGCAGGTCCGAATCTTGGGGACTCTAATTTAACACTGACAAATGTGCTGTTCTCCGTTTCCAACGCTCCTATGTGGACTGGACTCTGCTTGGACCATACTCCTCTTACTATATCAACAATATTCCACTCAAGTTTGTACAGTCTTATGTTGATCTTGGTATTATGGTTGATCTCTCCTTGAGATTTCACCAACACATATATAACATTACTAATAAAGCAGGTGGCTTAGTGACTAATCTGTTGAAGTCCACTGTTAATAGATCACCCAGATTTATGAAAGCTCTTTATATTTCTCACATCAGACCTTTACTTGATTATGCTTCTTGTGTGTGGTTCTCTGGTTATGTTGAAGACCTCAAACTTCTAGAGTCGGTTCAAAGGAGATGGACCAAGAATATTTCTGGCTTGGAAACTCATTCCTATTCAGACCAACTAAGACACCTTGATTTATATTCTGTTCAGGGACGTCTATTAAGGGCTGACCTAATCAAGTACTGGAAAATATTTCATGGTCTATCGGCTATTAATCTGTCTGATATTTTTCATCTGGCTCCAGTAGTTGGTACCAGAGATCACTCCTTTAAGATATTCCTTCCTCATAGCCGTTTGGATTGTAAAGAGATTCTTTAGTGTAAGATGTATCTCAATCTGGAATTCCTTGCCAGCTGACACTGTTGCAGCTGCCAGTCTATCTTCTTTTAAAAGGCTGTTACATAATGCCATGGGCAATACTTTATTTGATTATGTTGAGGATTACTATATACATTGTTATGTTATAAACACCACTAAAGGTACATAACTTCCAGTTCTATTCGTCTTATTGTATATTTAGATGCTTATATAATCTGTTCAACTGGCGTACCTGTGGTTCTGGGCTCCCCTTTATTGGAGTAGTATGTGTATGCTAGCTGGTCTAGTTTTGTCCGAAGGGAGCCAACCAGGTAAGAATACCAGTTAAGAATATAATATTGAGGTGGGTAGATTCGTAGGACGACCCACTCGATATCTCTAAACATAACCTAAAAAGAAAAAAAATTATGTAATTCAGCGGCATAACTATTTGAGGTGATCTGAACAAACATCTGAGGTTGAATTTGCAGTGCATTATAATGGTAAGGAGATATCGAATGGATTGTCTTACGAATATTTACCTCGAGGTGTACATTGGGTAGTACAGTATGGCTACAATCTGCACAGTAAAGTCTTACCATTATTGTTGTTGTCTAGTAGTAGTAGTAGTGCAAAGATTTGAACACCTGTCAAGGAATAATGTACCAAGGAAATACCAAGCACCACTTATGTTTCCTGCTGCACCTTCAGCTTTCAAGGTAACTGTCAACTTGGTTTGAATGCAATAGTTACTAGTATAATGTTATTGTGCAAGGCACGTTGTGTTGTGTTGGCACTTGGCTGGTGGTCACTGGTCACCGTGTGGTGGTGGCGAGGTCTTGGTCTTGAAAGCACAAGAGGCTTACGAGCTAACCAAGGATTATATACACATACTTGTTTATATAATCCTTGGAGCTAACATAAGCCTGACCTTCTTATTCTAGATCATGTGAAGAATATAAGAAACAAAAAAGAAAAGCAGAAAAATATTATACTCTACATACAAAAGTTAATTCCTACTTCTAGCAAACCATATTTGTTCAAGGATCTTTCACCTCGTCAAAAGCTCGTGTACTCAAAGATTATATAATACTTTTTTTTTTATAGAATCATTCACACAAAAAAAACAATGCAAAAAAGAGTTTGCTTGAACGATAAAAAAAAAAAAAAATTACAGTTTTCTCCTAAGTCTAAATATTTGGAACGGACTGAAGGAAAAAACTGAAGGAAAAACTGGACAACTATAGATACGGAGACAGAACAAGACGAATATAGCTCATGCCCTGTATCAAGGACTCCTTGCCTGTATATACTACAACTAGGTAAATACAACTAGGTAAAGTAATACATCGTGATCCCTTGTCAGTTGTCACTCATATAACTATATATGCATCATTGTCTTACCAGCCACAACATTGTATGTGTAGCAATATCAATGTAATTGAATGTATAGAAGTTTCATACAAGCAATGGCTGTCTCGATGACCATAGATTTTCGGAATTAGTGACGTACATGAATAATTAAAAAAGTATATATATACAATACTTCCACCAACAGTTGTAGGATGGCACGGAAAGATAGACCATTAATAACGTTTAATAACTATAGATAACAAATCCTTACAAAACATCTGAGTATTATAATTTTCAACACTAATAATTGTAGGTCATATTCAGGTATATTCACGATATGTATGCCCAGCCTCGTCCCAATTAATGTGCCACGCCGCCACACTATCGCCTCGCCATTTTCATTTCATGTTATTTCTTACTCAGGAGGTAATTATATGCCTCTTAACCTAAGCATTTCATACATCCTTCATTTTCTCATGCCTCAACAGTGAAATTAAAATTAAGTCACATTCAGCCACAGTTGGTACTGCCTCGCCACACACGTACGGTCTCCTGCCATCATTATTTCGTGTTATTTATCACTCAGGAGGTAATTATATATGCCTATTTGCCTTCTCATATAATTTATCATTTATTTCCCTTGCTGTTCCATGCCTCAACAGTTGCTTACTAGTGATGGGCGTTCCGGCTTTTTTCCGAGAACCGAGTCTTTCGTTCTCGTTCACTCAAAAGAGCCGGCTCTTCCGGCTCCCAAACGGCTCTTTCAGCTCTCAAATATTTTTTTTTTAAGTAGTTCCACATATTCTGTTTATAGTCTTTATAATTTAGAAGAAATTTCTTAGGATAACTTTCCTAGTTAGCTTTCAATACCTATTGATTTAAGGAAAGGTGAAAAAGCTTTCAAAAAATGTTTAATTTAAACAAAATATTTTTTGTTATCATTAACCGTTGGCGACAGTAGGCTTACTGAGGCACATATGTGGACTTGCCTCGCCTGTTATTTGGCGGACAGACAGACAGACAAACAGACAGACAGACAGACAGACAGACACACACACACACACACACACACACACACACACACACACACACACACACACACACACATGATCTATTTTCTTTTTCATTTAATATTTATCTATCAGAGAGAGAGAGAGAGAGAAAGAGAGAGAGAGAGAGAGAGAGAGAGAGAGAGAGAGAGAGAGAGAGAGAGAGAGAGAGAGAGAGAGAGAGAGAGAGAGAATTTTTCGTTCACACACACACACACACACACACACACGGTCACACATACACACACACACACAAACATACTATCTATTTTCTTTCTTATTTAACATTTTTATATGAGAGAGAGAGAGAGAGAGAGAGAGAGAGAGAGAGAGAGAGAGAGAGAGAGAGAGAGAGAGAGAGAGAGAGAGAGAGAGAGAGACAGAGAGAGAGAGAGAGAGAGACTCAGACAATTTTTCGTTCATGGTCACACACACACACACACACGGTCACACACACACACACACACACAAACATACTATCTATTTTCTTTCTTATTTAACATTTATATATCAGAGAGAGAGAGAGAGAGAGAGAGAGAGAGAGAGAGAGAGAGAGAGAGAGAGAGAGAGAGAGAGAGAGAGAGAGAGAGAGAGAGAGAGAGAGAGAGAGAGAGCGCGCGCGCGACGGTTGACTGTTATGTAATGCGAGTTTGAGGGGTGGTGGGGTACCCTACCACCCCTCAAATTATCAACGTAGTTAACTTGTCTTTTATCGCGTAAATATTAGTCGTACAGAAAAAATGCACTTATGCTAATTGATGTAATTTTAAAAGTTCTATCAAATCATGTAATTTAATCTAACTTTACGCCCAAAACTTTTTTTTTTTAATGTTTTCATTATTTATAAACTGTTTACATGTTCTGATGGTCCAAAAATATATATATATTTATTTCCTTATTTTAATTATTCGCAGATTTTTTGACTTAAACTCCATAGTTTTCGTTTTTACAAAACGAAATGTTAAATACTAGTTTGACAAATATTATGTTAAATAGTTATTTTCTTACCTTCAAAAGGCCTTTCAGCTGGTGTAGTCTGATTTTGAATAACGCTAATAGTTAAGAATTTTTTTTTTTCGATGGTCATTTATCATTGAGTTTCATTTTCAATAGAATGAAAAGAAAGCTTGTTTCATTTAACTTCCCTAATTACTCCTAATCATTTTACGTCAATTTCATAGTTTTCGAGTTATAAGGAAAAAACCTTAACGATTAGTTTGACAGAAAAAATGCACCTATAATCATTTAAATAATTTTAAAAGGCGTATCAGCTAGTGTAGTTATTTTTTAAAAATTTTACTCACAGGTTATGAAAAAAAAAATTTCCTTCATTATATAAAGAGTAATTTCATTTTTAAATGTTGCAGCAGAAAGTTGGATTCCTATTCATTCTTTGTCTATTCGTAGTCATTGTACGTATACCTTATGGTTCTCGAGCTATAATGAGAAAATGAGTTTTGTGTTAAAAAATTAACTATGGAAAAAAATATACTTGATTTGTACGATATGTACACTATTTTGAGACGAGTTCTATAATTTAATTTGACCTCTTAATATTATCAGATTGTCTTCATTTACCGATATGTTGTAGGGAATATTATAGTGTACATTCCACATCATTGGCCTGCCATATACACCATATATTTTCTGAATTATTCATATATGTGTTTTATGTGTTGAGTTACCCCTCTATGCTAGAGGCCAAAGCACTTGGAAATACAGTTTTCTTTGTTAACTTGAAGGGGTAACTTAACTATTTTACTATATAATTTCTATGAATAGGCTTCATTCTCGTAAGTATTATTATTATTATCATTACTATAATTATTAACAATCGGCAATTTTTGCATTTTGTTAGAAAATTGCAAAAATATGGAAAAGCTAGAAAAAAAAAATTAATGGCTCTCAAAAAAATCCCAAACGGCTCTCGAGAAAGATCCGGCTCTTCTCGTTCATCTGGAAGAGCCGGCTCTATGAACCGACTCGTTCACAAAGCGCCCATCACTATTGCTTACCTTAGTGATAGTTAAAGAGGCATAGGAGTCAGTGCTCATAAAGAGTGCCTCTTCTCTGTCTCAGAGTCTCTAACTGGTCGTACCTATTTTTAAAGATGTTAACACTGTGACTCATGACTACGTTCTCCGGGAGACTATTCCACTTGTTGACTATCCTTGCATTAAAAAAATTATTTCTGCGTGAGGTCCTGAATCGAGGTTTGTTCAGTTTTAGGCTGTGTCCTCTGGTGTTGGGATGGTTTTGGCCAGTCAACTGGAGAAAGGTACCCTCTCCCATGGAGTATCTTGTATGTCTGTATCATGTCCCGCCGGTTCCTCCTCCCCTCCAATGGTGTCAACCCGTCGAGACAACCGTTCCTCGTAGGATAGCTGTGACAGCTCTGGGACCAGTTTCATGGCTCTCCATTGCACCTGTTCTAATTTATTAATGTCTCTACGAGTGTACGGGGACCATGCCTGGATAGAATGTTCAAGACGGGACCTGATGAGGGATTTATATAGTGGGAGAAACATTTCTGTGTCCAAGTAGGTGTATAGCCGCATTTTTGTCGTCCAGGCGCGGGATTGGGTTTCGAAGAACGTCTTGGGACCGTCTTGGGCCCAATCTGTGGCCACCACAAAAACACTTTTTCTTGACTTGGTGCCGAAATATTATTATCTGGCTTGCAAACTTTCTTAAAAACTTTATTAAAAGTAAAACATAGCTACTGTAATTTTATCTGAAATTATTTGGCGACATATTAATTTCCTTTTTGTTATGGTTGCCGAAATTAATGTCCGCGCCGAAAATAATCCAACAAAGTACATAACCAAAACTAAGCGGCATAATCTAAATGGGGTCTTACTAGTGTTAAATACCTCAAAATGACCTCAGAACTTCTATTTGTCACACACCTACCAATAAATCCCAATATCTTTCTATTTATCTATATCTAACTATAATACACGTCACTGCTTACTTGAACTCCCAAAAGTCTCACTATATGACCTTCTTAAGGTAGTGTCATTTAATGTGTAATCTACAGACCTATTACCGGTAAAGATTCGTAAGATGACCTATTCGATATCTCCTTGCCTTTAGTATGCACTGCAAATTCAACCTCAGAAACTTGTTAAGATCATATCAAACAGTTATGCCGCTGAATTACAGAAAAAAATACGATTTATTTTAGGCTACATTAGGTTTGGTTAGGTTAAGTTAGGTCTTGTTTGGTTCGGTTACGTTCGGTTTAGTTTGGTTTGGTTAGGCTTATTGAACTGCAGCTCTGGGAAGGTTATGCTAACAAAGTTATTTTATTTGTAAAGTTTTTTACATCTTCACCAGAATGGCGTGTGGCTACGAAAGAAAATGGCTTGTGTTCATATAAATGTTTTCTAATTGCCCTTGCTCTATGATAACTTCTAACATCTACATATTCATTATTAAACACTGTTGATTCAATGTACTAAACTCGTATCTTGAACACGTGGAAACTGACAAATTATAGATCGAAGTGCTTGGAGATACGTTGTCATCCACTATATTCATCCGCTATTAGTACGGCCTGTGCCTTATTATTTACCTGATAAAGCATCTTTCATGTTAGGTTGATTATGTTATGTTAGGTACGGTTTAGTTCAGTTAGGCTCGGTTATATAAGCTTTTTACCCAAAACTTAGGCACATGCCATATCTATAAGCGAGCATTATGAAGATGCAACATTCGTTAGGTTATGTTTAAATTAGGTTAGGTAATGTTGTTAGGTTATGTTTGATTAGGTATGGTTTGGTTCGGTTATATAAGCTTTTTATATTTTATTATCCCAAAGTTAGGTTCGTGTCGTATCTATAAGCGAGCACTATAAGGATACAGCATTTGTTAGATTATGGATAGTGTAGTCTATGTGTTATGTTATGTTATGTTTGGTTAGGTACGGTTATGAGTTATTCATATTTTATTACCCCAAAGATAGGCACGTGCCGTATCTATAAGCGAGCACTTAGGTACGGTTGCCGTACCTGTAAGCTGTGCTATTATAGATAGTACGCCACATACTCATTTCATGACATTACTGGCATTAATCAGGATAAAGCTATGCTTTATCCTAATTAAAGCTATGCTTTACCCTGATTAAGGTTGTGCTTTACCGCTTTACCACACAGTATTATCACTTTTGTGTATTCAACGCACTATTTTTCTACTAAGGTGGCGTCATTTCCACAATTAAGGTGGGAATCAGTATATTTTACTCAAATAAGTAACTATTTACTCTCTCCGGGCCGCCATATTTCCTTTTTGTCGGTGTTTTTCAAGGGGGTAAAACTGGAGAATAGGTCCGTGTCGCGTACAAGCACGAAGCTGACATATCAGTTAGAAGACTCGGTAGTGGTTCCAGAAACGTAAAAAAAATGAGGTGCTCACTTCTAGTGTGGCCGTAATAGCACTCGAAAGTGTGGCGATCCTCACCAGTTTCTAAGTCCAGCGAGCTCCCTCCCTGTGTAAAGTAAACACTGATCTGATTTTCTTTTGTTTATGACTGTGATTTGTGGGTAATGGCATATAAGAATTTCATGATATCTATAGAATTCTATTCACCAATCGTGGTGCCGCCCGTCAGTGCTATTCGTGCCGCTACCAATCACAGCCTTCCACACTAGGCTCAGATAGGCTTTTGTTTGGTTTTAGGGACAAGTCAGGTGTATCGATACAGATTCATCATCACTTGTTCCTATGGCGTCCAGTGGGTTACACCTGCCAGTGTCTTGTGAAGGCTGTTATTTGTCTTATGGCGATTTTTGTGGGACGAAAAGTGCCAGTGTTTGGGAGGAGAAAGAGACACTTTGTTGGTTATTTAGCAACTGCAATGTTTAAAATGAGCTATGCAGATGTGAAGAAGAGATTTCACGTCTTTCTCAACGAAGCCGCGAAACTCTACCCACCTCCATCGCCTGAACAATAACCACACCACACCGGTAAGTCATAACGGTATAATTTTGGAGGTCCTGGGATTCCAGGGAGGTGCAGCTCCTTCTGCTAGATTAGGTTAGGTTAATGTCCTAGCGGGGGTGTCCCTGGTTAGGTTAGGTTCAGATTAGGTTAGGTTAGGTTCAAGTTAGGTTAGGTTAGCAGTGGGGGGTGCGCCCACCCCTGCTAGATTGTTAGGTTAAGAAATTTCGATTTTTTTTTTTCTTCGAATTTTTTCAAATTTGAACGGCCATATTTCGCTTAATTTTCATCCACCCCCAAAACCCCCGATTCCCCAGGCTCCCCCAAGCTTGTTGGAGGGGATGGGGGGGAGGGGGGGGAATCGGGGTGACGGACTTATTCTCCAGAATTACCTTCAAGGGAATCCGGTTTGCAAGCTGAAATCCGTCTCCCAAGACACCTCTAGAGCAGTCTTCGAAGCCGAGTCTCCTCGGCTTGGAACTGTCTTCGTATCCTCCAAGCCGAAAGTGGACGACAAAAATGCGCCAGGCGGGATTGACTTGAGATTGACTTGGGTTTACCGAAGATAATCTTCGAAGCCGTGGACGACAAAAACACGGCTTATGTCTTCCTCAACATTCCTACCATAGCGTTGGTACTGGCTGCTGCCTTGGCGACTTGGATAGTTGGTTTTAGGTTGGGGGTGACATATACTCCTAGATCTTTTTCTTCCTGTGTAGTTGACAAAGGAGTGTTGCCCATGCAGTACTGGTACTCGGGATTTCCTCTTCCTAGGTGCATGACCTTGCATTTTTCCTCATTAAACTGTAGCAGCTAATCGTTGCTCCACTCCTGCAGTCTGATGATGTCATCTTGCAGTTTTTCTGCATTTGAGGAAGTCCTGATTTTCCGATAGATTTTGGCATCATCGGCAAACAGCTTTCCACTGGACTCGATGTTCTCCATGAGGTCATTTATAAAACCGTGATAGGATGTGGTCAGGGTTGTTAGTATTACTATACTTTATGCCATTAAACAGTAGATGGTTATGGCTATCCTCAGCTTGTTGCTCTTACTATTTACAACATTTTCAATGATCACACTACCTGTCGGAAATGAATAATAACGCTGCAATACGTCCGGGAATGTGCTGTGTCTGTCGAGTTTTTTCTAAGTCCAGGGAGCTGCATGACACTTGAACATAAACAAACAAACTCTATCAATTTTTTATAGCATGGGCTTGTGGGTAGTTGCTGGAGAGGATTCTTATAGTGTCTATATGTTCTCTGTCCAATGACGTGCCACCACCAGTTAACAGCACCAGCTGCGCCAATGACAGCTTGCTATATGTAATAGTAGGCGGGGCACAGGTAGGAAGACAGGTCAGGAGACATTTCTATGTTCAGTTCTGTCATGGCGGCTACTATTGAGATCACTTGTGAAGGTTGCGAATTCGATTATTGGGAAAATTATCGCAAAATTTCATTCCAAAAACGATTTGTGTTACGAGTTTCTGAGGGAACACGGCGTCCTACCAGCAGCTGTTCAGTGTCCCTACTGTGTGGCTCCTTGGAGGAATAGTAGAGGAGTAGAGGATGACCCACAGCCAGGAACTTCATGCTCTCGTTAAGGTATTGTGAGTTATGAAATTATACTTGGTAAATTTGCAATTCAACCAATAAATAGGTTAGGTTAGGTTACAACAGTGTCAGCGGGAGCGGTCCAGGTTAGGATAGAATAGGTTAGGTTAGATTAGGTTACAACAGTGTCAGCGGGGGCGGTCCAGGTTAGGATAGAATAGGTTAGGTTAGGTTAGGATAGGATAGGATAGGATAGGTTATGTTATGTTAGGTTAGGTTACAACAGTGTCAATGGGGGGGGTGTCCAGGTTAGGATAGGATAGGTTAGGTTAGATTAGATTAGGTTACAACACTGTCAGCGAAGAGGGGGGTCTAGGTTAGGTTAGATTACGTTACAACAGTGTCAGCGGGGGGATCCAGGGAGGGCGCAGCCCCCCCTATTCGTATAGGTTAGGGTAAATTAGATTAGATCTGGGGAAATTTTCCCAAATCTAGGGAAATTCCCCTAAATTTTTCAAAGGCCATATATCACTCACATATGCCTCCCCCCTAAAACCCCCGATTCCCCACTGTCCCCCAAGCTTGTTGGGTGGGGTTGGGGGTGTGTGGGTAGAGATAAGGAATATTGGCTTAAAGTATAAATTTACCGGGTTGTTCATGATGTGGTGATGATGGTGATCTGTACTGGTGATTGTGGTAAATGTGTGTGGTGATGTGGATGTTATATTACATTTTGTCATAATTTTCTTAATTTCAACCTGGAGGACGCTAAATCTACCAACCCTGGCATATAGATCTCGAGGTGACCTAATTGAAACATACAAGATTTTATGTGGTAAATATGATAGTGAATGCACAGAAGGATTGTTCAAGATGCGGGAAGACACTATCACTCAGGGGAGCTCTAAGAAGATATTCAAGTCTAGAGCATGGCTTAACATTAGAAAATATTCTTTTTTCCCACCGAGTGGTGAACAATTGGAATGATCTGCCAGAGTGAGTTGTGAATGTTGACTCAGTGGCACTTTTTGAATCAATGTTAGATCAATACTGGAGAAACCAATTACAGAAATTTAAACATTGAGCACACATAACCACCACACGCAGCCAAAATAGAGACAGTAATGAGGCTGCCGTACTGGAGCCACAGGCCCATTAGGGCCCCTTCCAGGAATTCGTCCATGTAAGTGTACTGTTTCGGTATAGACACTATCTTCTCATCTACTTTCTATGCTGCCACCACGACACCACTTGGGCATCGACACTGTCTTCACTACCACGCCTATCACTATTACTACTATTACGGCCTTTCCCTGGGGCCGATGAGAGAGAAAAGAAAAGAATCAAATGGATAAATGAACAGACTTTAATTAATAATAAAATAAGAAATGTACTTGCGATATCCGTGGTGGTGCTCTTACAAACAACTTATCCTACCACACACGACACTTTACACTGCACAAAAATAAACAAACATATAGATACAAATGAAAATATTACTAGCTAAAATCCTACCTACATTACGTGAGGGGAACTGATGGAAACTAGCCAAAACACACTCACGGCAATAATGTTTGTGTGTCACCATCCCTGTCCTGTCGTCCACAGCTTACAGGCCAGATTACCCAGGCAGTCTTCGGCACTCCGTCAGAAGCCTGACGGTAGAAGACAGTCATTTGCTGATCCTCTCGGGAGCTATAGCCAGGAGGACAGTTTTATATTAGCCATTAATATTAACACGATGGTTTTTTTCAAGTGTTTGGCAAGTCCCTAGGACCACAAGTTTCTTACCTGACTGGAGTGGAGTCGAGAACACTAGTGACTGACCTCCAGTCCAAACCGGTATATATACCACTCGCTTTCAGTGACGTCACGGGTTTTTCCATCATCCCTCATATCTAGTTGTCCCTACTCTAACGATAACAAGGTGTTTAATTGTTGAACGAGTGCTAAGAATACGAGGATTTAACCTGTGATTCTGTAAAGGAATCACCGTAATGATAGTTGGCCAGTTACACTCGGTACATAAGTCCATGTAAGAAAATCGGTGTTCTGTGTCTTGTGTCTTGTGGTGGTGTGTGGTGATGACAGTATGTGGTGATGATAGTGGTGGTGTGTAGTGATGACAGTGTGGTGTGTGGTAATGACAGCATGTGGTGACTGTGTGTGGTGATGTTGGTGGTGGTGTGTGGTGATGATGATGGTGGTGTGTGGTGATGACTGTGTGGTGATAATGATGGTGGTGTGTGATGATGACAGTATATGGTGACCGTGTGTGGTGATGATGGTGGTAATTACTTGAGTTCAGTTAAGTTATATTGGGGGGTCAGTTTAGTTTACTTCCATTTCTTTCTTCCACTTGCTCATTTCTACTCGTTTTATTCTGTTAATTTTGACCTTAAGAACATAAGAACATAAGAATTGAGGAGACTGCAAGAGGCCAGTTGATGACCGACACGACGCAGTTCCTTGTCCCCTACCCTTGGAATAATCCAATATCTAGCCATCCCACCTGTCATCCCTATCCATACTCTAATCCAACCGTCTTTTAAAGCTACCTATTGACTCAGCACTTACTACGTGTCTACCCAGCCTTCCACTTCCTCCCATCCCACTTTAGTCATCATTCTACTTTCCAAGGGTTGATGTATCCACCTGTCAAACATAACACACCTGTCTGCCATCTTTAAACACTTCTTCTCCCATATATATATATATATATATATATATATATATATATATATATATATATATATATATATATATATATATATATATATATTCCAAATATAAACTCTACTTGCCAGTCTGTTATATCTCATAATCGCTTTCACCCAGACTCTTCACTCTGCCCCTTTTAATAGCCTTTCACAACCTGCAGAGACTAGGCCTATGATGGTAGTATTCTTGAGTTTATAAACAAAAAATAAATGTGATGCTTAACACCAAAATGTCTTTCTTCACTAAAAGACACATTCTGTCCTCATTGGAATTGCATATATTTGAGAAATGTCATTCATCCTTACAGTTACTCTCAATAACATGGGGAAAATTTTAAAAATTCACTGGCCTTTTCCTTTATTATTAATTTAATATTCCAGAAAGTCATGTACAACCTCTGAATTTAACTTAGCCTAATGTGATGATATTTCTAAACACTTCCTCTATCATTCTCCTCTCACTCTGTCTACTACTGGAAAGGAGTCTGAAATTCATTTTGGTATCAGGAAACTTCAAAAGACGGAAGTGTGACAATTAAGAGATTCATTAGACGTAGGTAACCAAAACAATGCCTACAGTTATGAATATGAATACTGACACATTCATCTTACCATACAGGTCAAAATATTGCATAAAGTTATGAGGTAAGACTCATCTAATATAAATTGATTGAGAACATAATGAATCATAAGTGTGTCTCACAGGGAGAGATTTGGTCTGCCATTTCCGTTTCAGTGACTGTGGTAATTTCAGTACAATTAATATCTGAATCATTCACTTCAATATCCTCCACTGTTGTCAAATTTGTTGTGCTTTGGTAAACACTTCCTGTGCTGGTGTTTTGGTGGGAATTCCCAGGTGTATTTATGAAAGTGGTTTCCGTGACAACAACTGGAAGGTCATCATTGGCGGAGGGAACTTGGTAGGTGACATAAGTCCAGCTTTGGGAAGCATCTCCAACCACGGGTCCATTAGAGGGATTGATGCATCCAGCAGGTATGATTTGTCCAGGCACAATATGCATTGGAAGAACTTCACTTTGGACTACACTAACAGGAAAAAGAGTGTTCATGTTGTTACCTTCTTGAACTGATGTTTGAACGGTGTTAGGTTCGTCAAAACACGTACAACTGAGGTTATCTTGGTACTCTGGAACTTCAAGATGCACAGCAACACCACCTGCCTGTGATACAACGTGTTCAACCTTTTCTCCACCCATAGTATTTGTAAAGTCCATCTTGTTATCTTGAGAATACATGTATTGATTTATAGTTTCCTCTGGCAGCCCCAAAGAGGCTGCTAAGCTGTTTGCTACAGTTGATAATGCTTCTGCCTCAGAAGACCGAGTATTAACAACAGACACGGTTTCACATTCAACTACAGCATTTATATTGTCTTTCTCATTAGTTGAATTAGAATGAATTTTTATCAAATCATTTCTTCTTTCTGTTTCTGTTTCTGATTGTGATCCTGCATTCTGAGGTGTCAAATCCTGAGACTGTTTTTCTTTTGCTTCAGACATAGACTGTGTTGATGATTGATGAAACTTGTGACTGGACTTACAGTGTGCTTTGAGGTTATATGAGCGAGCAAAAGTGAGTGGACAATGGGGACACTTATGACTCACAGAAGGCTTTGTCTGACACAATTTGGTCTGCATGTGTCCATGCAAAGCTCCAAAAGAACAAAACTTCACACCACAAACAGAGCAAGTGTAATTATCAGCATTTGTATGTTGTGATCGGTGTTTAAGTAATGCTGCATCATTTATTGCAACATGATGACAAAGATCACACTTCGGAAAACAAAAATTTCTAGACACCTTATTATGCTCTGTATATTGGTGATAAGCTAATTCTAATTTGCGTCCCGGTCGGAACCCACATATGTTACATATCCGTATCTCAGTTTTGCTGTGGACATCTTTCATGTGTTGCTGATAACCAAAATAGTTGTTAAACTCTAAAGGTTCATTTGCAAAACATGTGTAACACGCGAAAGGAACGTTTTCAATACGGGAAAGTATTGCACTAACCTTATCTTTGTGCTCAGCAGAAACATGTTTCTTGAGCTTAAAGTAAGTTTTAAAAGTTAGGTTGATACATTCAGAGCATTCAAAAGCATACTGGGACTGTACTGGTTGTGGTATACTGAGGTCATCTTTTGAGGAGGAAGAAGTTTTGTATGTTTTAGTAACTGACTTTGATAAAGAGTCACCATCACTTAGCACAAGGAAATTAACCTTAGACTTTGCTTTTCCTCCTCCTTCCTTTTCATTTCCTTTCTGAAGAATTTTCAGACGGATTTTCTTTTTATCCTTAACTAAATGAGGATACTTTTTTAAGACTTCTGATATAATTTTTGCATGGCTGGTTATTTGTCCTTTATTTCCATAGCTTAAACTATGACCTTGACTAGAGGTATTAACACTTTTCTTGCCATGGGACTTTTTAACTTGACGGCTGGACAAGCCAATGCTCTCGGAATCACTCAAGGACAAATTCATGAGCATCTTTTTCTTCATGGAGACACTCAACTTTACTGGTGAGCACGTATCACCGAGTGACTTTGTGTTCTGACGCCTTGTTCCCTCCGGAGTGACTGGCTTAACGTTTCCTCTTGTTTTCTGTACTTCAATTAATGACTGTGCAGGTTCCTTAGAGAGAGAAAATGTGGCCACTTCATTGATGAGTTCATTGTTTTCATCAAGTTGGAAGGATACATGCTTTGCTTCTTTATGCACACGGGCTTTGTTTTTGTTCTTCTTGAGAATTGATTTAACTGGTGTGAGGGTGACCTTCCTCATAGATTCCTCATTTATACAAGTCTTTCTGCCAGTGGATAATGAATGTGGTTCCTCATTAGATTTTTCTCCCCTCAAGTTTGTCGTCTGTAATTCATTTGGTTCTTTTTCTTCAAGTTGCCGACAAATACTTGAGATTTTTTCAACGAGTTCAACATTTTCTTTTGTAGATTCATTTTCTGTGATGTGGTCATTGTCATGATTATCAACCTCACTACTGCATTTATAACCTTCACTGGTTGCATTGATGTCATGAACCAATTGTAAGGTTTTGTTAGTGTCTTTTGACCCCATAATCTGGTCTTTATTAGACAAGTGTTTTGTTAGATGTGGCTGCATTACTTTCACCTTCACATTTGAGGAAGATAAACACTTTCTGAATGCTTGCGATGAACCAGAGTTTGTCAAAGAGCAACTGTCTGAGCTCGTAGAACCTACCAAGGCTGAAGGAGACAAAGGTGGAGGAGTAAGATTAGAGGTGCCAACTTGAGGTGCCAAGGCTATAGAAGGAGGAGAGAAGGAGGAGGGGGAGGAAAAGGAGGTGGTGTGGTGGCAGGTGGAAGAACTTTGGGTACACAATGTAGCAGTCTTTAAGGGAGAGTTTTCAGAGTCTTCTTCAAGTTCAAATCTTGTTGGTCTCGCTTCTTCAGTTTTAACGCATCTGTGAGAAAAAAAAAAAAAAAAAAAAAAAAAAAATTATATGGGGTACATTTCAAAAGATTAGTGGTATATGTACAGCTTGCTAACCTTATGCTTGTAGGTGTTGCTTCAACAAGTGAACTGGAGGTGATGCCCTGTGTGGTGTGATCCTTGGATAGTATCAGGTGTGTGGAGGGAGAGGCTATGATATAAATGTGAAGGGGCTGGAAAAAGCCTTAGGATACTGTGGTGGATGAGACCCTAGACCAATTGCATGACTGACCTTTGTGTTTGGGCGTGTGTACTTCTCTTCTTCTATGGGGGCCATGGGGCCGAGTGACAGGAGTGTATATGTATGTGTGTATGCGTGTCTTGTCTTGGATACCCCCTTAAGTAAAGTATTTCAATATTTAGTCTAAACCAAAACTTACCTTCCTGGAGTAGTCGAGTAAGAATGTTCCCTTGAGTTATTGACAAGGTAATACAGTGCAGTGTCTTGTCCTTCACATTCTTCCATTTTCATTGTTTCAACATCATCAACATCTGAGAAAATAGAACCATGATGAGTCCATTGAAATTATGAAATGCTGTCTAAATTATGCATGAAGATAAGTCATGCTAATCATACCAACAAATATGAAGTAATGGTGATGAAGATATCCAGTCTTTCTATAGTAAATTAATGTTGAAATCAGTTAAAGAAAGAAAGAAAGAAAATAAAAAATAATACAAATATATATAATAAAAAAATAAAAAAATATAAAGCAGCGTGGGCCATCTCTTTAAAGGGAGGGAGCCCATCACATCCTAAACCTTAACCTTATCACATCAATAAATATACTAGACACGTGCGATTCAAGGGGAGGAGGATGCAAAAATCTGCAGAATGTTTACCATACTTCTATCTATCACACCCAGGGATCTGTACCTTCTCAAATGGCACTGTTATACACTAGCTAACTGTCAAAAAAATGAAAATGAATAAATAATAATGAATGAATAAATAAAATAGAAAAATAAAATAATCTTTAAAGTAAAGGGGAAATGGGTTAATATGTGACAGAGAAAGTTTTGAGAGAAAGGAGATGTGTTGGGACTCATCAAAATATATGAAAAGTACAATTAGAAGAATGGATGTACTGGTAATGAGCAAAATATGTGTCTATTGTTGTCACTGGCACACCTTTACCTATAACTTTTTGCACTCCGAGACAATAACATAATAGGTAATTTTATATGTATTAAAGTATAGTTTAAGCCAACCTTTAATATCTTTTGTATCAGCTTCCTGTTCATTCCCCACCATAGCAGCTTCTAAGGTGCTTCCACTGGTGGCACACTTGCTGTTACTGCTGAGGAAACCACTTTGAGGAGAGGCTTTGCTCTTGGTTGAGACCTGCTTCTTGGGTTTCATATGTTTCATGGAATCTTCTAATGATGTTGAACTGTAAAAATACGTAATGTTATAACAAGTATAATTCCCACCATAGACTACACTATACTTGACTGGACGCTCGAAATCGGACCTTTTGCAAACAGGCCCTACGGCAGATTTTTAGAAAAATCAAATAAAATACTTAGAATTAAGATAAAAACCTCAAATAAAAAACAAGCACCTCAGAGTGATGTAAAGAATATGTTTATGAGCAACAAAAACAAATTAGTCAACATACGTCATCGGTGGGCGACAATTATTAAATCCTAAGAAACCAAGAAAAACACAACATTTGCAATAATTTCCAGGAATATTGGAATTTCAATCTGAAAACACTTACATGCATAGCCCATGTAGTCTATATTAATATGCTATACCATAGAATACACCATACGTGACTGTGCACTCGAAATCGGGTCTTTCGCAAATGTGTTCTGAGGCGAATTTTTGTTTGTTTTATTTGAATAAAATACTTAAAATCATCATAGAAACCTCAAACAAAAAGCAAACACCTCAGAGTGATGTGAAGAATATGGTTATGAGCAACAAAAACAAATTAGTCAACATACGTTATCGGTGGGCGACAATTATTAAATCCTAAGACACCAATAAAAACACCATGTTTGCAATAATTTCCAGGAATATTGGAATTTTAAACTGAAAACGCATACATGCACAGCCAATGTAGTCCATACTAATATACATGCATGCTTGAAATAAGATTTGAAACTATTTCCAAATATTCAGTTTGTTTTCTACGTTTTCACTGAGCATGGCAGGATACACAACACCTTAGTGTTGAGAGAGTAATTGTAAAATATAACCAAAACTTGAACACAACACCCTAAGTCACTCGTAATCAATTCACTCCTACTCATACTTCAATCATACTTTCATATACCAATAAATAACATTAAGAAGAAAAAAACTTAACATTCCTAATCAACTTACGATATTTGCCGAGTGTCATCGAGAGAGCGTTTCACAGAGACTGTGTAAAATAACTCCATTGTAATTCCTTATTGGTGATGGTCTCTAGTTAGCTTGTTGGTTTCATTGCCTCCTCCTCCTCTTCTATCTAGCAATGTTCTTTCCAATGATCTTATCACCATATATCGCTTTCCCGGCGTACGTACTTTTCCTTTTATCCTGCCATGCACAGTGAAAACTTAGAAAACAAACAAAATATTTGGAAATAGTTTCAAATCTTATTTCAAGCATGATTCAGAGTATACAATAGAAGCTGATGAAGCTACGGTCACACTAGGTTTTGCTAACGCTAGCCTGGCTTCCGTTTTTTCTGGATTTACAGTGATACGACTACCAGTCTGGTCACACACGTAGAGGAACTAACCTTGTGGAACTGGAATCAGCTGATCATAACAACAACACAAGCCGTTATGGAGGAAGCACTTCTCTTCTTCTTCTTCTTCTGCTCATGAACATTTTCCATGAGACTTATAATAGCGTCATGGGACCAATGAATTTAACTATTTATGTTGTTGACCTTTGTAAAGGATTGTTTTGGTCTTCTTCTTGTGACCTCTTTTGCCTTTTGCCTTTCGCGCCACGAATTGTTGTGAAAAATTCATTCCCAAGCCGATATAACGATTATATGACATTTGATTACAATCAAATCATATTCAGGAATGGTGATTTCACAATATGTGATGTTTTATTTCAGAAATTATTGCGAATTTGCCAGAAATTTTTGCTATAAACAATATACTTTATACACAACTCCCACACGATTTTTCACTCAAACTTGTAATCTTTATGTTAATTTCCTATTTGCTAAAGTTGTAAAATCATTTTTTATGTTCAGCCATGGTTCAGCAATCATTACTGATTGTAAAGACATGAAATACAATGTCCTAAGTAGAATATGAACTGATATATGAAGTATTATCTGTCATCACTCATAGCAGCGGAATCTATAGGACCGAAATGTAATATCGTCTGTCAGCGATTGTCGCGAGTGTCCAGTCAAGTATAGTGTAGTCTTATGTTCCCACCTATACCAATCAGTCGTCTATTCTTCATTTTTCTTTTATATCTTTCCTTTACTCTTCTACTGTATCCTCACAGCACCTTAAATCTGTTTTCGCATCTACTCCTTCAATCTCACCCTTTGATGCCAACCTCTAGGATCACCTCCATGCAGGCCCCTTCCCATACAAAGTAACTCCCTACAGGAAGTATTGACTCACACCACCCACAAACCTTGGCCTCCTCCACGCCGGGTTATTCCTTTTAGAAATAAACCGACAAGCAGGATCAACTTCTGGGTAACGTGCCACAGTGCCACATGCCCATATAGCTGGAGTTGACGTTGGCGGATTATGCTGGTAATAGGTCTTGATTCAGTCTCACGGAGCAGTCGCTGATTTGACACAAAGTCATTCTAACGATACCCAATGATTCTGCGAAGGTATTTATTACCAAAGACATCAATTTGCCTCTTCAGATCAGTGTTCAGTGTCCATGTCTCACAGCCACACAGTAAGACAGTGTCCATGTCTCACAGCCATACAGTAAGACAGGAATTACTAGCAGTTTGAAAATCTGAATCTTTGTCTGCACAGGTACCGACAACGCCAGATACTCGTGCTGATAAATACTCAGTTGATAGATAAAACAGGTTCCAATATTATTTTAACATATTTTTTCTACTAAATAATTCAATTTACACATTTTCTGCTTATGCATTTCAGCATAGTAAAACCTCCTTATATATTGACAAAAACTTGCATTATATGTTGACAAAAATTCTGAAATACCGAAGATAACTTGATTCACATAATGTTCTTTAAAGCACTTTAATGGATATTTCTTTAGTAGATGATCCTCCTAAAGAAGATCAAAGTTTCATAACCATCTGTAGCAGCATATAATATACTTTACCTTTCTATACATGATGGAGATAAATGTGGAAAATGTTGATCCATTATGTGTGTCAGGAGCGGTACTTGAAGTCTCTTTGCAGCGGCATAAATTTCACTCATCTTACTAGTTGACTTATGTATTTCTAAACAACCACTATACACGAATCTGAAATGTATAACAAACTAATGAAAACACTTCCACATGCTAATACATAAAAGTAAATAAATCAACCAATTGAAAAAAAAAAGAAGCCAGTAATTGATGTAAAATTTTCTTACCTAATAACTGGCTCAACACTTGCAAAATTTAGATCTGCTGGTACTACCAACTCATTTTTATCCAGCAAGGCATCAGGATCAGACGCAAGGGATGTGCACGCCAACAGGATGGTACGGTGTACCTAGAAGGGAACAAAAATATTATGAAAAATATTCTAGACACCAAATTTAAGTAATGGAATACATGGATTCACTTGCTACTTTAATCCGTAGTGACTATTTACGTATATCTTACTCTACACATTTAATATTTCAATTAGTTTAATTTTCACAAACATAAAATTTGTCTACATTTCAACCCTACATCTATAGGCTGAATATAAGGCATACATCATGGAATCTGATGTTGGCACATTAACTATTTAACACCTGGCAGTTAATTACACTCACCATGAGAACTTCACCTCCACAAAACTTGAGGCTCAGGTCACAATGCCAGTCATTTTTGTAAAGT